>BCJJ01000032.1:0-192815 GCA_039545355.1 Trichosporon coremiiforme
TTTAACCGTGCGACCTCCAGAGCCCCGTCGCGTTAGCGGACTCTTCGAAGCTCTTTGATTAGTCGTCTATAAATCCGATGCCACTTAGTCCTCCTCACGTGTAGACTATGAGTGCTA
This sequence comes from Trichosporon coremiiforme, assembly GCA_039545355.1. Classification (NCBI taxonomy): domain Eukaryota; kingdom Fungi; phylum Basidiomycota; class Tremellomycetes; order Trichosporonales; family Trichosporonaceae; genus Trichosporon; species Trichosporon coremiiforme. Next base: position 118 of record BCJJ01000032.1, read on the forward strand.
GTCGGGAATGCAGAACGGTGAATGCGTTAGGATGAGACGGTCAGTCCGGCCAAGTATGATACATGAATCTTGCGTTACAACCAATCTGCCTCCCCACCCGCTGCTCCAAACGCCGTCTTCTCCAACATACACCGTCTGCCAGATATCCCCCACCCACCCTGGAGCCCCATCCTTGTCACTCTAGAGCCCCAGCCTAGAACCCATTCATGGGCACGAACAACTGGCTGAACTCGGTCCCATCCAACGCCGTAGCAGTAGGCGGCGCGACATTCTCGACACTCGGCCAAAAGGCGGAGAGCCACATATCGAAATCGGGCGCAATGTCGCCCTCAATCGCGGGCGTCGGAATCGTCACCGGCGGGGCGGCCTCGTGCAGCCGATTCGTGCGGCCGAGCATCGCGTCGACCTCGTCATTCTCCACTGGTCCCGAGGACCCGTCGGCCTCGCTGCCGTTCGGCCCGTTCCAGCGCGCCATGAGCCGGTTCGTCGCTTGCGCTGCGAGCTTTTGGCCACGAGAGCACAGCACGCGATACCAGTCACAGGGGGTTTTGGTCGTTGTCGCCTCCAGCAGGGTGACGCCGCGCATGAGGTGATGGTGGCATTCGTTTGCGAGGCGGGAGTGCGGGGAGCGGCACACGAAGGCGGCCAGCGGGACGAGGGACGAGTAGAGGTCGAGCACGACGACGGAGTGGCGAGACACCTTGGGTACCTTCTCCAGGACGTAGGCCGCAATGTCGATCACGTTGACGCAGGCCTCGTTGATCACGACTAAGACGGAGGCGACTTGCGGCGACTCGAGGGGCTCGTCGGGACTGTCCTTCAGTGCTTGGGAGAAGCCGGCGCGGTGGAGGTGCAGCATGCCCGTGTTGTGGTGCAGGGACAAGCGGATCTGCTCGAGGAGAGCGCGGTCGGTCGCGGGCTCGGAGGGGATCTCGCTCCGTCTCGACGAGAGGGGCACGGCGTCCATGTCCGGATACACGGTCACGCCGGGAAACTTGAGAGCCTTGGGGAGACGGTGCCAGAACTCGCGGACGGCGCGGTCGCCGAGCTTCAACCGGCTGTCGTCCTCCGAGTTAATGTACTCTGTCAACAGGCGGTGGAGGATGTCGTCCCACTCCCAGCGCCAGTAGAGGTAGGAGCTGTTTGGCTCGTCGGAGGGGCGGAGCGTATCGAACTGGTGTGGCTGGATCGAGGGCGGACATCCGAAACGGTTCGACTAGGGCGTTAGCGCTAGTGTCCCAAAGGGTGGGCTGGATCTAGGGGACAAGGGTGACTCACGTTGATACGCTCCAGCGTCAGGAGCTCCCACCACACACGCCGGCGGGCGTTGACTTCGCGCTCGGGCAACTTCCACCATGCACCGTCACGGTGGAAACCGGCCAGAATCGCGAGACGCAGGGCCAAACCGACGACGGCGTACAGCTCTTCCGTCCGGCGAGAGCCAGCATTCAGCGTGAACGAGTAGTGCAGATGCAAAGTCGCCCTGGTTGTCAGCTACGTATCATGAGGACAATAGCTCGTCTCGTGGTGCACTCACAGACTAGCGACACTCGTGTTGGTGAGGAAGTCGGCGGCGCCGAGACAAGCGAGGGAGAGACGATTGAACGTGTGCGCCTTCTCCGAGTACGGACTCTCCCTTTCATCGAAGAGGCTTCCAACGGCGGAGACGGCGAACACAAGTGCGAGCTGCGCCGCATCGTTACGATGCAGTGTCTGGCGGCTATGCCCGTAAACATCGAGGAGGACGACGTCGAGGTAGCTCCTGCTAACGGGGATGAAACGCCAGCAAGTCGCCTCCCAGTACACCTCGAGCAGGGTCTGCATCTCCTCATAGGTGGGGAGGGCGGCGCGCGCTTCGGCCAGGAACGCGGCGCGATCCTGGAGGAAGAACGGGAACGTCGTCCCCGCCCCCGCGGCGGCGGAGGGCTTGCTCTCCTCGTCCCCTTCGTCGGGGAGGACGTGGGCGGCAGCGGTGGGCGGATAGAAGCGACTACGCCCGCCGTGACTGATCGAGAGCTGGCCGACGGTAACGGTGCCCTCGGCGAGATCTTGGGGCGAGCACGAGGTCGGGGGCGGCATCGGCTTCGTGCCCGCTGGAGAGGACTGGGCGAGCGCTAGCTGACGCTTCAGGGAGGCGATCTCCTCGCGCAGCTCGCGGACCGACGTGCGCGCGGCGACGATGCCCTCGGGGCACAGGCTGGCGCATCCTGGGGTCAGCTTGGCCGGGGAGGTATCACAGCTAGGTAAGGGGATAGAAGCATGATGCACTTGTTGCCCGCTGCGGGCAATGCGAGTCCGACGACGCGACGACTCCTCGCCGAGGATGGGAGCAAGATCGTGCGCAGTACGTCGTGTGATCCCTTCATCGCAGGGTCATCGCTATCAGTATGCCTATCGCATGCGGCGATGTGATCCTCGCACCGAGATGCAGGCATTCGGCATTCATAACCCTCAACCGTCACGAGAGGACGTCGGTGGGATCATACCCAGGAAGCCCAGGATGCAGCGAGAGACACGGTGTGGGATGGAGTGTGTTGGTCCAGTCCGAACCGACTGGAACCGGGAAACTGATTACTCACCTCGGCGAACGCACTGCTTGCACGGCCAGTCCTCTGCTCCACCTGGAGTCAGCCCCTGAACAAAGCATAGGATGACTCACTCTTATCGCGATCGCGTTCGCAGCGGAGTTTGGAGCGCTTGCACTCTGCGCAGGACACGGAGGGCCGGCCGATCTTCTTGGGCATGGCTGGCGATGGGCGATGGTGGATGTGTCGGTGTTGCAGTGGAGTCGAATATCACTGTGGTGGCCAAGTATGCTGGCTCTGGCTGGCTCTGGCTCTGGACAGCGCGAGCAGCGCAGGCAGCGCGGGCAGCACATGCAGCCGCAAGCGAACGCGAGTCCCCCCAGACGGGCCCCGGTGCCCCCGCCAGGCGCGCCAGGAACGACAACCTAGGCTGATAGAAGAACAAGGCGCACGACCAGAGGACGGAGATGGCCGGGTACTCGACCGGGTTATCCGACAGGAACCGGTTATGACCACAGACACGTGACTTGCACCATGCGGTGGTCTCGTTCGGGACGTACTTCCGTCTATCCGTGACAAGAGAGCTCGATAGCGACTGCGCCGAGCTCGATCTACAATACATAGACCTGCTAACGACTGCTAAAGGGGATCAGATCAGTATGGGACCACCGTAGAACTGACCCAAAGCAGAGACGGGTCTGAAGACGCGGAGGTCTCGGGTTCTCGCAGGACCGAGGCGCCCGGCCGCCGGGGCTAGCTTGGTTGTGGCTTGGCGGTCTTCTACCCAGCGACCTCTCCGTCGTTCGCTCTGACCTAAGCAGAACCTTCAAACACGCAGTGTACATTGTGATACTGAGCTTCTTCTACTGATCCGTTCTATCCCTTGCGTCTACCTCTTGGTCTCCCCTTTACCCCACAGATCTCTCTCATCGCTATGCCCTGGTTTATCGGTGCTCCCGCATATGATAGACGACCAGGCCTACAAGCAGCACGAGGTACCCGATGAGGAACCAGCACAGAGCCAGGACATCACCGTAATATTTGCCAAGCTCATACCCAAAGAGCCTCTTCATGATGTATGCCGCATTGATCTCGATAGCAATTCCGTCCAGGTCGTCCTTGATGGGCAATCCAGCCCCGACCTCGTTGACGGAGATAGCCTCCAGCGCAAACCCGAGAGGCGTAATGTACGTCGGCCAGCGGACCCATGCGGGCACGTTTTCGAGTTTCACGAAGAAACCAGCGTACACGAAGTTGAACATGTTCCAAAGATTCGAGGCCAAAACGGCGAGAGCGGGGTTGCTGCAGGCCGCGGCGAGGATGAAGTTGAACAGCGCCATCGACACTGCGAACTGCATCACGGCGAGGTAGAACTGGCCAAAGTTGACAATCGTAGGTGTCAGGCCGACGAGGGCGTAGGTCGTGCACGCGAGCAGGGAGATGGGGATGATGCGGAGGGGAACAATGTCGAAGAGCACGCGGCAGAGGAGCCATGCCGATGGTGAATAGAAACCGCCGCGTTCGCGCAGGAATAGTGGGCGCGCCTCGACCAAGTTGTTGAGTGCCGACAGGGAGGAGAAGGACACGAGAGAGCAGATGAAGAAGAGACATCCGATCCTGTTGCGGAAGCCACTAATGGACAGGTCGATACGGGAGAAGACGCCCGAGGCGAAGAGACCCAGCACGATGCCTGCGATAACGTGCGACACGAACAGCGTCTTGTCTCGCATAAGGCTGGCCCACTCGCGCTTGCTCAAGACGTCCATTTGAGTGAGGAAGGTGGTCTCGCATCGTCCGTCCGGCCACCAAGCGGATTTGGGTACGCTCTGTCTCTGGCTCAGGTCCACGCTGTGCTCTCCGGCACAGAGAAGGTCTAGTTCGCTTGACCCTGCAGAGCTGAGTTCGCTCTCGCTCTCTTCCAACAACTTGGCTTCTTTGCTCCTGTAGTTCAAGGACACGACAGCGTCCCGACCCATCTGGAGAGGCGGCGAAGCAGTGGCGATCTCGAGCAGGTGGTCGGCCACGTTGTAATGGGCTGGACACGGGAGGCCGAAGCGGGCAAAGTAGTCTGCAGGTGCATCGCCGCCTGGGCCGAAGTAGAGCTGCTTCCCGCGAGACAGGAGGAGGACTTGCGAGAAGGCGTTGTAGAGGGCGGACGAAGGCTGATGGATCGACGCAATCACCGTCGTCGGGCACGTCTCGTCCTCCGTGATCGCTTTGAGGAGGGTGACGATACGCGCGGCCGACACGGAATCGAGACCCGAGGTCGGCTCGTCCAAGATCAGAACATCCGGGGCGGAGATCAGTTCCACACCGATGGAGACACGACGCATCTCGCCACCAGAGACACCGCGCGTCTCTCCGCTTCCGATGCGGGTGTCGGCGACATGCTCGAGACCCAGTTGCTGGAGGACGGTCCTGACGCGTTCCGCCTTCACATGTGCCGGAATGTTCTCGGGCAGCCGCAAGTCGGCTGCGAACTGGAGCGTCTCGGCGACTGTAGCTGTTGCGCTGAGGACATCACGCTGATCGACGTATGCGACCTTGATCCTGCCGCCTCCAGTGTACGATACAGAGCCTTCGACGTGGCCAGCCTTGTTCTGGCCCGAGAGAATGTCCACCAGTGTCGACTTGCCCGCGCCACTGGGGCCGAGGAGGCAGCAGAATCCACCAGCCGGAATGTCGCCGCATGAGTCGCGCAGGACGACTTTCCCTCCGTGCGGGCCGACATTCACGTCCCGCTCCAGTTTCAGGTAGGCTGCACCGCGGCCGCCTTTCAGCCATTCCTTGAAGGCGCGGATGAAGCCGCGCTGCTCGGGCGGCACTTCGTATCCGACGCCAGACCACGAGAGCCCCACTCCGGGACTCTTCATGAAGTTGCCGTGCATTGGGCGACGGCGGGCGCGCTCCCGCGAGTAGATCCCGTTCACGGTCGCAATGATCACGGCGAGGATCACGCATGCCACGGCGAGGAGACCGGCGATGACGCCAGCCGACGGGCCGGGGACGTTCGTGTCGAAGCTTGCGTTGTCGATTGTGGACTGCTCGACGCACTCGCCGAACGTGCAGTCGGAGAGTTTCAAACCCTTCTCGCCGAAGAAGTTCGTAACCAGCTGCTGCTTGAACTGGCAGTTGTCGTCACCGCCACAGTCGACTGACAGAGGGCCGTGCAGCTTGTTGATGATGCCCAGCACACCGGGCGAGCGGCACAGGTCACTCTCGCCGTTGCACCTGCATTCGAGGTCGGCGCAGTCCCACACCGTACTGTTTCCAGTAGCTCCGTCGATCTTCGACTTGGCGACCGTCTGCGTGCAGTTCTGCGCCATACAGCTGAACTGCTCGACGTTGTTGATCCAGACCTGGGCGTACGCCACTCCCTCGCCACCGTTCAGACCACCCTTCGTCAGCACTCGCTTGCCGCCGGGATGTTTCGTCGAGTTGAGGGAGCGCGTAATCGTGACATAGGCGGGACCTGGGAAGAGCATGTTGATCGTCGGATCGCTCAGCGAGCACGACATCTGCCCCGTCCCATACACTGTCGGCGAGGCGGAGCAGATCAGCGTGTTGTTCAATCCCGGCACCTGGGAGTACTTGGTGCCCCAGGAGTAGCGGTTCAGAGACGTCGAGCACGCCTGGTTACTCTGGCAGACTGACGTCAGCACGCTACGACTGTTTCAAGCAACTCACCCGTACATGTCGGTCCAGTCCAGCCGGCGTCGCACTTGCAGTCATCCAGTTTGCCGTCCTTCGCTTTCGGACCCGGTACGTAGAGGGAGCCACCGCACTGCGGCGTGTCGCATTGTGAGCCGATTGAAGCGCCGAAACCTGCTGGACATGTGCACTCGTCACCCTCAGGGAGACCGTAGTGCGTGCATTGCTCTGCGGCGCTGGCAGTCGTCGCCCACAGAGCGGCTGTCGCTGCGAAGAGCGCCGAGATGCGCATAGTGGTGAGATTGTTTTCAAATCTAGGAGCGGTAGTGATACAGTGGAGTGAGGTAGAGACTAGTATACAGGCTGGGACGTGTTCGGTGAGGTGAAAGCGGACTAGCGGCTTGGCCGGGGAAGACCACTCGCGCTACGGTTAAGTAGTCTAGCGGGGAAGACTGCCCGCGTTCTTCGAACGCCGACCAACGTGTTCGTTTCAATGATTGCATGCTTTTTGCTCCAGATACTGGCGGCCGTGTGACGAGTTGCTTCCCCTTATCTGAACCTTGGTCGAGACATTCGCTCCACTTGGAACAGAGCTGGAACAATGTAACGGACCGCGATGGGTGATGTGAGGAAGGTGGATCAGTCGTGGTGAGCGCTCTTACGGGATGGTTTCAAAGTGCGATGCGACGGGGTTAAGTTGAATCTTATGGTCGCGTATCTTGGGTGATGTCGGTAGATGGTGCTGAAGTGTGCAAAGTTTACAGTCTCGGATTCAACGTCGCAGGCAATGTCGCTGAGGAGGAAGACGCATGTCTCGAGGGGAGCAGCGTCGATTAGATTGGGACGGGAGATGCTTGGACAGGCACGCCTGCCTGGCCATCTCCACTTGTGTCAAGCTGGTTTCAGACCAGGCGTGGAGTGCCACAGGTCGGCGAGATGCACGTGGCCTCCATAACGCCGTTGTTGATCCGGAAATGACGCGACACGCGATCGGACGCCAAGGTGAGTGGTTTGTTTTGGCGGCGGAGTTGGTTATCAGGGCCGGGGGCATTCGTGAATTGTCAGCGGACTGGAATCAATGGTGGATGCCGAGAAGCAGGTCCCGCCTGCCGTGTCCGCTGGGCGTTGGGATGTCTGTCCGTCTCCGACGGCGCAAGGGGCAGTAAGCATGCATACATGTCCAGGATCGATGCACTGGATGCCGCGTACGCCCTGGCGTCTCCTATAAAAAAATATTTGCCCCCGCTGAGCGTTGTGCGCAGGGACCTTGTTGACACTGCCGACACTTGCGGACGCCACAAGCCACTGACCTCAAATGCATTGCTCGCATCCCTCAGTCCCTTGGTCACCCTGGTTCGTTCCTGCTCGATCCCTCGGGTCTTCAGGGTTCTGCGAAGGCACTTCGGACACTCTAGGCGACCACCACCCACCGGACCACTGTCGTCGTCAGTGCAGGCATGCACCCGCAAGTGGGTCATCGGTCTCACTTTCTCACAAAGCAGTCACCAACGACCGTCACGATGCATGAGAGCACTGTTCCTCGTCGTTGTCCATCACACCCACAAGGCCATCACCAGTGCATCACTCGTCATCTCCGACGTTGTCCGTCACGCCCAACCCAGCACTAGCCTCGGCCCTCAGCCTCCAGCCCAACTCACGCGCCTGATCACTGGCCAGTGGGACCCTTAGTCTAGGACCAACTGCTGGACGCGTTCCCGCGCATACCTTCCGCATTGAGCTCTTTGTCTTTGCTCCGTTTCATCGCCTCCCTCCACCACCCACCATACCCACCATACCCACCATACCCACCATACAGCGCCTGCTTGGGCTAGCTCGTTCCTCCCTCCCTTCAGGCCACCACCATCACCAACCGACATACAGTCCTATATCCTGTTCCGAACACTCACCACCAAAGACGCGTCAAATCTATTCATCCCAACCCTCACCACTAAGCTTCCAAGCTTCCAAGCACGCCGCACCCCCGCACGCCTGCACGCCTGCCTGACGCCCACGGCACGCCCAGCCGCCCGACGCCGTACAACTCACGAATCAACGTGCGACATCGATAGCCTCTCCCTCTAGTCTCCGGAACTGGTATTCTCCTGCCCAGCCTGCCTATCCTAACCTCCAACCTTCCGACCTCGACCTGAGCACCCGGCCTCAGACCCCCGCCCTCTCCGCCAACCTTACCTTTCCCTCCCACAGACACACACACTCTCCCTATCCCCTACCCACTCCCACCACCGGATCGGCCAAGTTGGTCGCATATGGCGTCTGTCATTTCGCCTTGACCTCCATCTCCTTCTCTCAACAAGTTTTGCCACCTCTGCCTCATTCTTGTCCGTCCAACTCGGCCCATTCGCTCTCTTCACCGCCCTCCCGACTCACCCTCCCCCTCCCCTCCTTCCTTCCCTCCGCCCCCCCTCACCGCCCTCACCACCCTCACCACGCCCATTGCCCTCACCACTTCGATCTCGACTTTGTCTTCGGTCCCCCCTTCGCCCACCAACCTCCCCCCGCTGTGGTCCCCCCGTCATGCGACGAAATCCGCCCGCACGACGGCTGGGGGTCTTTGCCGCAGCAGCGACCTTCGCTATGGCCTCGTCCCCAGCCCCCGACAACTTTCCAATGGTAGACTTCGCCCGCATGGGCACCGTCAACCTGGGAGGCGCCTTTTCAGGACTCGACTGGTTCTCTGAGCAGTCACCGTTCGCTGCGGCGTCCTCTTCATCTAGCGGAACGACGTTCTCATCAACAGGTGACACGCTCGTCGCGCGGAGTCCGGATGGATCGTACACAGTCGTTGCTTCTGCCAACGCTGGCGGAACCATCAACGCCCTCTGTTACTCGTCTAAGGACGACACGCTGTATGCTGCGGGCAACTTCTCGTCACTAGCATCAACATCCACATCCAACATTGTCGCGTATTCGCTGTCGAAGAAGGAGTTCAGTGCTCTGCAATCAGGGATTCCAGGGACTGTCGACACACTGTACTGCGATGACGACCACCACGAAGTGTGGGCCGGTGGAACATTCGCAGCACCGCAGGGAGGCAGTGGCGCTAACGTAGCGCGGTGGGACACCCAGTCCAAACAATGGACAGAGGTGCCCTTCGGAGGATTGAACGGTCATGTGGACACCATCTCGCCGAATCAGGACGGATCAAGCCTCTACTTCGGCGGAGAGTTCACAACGAAGTACGCTGACACAACGAATACGACGTACCAGCTGCTCCGATCAATACCGAGCGCCCCGAACAACACCGTGACGACTGGCAAGTCTGGCTACCTTACGCCCTTCACGATTCCAGAGCAGGCATCTCAATGGAGCGGACTCCAGATCAATGCCGGACCAGCATCATCCAACAGCCAGTACAATGACCAAAAGGCACTGGTGTGCCCCGAGAGCGGAACGTGGATGGCCCGTGACGGCTCCCCCGCCAAGATCGAGATCCTTAGTCACGCCTACCTGACCGGAGCGGGCATTCGAATCTCCAACGGCCACGTCGGCCAGAGCACGTCGAAGTCGTTCACGGTCATCAGCTTGCCTGACAACCACAAGCTGGCTCTCACCTACACGGATCCTGAAACAGGGCAGGACGCGACATGCACCGACGACTGTCCCCTTTCGACTGACACGAATGTCGGCGCACAGGACTTCCTTTTCGCCGATGGCTCCCTTTCGATCACCGGTTTCGACGTCCACATCACGTCGTGGGACGGCGACGCGGCCGCGCTGAACTACATCGAGCTCCTCTCGGACGGCGCGTACTCCTCGGCGGTTGAGGCTGAAAACCACAGCTTATGTGGACGATCAAACAACAGGGTCAATGCTGCAGGCAACTGGCAGGCTGGTGAATCGCCATCCGAGATCGCCGGCACCGTTGGTGGATACCTGAAGGCCGATATCCCGAAGTCGGACAACTCTGACTCGTCTCTCACTCTCTACCCCTGGGTCGGCTCCTCTGCGTTTTACGACATCTACCTCGTCATTCCCGGGTGTAACAACCTCGGTGACTGCGCTACCCGCACCTCTGTCGATGTGTCTGTGTTCCCCGCCCAGAACACTGGCGCATACTTGTCGAACGTCCAGGAGAAGGTCGAGGACTACACTCGCGTCAAGATTTACTCTGGGTGGGTTGAGGCCTCGACTGACGCTTTCAGCCCGACGATCAACGTCAAGCTGGCCAACAACCCGACCGGTGTCGATGGAGACAACTATGTTCTTGTAGCTAGCGGCGTCGAGCTTGTTTTGACCGGTGTTGAGGCCAACGGCCAGATGCCTTTCCCTGGCTCGACTACTACTCGTGGCCAGGTGACGATCGCCAACGGGCAGGGCATCTCCACCCCGGCGGTCCAGTACACCGGAACCGCCTACACTACGCGCACGGACGGCGTCGTCATGAGCGGTAGCATGACTATGACCGCCCCTCCAACCCTGATCACTTCCAACGCTACGATCACCAACCAGACTCGCTCCGCGATCCGCGACTCGTACGGCGTCTTCGAGTGGCCTCGCTCTTCCAACGTCAAGACCGACACTTTCATGTCGAACGCGACCGAGACCACGCTCACCCACATTGGCTTTGCTCTTGCCATGGCGAAGAACGCCTCCGCCGACGGCAAGGAGTTTAAGATCAACACGATCACGGAAGTGAAGGACAACATCTTTGTTGGCGGCAGGTTCACCTCTAGGACCGGCAGCATCTCGAATGTTTTGACCATCAACAAGAACGAGGTGTCCCCTGCTGCTCTCGCGAACGACGGTCTCAATGGTCTCATCAATACCGCCACTGTGGCCGACAACTCCATCTACTTTGGTGGAGAGTTCACCGGTACAGCTCAGGGAAAGACCGACCTGAAGTACATTGCCAAGTACGACCCCGAGGCCAAGTCATGGAGCCCGGTCGGCGGCGGTGTTGACGGCACTGTCCGCTCGATCAGGGCAATCGATGGTGGACTGCTCGTTGGAGGCGACTTTAACAACGTCATGTCAAACGGCAGCTCCTCCACTTCGACGGGAGGATTCGCCGTCTACAACTTTTCGACCTCGGACTGGAACGACTCTGGCATCATCTACGGCAATGGATCAGCGTGCCTCGATGCCAAGGATGGCTTCGTTGCTGGCCGCTTCACCGGTTTCTCGCGCAACTCGGCTCAGGGTATCGCTTCGATCAAGTCGAATAACGGCAGGCCGGCGACGATCGAACCCGTCAAGGGTGCCACGTTCACCCCCGGCTCCGGCTCTGGCAAGACTGCCAACACTACGAACCAGAAGTCCCGTCGCGGCTTCATCTCGCACTTCCGCCCACGCATGCTCTCAGCCCGAGCGGACGCCCCTGCAATCAATGACGCTCCCGCGATTGCCCCTGCTACCCTTACCGGCGCGTACTGGGAGAACGGAAAATCTCATATCGTCGTTCTTGGTGGAAACTTCACTGCACAGGACAACACTGTCCGCGGTGTTGCGTTCCAGGAGGGCGAGAAGCTCACTGGCCCTTCGCCTCCAGTCGACGGCGTCGTCCGCGCGCTCGAGGTTCACGCCGACACGCTCTATGTCGGTGGTGAGGCGCTCCGCGTCGATGGATTGTCCGACTCTGGCGTCTACGTGTACGACTTGAAGGGCCAGGAGTGGCGCAAGAACTACATTCCGCCTCTTGCGACCAAGACTGGCGACCCGACTGTCAACTATATCCGCAACCGCCCGAAGACCGACGACGTCATTGTCGCGGGTGACTTCGCCACCGCTGGCTCGCTCTCTTGTGCAGGCATCTGCATGTGGCAGAACAACCGCTGGCAGTCGCTCGGCAGCGGCCTCCAGAACGGCGAGGTCAAGAGCTTTGGCTTCGCCGAGGAGAAGGCCTCGAGCCTCTTCGCCGGCGGCTCCTTCACCCTCGACAACAAGCCCACTTACGCGGCCGTGTTCAGCTTCAACAACCAGACCTGGACTCCACTGAACGGTCTCCCGGGTCCTGTTCTCTCTATCGCCGTCGACGACAATAAGGCTTCCAACGTCTTCGCCTCCGGATACGGCGAAGGTGACAACAAGCCTTACCTGCAGCGCTGGGATGGCTACTCGTGGAGCGAGCAGAACTCGTCGGCTCTTCTTCCCGGTACGAATATCAACAACCTCGCGTTTGTTCCCCTCAGCGAGGGTCACAAGCATGAACCTAGGGGAGCGATCGAGCCTAACCGCCTGCTGATGGCCACTGGTCAGGTCCACCTCGCGCAGACCGGCAACGTGTCGTCTGCCCTGTTCGACGGCTCCAAGTGGATCCCTTACATGGTCGGCTCCACTGCTGCCGGCACGCTCGGTGCCGCGTCTGGCCTGTTCTACTCGGACCGCTTCTTCAACTTTGAGGTGCACCACTACCTGGCCCGTGGCATCGTCGTATTAGTCGCCATGGCGATTGCGACGGCGCTGATCCTTCTCCTGATCCTGCTCATCCTCCTCGCGGCGTACTGCATGCGACGCTACGAGCGCCGCCACCGCCCGCAGGAGATCTACGAAAAGGCGCCGTCCGAGGTCTCCTCGACACACCAGATCATGCTCAACAGTGTGCAAACTGCGCTGGAGCAGTCACTCCTGACGCCAGGTGGCGTCGCGCGAGCCGGCGCCGCAGGCGGTGTGGGCAGCCTTGCCGCCGCCGGAGCTGCCAAGCAACGATCGTCGCACCGCGACTCGGACCATTCACACTACACGGACGAGGAGGACCACCACCGACCAGAGGCGGACGAGTTCCTTGCCGCTGGTGCAGGTTCAGACGCCGACTCGGACGACGGCGGCCGCGAGACGGTGATGCGGTACGACTTTAGCGGCCCCGACCTCGAGACGGGTGAGCTGTCGATGCGTGCAGGCCAGCGCGTCATCATCCTTGACGACGAGCAGAGCGAAGAGTGGTGGTACGCCCGCGACCCAGCAACGGGCCGCGAGGGAGTTGTGCCCGCGACGTATGTGCTGTAACCGATACTTTCTCTCTCCTCTCTTCCACATTTCTTCTTCTTTCTCAAACGGGACAATCAATACAATGAACCAGAACAGCCTTTGCAGCCGGATTACACTTTTTTCAGTCACCCAATACCCTTCTTTGGCTCGGCATGTAGGCTCCGGCTTCGTCACGACTATACAACGCACCCTTATAATCTGTTTTCAAATGTAGGATGCACATCGTTCTTTGGCGCAATCGTGAGCGTAGCGCGCGCGAGGCGAGGGCGAGGCAACGGCGGAGTCGAGTGCACATCGTCGAATACGCCTGCGCGCGACCATAGGAAGCTGGCGAAGCCGACCTCTCCACCGTCCTTTCCCATCGTAGTGTTTTAACAGTTGCATACCCCGCCCATCATTCGATAAGATTCAAAAGAAGGGGGGGCAAAAGATGAATGCCTTCTACCCGAATCGAACGGGTGACCGTTCCATAGTCCGATGATACACCGCTACTAGTGGAAAATTCTAGCCACTGAACTAAGAAGGCTTCACTGTCTGCCCCGCGCCACAAACGCCATGAGGCAAGGGGTGATCACGTGATTGGATGTGGCAGCCCGCGCTGATTCCGAATATGCAAACGGCGGTCGCCATCAACGTCAGTGACTTAATGCAACCGTGAATCGATCGTCGCTTCCCTCGGCTCGATCTGTCATCTGGTCTGGGTATCGCATCTCCATAACTTGCAGCACTCCCGCAGTCTCGGAGATCTTAGACGGAGAATGCGTCAAGCGGGCCCTGAGAGAACATCAAGAGTGTGCCTATCGGCCGGGACGGCCGGTGAACTATGAATAGGGTTCCGATTTTTCGGACGTCTCGTGAACCGACAGAGAGGTAGGAGCCGATGTTGGGCACTTTCCCGCTCAGTCGTAAGCTGATCTTGTGAGCTTTAGCTACCTGAGCCTCGATCCGTAGGTATGCGGAAACGGCTCTTGGCAGTTGCCTCGGGATTACCATCAAAGTCACTGCCAGTACCTGCATATGGCAAGTTGCCGCAACCACCGCGCAAGACCGACGACTAGACCACTTTCCAGATGCTGTCAGTTTCCTCCTGCCATCTGCTGTGGGTTTCTTCGATTGTCTAAAGCACTCCAAGCAGGTAGTTGTTCAGCCGCGGGAATGCCCTCACTGCCGTCTGCTGCGCAATGCGCCTTTGACCATGTCGGTGTCCACGAGAGTGGAGGTAGCGGGCAAACATCTGGTTCCCAGCGTCCAGGGTAATCGATACGACAAGACGGCGGCGGGCAAGCAAGACCGTCGAAGGTATGAACAATAGGAACCGCGGGATTCACGCTCCCAACTCCGGGGTTTTATAGGGCTCTGAATGCGGGTCGTGCAAGAGCACGGAACTGGGCAGCAGGTGGAACGATCACTAGCAGCCCCTACGACTTCAGTGCGTTAGACGACGCCAGGCTCTCGTCTGACCTGATGCTTCGCCGAAGTGGGGCGGGTTACCGATGAGCTCGTGAATAAGCCATTTCTGCCCCTGTGGGCTCTGATGCGCGGCAGATGCAACAATGTGGGCAATCAGCTGGTCTTGGCCTGCTAAATCGGGAACTTACTGCGGCAACCAAGCGACAAGCGACCCTTTCCCTGCATGCCTCCTCCACTCTAGTCCTGCTTGCATCTGCGACTTCTCCCTTTTCACTCTCACCAGCATTCCTTCGGCGCCCACCTACACCTACACGATGCCTGTAGCCGCGGCGAGTTGCTGCTTTCCAGGCACCGGCAGGTCCAGGCTGGAAACGGCCCCACCCGGCCCCACCGCGCCGACACCACTGCTGATCGCCTAAACATCTCGAACCTCGCTGACGTTTGAGGCACACGACAGGTTCCGGAACACGCCGTTGGCACCCCCCGCAGGGTTGTGCCAGCTGGAACGCGGGGCGCTCGGCCCCGTCTAGGACACCTCCTGAGAGCGCACTTTACCGGCGGTAGCGGAAAAGTACTTTATCTTCGCACGCGGCCGGCAGATGTCATGTCAGTTCAGGTTCGATGTGTCAACGAGGGAATGGAAATCTCGGCGACGGGGACTAAAACAGGAGTCATCTCGCCCGCAAGCTAGGTTGGGCTATAAAGACTCGACGGCCGTTGTTAGCCCCCAGGTAGCTTCGATCGCGCACCACCTTTGACTCAACACCAGTCTCACTCACCTCTGACACACGTGCCGACGCCGACAAAGTAGATAAGACAGTCGACCCCGAGACAACGGCCGCGCCCCAAGCAACAACAATGGGCATTGAGGAGAAGCCTGTTATTGAGCACGTCGAGAGCGGCAGCACCGACCTCGGCGTCGAGGACAAGCCCGCCGACTATCATGAGCAGTACCACATCGACCCGAAGAAGGAGCGCAAGCTTCTGCGCAAGCTCGACCTCGCGATCCTTCCCATGACCGTTCTCATGTATCTGAGTGCCCAGCTCGACGTGAGTAGTTCCTCTTCTAATGGTGTCTAACAAGACAGCGAGGAAACCTTGGAAACGCGCGCCTGCAAGGGCTGCAGAAGGAGATCCTCGACGGGTCCGACACCAAGTACAGCGTGACGCTGCTCGCTTTCTACATCACTTATGTGCTCGGATCGATCCCGGGCACGCTTCTGTCGAAGGCCATCCGACCCAACCTCGCGCTCGGAGGTGGGTGCATCATCTGGTGAGTTTGGATTCCAGCCCGATTCGTGGTGCCTCGGAGCGAAACGAGGGTCTGGACGTGGCAGCGTGGAGCACAGGGCGGTGGCGGGCATAGGCCGCGGCGATCTCGGCTCTGCACCAAGGCACAGGACTCCACCATAACCCATGCTGGTGCGCCGGTTTCTGTCTGGGGCGCTGTTCTTCCGACATCTCGATTGGAGTAGCGCCTCATCCTCCGAGCGAGGACTCAGCTGACATTCAGGGCCACCGCCGCCACCTGCTTCGCGGGCACGCAGAACTTTGCGGGCGCCGTCGTGTGCCGCCTCTTCATCGGTCTCGGCGAGAGCATGTTCGGACAGGGTATCGTGCTGCACTACTCTCTGTGGTACCGGAAGAACGAGATCTCGAAGCGTCTCTCGCTCTTCATTGGCATGGGCGCTCTTGCTGGCGCCTTCGGCGGTCTGATCGCATACGGCGTCGCTCACATCAACTCGCACATCCAGACGTGGCGCATCCTCTTCCTGATCGAGGGTCTACCGTCGTTCGTGCTCGGCTGCCTCGTGGTCGCCTTCCTCCCTTCTCGACCCGACCGAAGCCACTACCTTAACGCGGAGGAGACTGAGCTCGAGATGGCCCGCCTTGCATCCGAGCACCTTGACGAGGGTGACGACGGTATCGACTGGAACGGTGTAAAGCGCGCCGTAACCGCCTGGCAGACCTACGCCGTCACCTTCATTTTCTCGTGCATGCAGCTGCTGCTCGCCTCGCTCGGCGGCTTCTTCCCGACCATCATCAAATCGCTCGGTTACACCGACACGGATGCGCAGCTTTTCACTGTCCCGCCCTATGCTGTCGCGTTCGTCGCCATGATGTTCATCAACACGGCGAGTGACAAGATGCGCATTCGTGGCCCCTTCATCGCGGGAGTGTTCGGTCTCAACGTCGTCGGCTTCGCCACCCTCCTCGGAACCGAGAACATGAAGGCGCGTTACTTTGCGTGCTTCTGCATCGTCCTCGGATGCTACTGCGCAATCCCCCTCATCCAGAGCTGGGTCGCGAACAACTGTGGCTCCCAGTCCCAGCGCGCCGTTCACCTCGGATACCTCAACTCTGTTGGAAACTACCCCGCCTTCATCGCACCATTCATCTTCCCCACTAAGGACGCGCCGCAGTGGAAGCTTGGATACGGCATCAACCTTGGTTTCTCGGCGGCTGCTATCATCGTCACGCTCCTCATGATCGTGTACTACAAGTACGAGAACAAGCGCAGGGACCGCGTCGAGGGCAAGCCGGAGCCTGGACAACCCATCGACGTCGTCAACCTCCACGACCTCGCCCCTGGCTTCCGTTACACCCTGTGAACGTTGAAACGTAGCCACAAGTCAATGACTCCCCTGCACAGGATCCATAGGCCGATAGACTCTGTTTGTAAAACTAGGACTTTCATGCATAATTAGCATCACCGGGGCACGCCCTTGCATTCGCATCGCTTCTGAACGACAGAGTCTACTGCAGCCACTGTTTGTACTTCTCCCTCAGCTCTCGAACGACAGCGACTGAGTCACCCTGGGGACCCTGCACGCCCCCAGATTTGACGTTCTCCCACGGCTTCTCGACCTTCTCCATGAGCTCTCCCGCGAAGGCCGCCTTGTTCCAAGCCTTTGGATCCGTCTTCAGCAAGTTTTGATAGAGCAATTCCCAGCCCTTGGCGTACACCTCGCTCATGATGCCGTGCCAATGCTTTGCAGCATATCGGTCAAGCGGCCAGGGCGCGAAGGTCGCCGGTCCCCAGAGAATGAGCTGGTTACGCGCCTGGAACTCCATGTCGTCCTTTGCCCCAGAGTCCTGAGCCCAGTTGCGCGCATCGTTCGTCCAGTTCTCGAGGCGGAAGTGGCTGTTCGTTGCCATCAGACGGTCAATGTCGTTGATCAGGGAGACGAGTTCGCGGCCGTACCTCTCGGTATCGGCTTTGTTGCCCCCGTTCCACGCGTTGATCATGGCTTGGTAGATTGGGATCGCGGCGTTGACGAAGACCTGGCGCGCCACGTCAACCAGATCGTAGTCGAATTGCGCGCCGCTGGAGCCGGATTGCAGGAGGTTGTCGAGCGCAGACACGACGTCGCGAGGCTCGTACGTCATTGCTGTCGCAAGGTAGTTACCCGTCGTGCCGATGAGGCCGCTGACGGCGGGACGGAGGTCGATGAGGGAGCGGGTCGTGCACTTGAGCGCAGTGTTGTTCGACTTGTACACCGAGTTGTCGAGCAGCTCCCATGCCTTCTGGGCGAAGGCTAAGTTCTTGCCCCTGTATCGTCTCTTGACCCAGTCCTGCGTCCACTGTTTCAAGTTGATGGGTTGGCTGCTCCATCCCTGGTCCGTAGCGAGCTCGAAGAGGTGCTCGTTGTTGTTGATGCCCTCGGGCACGATACCCATGCCAGACATACGGCCGCCATTCGCCTTGGCGTCCATAATGTCGTGGTTCCACTTGTCCAGCGCGCCATACAGGCCGTTGTTCTGCCCATAGTTGATAAGGGTGCACCAGAGCCAGCGCCGGCCGAAGAAGC
This sequence comes from Trichosporon coremiiforme, assembly GCA_039545355.1. Classification (NCBI taxonomy): domain Eukaryota; kingdom Fungi; phylum Basidiomycota; class Tremellomycetes; order Trichosporonales; family Trichosporonaceae; genus Trichosporon; species Trichosporon coremiiforme. The sequence goes on from BCJJ01000032.1 coordinate 18,461, forward strand.
TCTTCAGGCGCTTCCATTGCGGATAGCTCTCGGCCGCGAGGTCGAGGACGAGCAGACTCTCACCCGCGCCGTCCAGGAAGGCTTTGGAGGCCGTCTCGGTCCAGCTCTTCGGGTCGTTGACGAAGATCCAGCCCTGCATGACCCAGGTCGCGCCCGGAGCGACGGCGTGGATGCTCTCTCGCACAGCCGTCGCGATGCCCTTAAGGTACGTCGGGTCCGTGCTTGTCGGTTTGCTCTCCGTGAACAGGTCGACCATGTAGTAGTCGGACGCGAAGCCGTAGAGCTCCTTCTGCTTGCGCAGGAACGCGCTCTGCACGACGTTCCAGGTGTCCCAGGCGGGGTCGATGGCGCGGATCTTGGTGTATTCCTCCGGGAACGACATCCAGGTCGGGTACGTTTTGAAATCGGGGCCGCCGACGTAGTCGTGCAGTTCGGGGGGCACGAAGCCGCAGAAGCCTGGCAGGACGGGCGTCATGCCAAACTCACGCTGGCGGGTCAGGATCTGTTTCTGGAGGTTGTGCTGACCCTCCAGCCATTGCCAGGTCGTCGTGCCGTGCCAGTTGCCGTGAATGTTACCGTGTCGCGACCAACCGTGGAACGCGGGGCCAGTGACCCACTTCAAGACCGCCTCGTCCGGAACTCCGAGGTCCTTCCACACCTGTGCGTAGACGTATTCCTGTCCCGTGTACGCCAGAGGCAGGTTGTATCCGTGCAGCACGGCCCAGTCGAGGAGATACTCCCACTTGACCCAGTCGTAAAAAGCGAGTGAGTACGAGTGCGTTACCAGGTTGAACAGGTGTCGATGCTCCGCCCACGAGGAACCAGACAGATCCGCGTCGGCATAGGCGAGGTCCGAGAACGTGTCGCCGGACCAGTAGATGTCACCGCCGAGGTGGCGGAGATACTCGAGCAGAGCACGGCCGAGACCAGGGGTGGACGTTGAGGTGACGGTGATCTTGCCGCCGGAAGCCTTGACAGTCCATGCGTCGTGCTCGTTGGACTGGACGGGAGCGGTCACAAAGGTGAACTTGCCTTGCAGGCTGGGGTCAGCGAACTCCCGGCTGGAAACGGTCTTCAACACAACGGATACTCACCTAGCAGGGAGACGGCGCTTGACGAGCGCATTGAGGGCGGCGGCGGCCTGCGCCCCGTTGCTCGAGGAGGGGCTGGTGACAGTCCCGTTGGTAGCAGGCCGGTTCGCGCTGCTGGGAATAGCGTCGATTACTGAGTTGTCGCTGACAGCTGGAGCGGTCTCATTCTCCAACTGACGGAAACGGAGCTGCCCGCTGAGGGGCTTCGCGCACGCTGCAGCGGCAAGTACCAATAGGGAGATGCGCATGATGCGTGTCGATCCGACAACACCTCGCCTACACTGTCATCTTATATATCTCAGGCTCCGAAGGTGATCCGCACGCTAGTCGCTGCGGCATCGCTCGGCTCGGTGGTAGTCCGTCGTCCTTGGTCGGTATTTGCGCCCATCGCGGTCGAGCGGTCTCCCGTAATCGCGCTAGCGCACATTGATGTGGAGGCGATGATGGATATTGAGTTGTGCTATCCCGACGTGAACCAAACAAGCTTAGGGAGAGTGGGAGTACGTGGGGCTCCGACCTCGGCGAGGGCGGCGAAGACGCCGCACCCTATTACGCTGCCCGATGATGGCCAAGACGTAAGGCAAGACGTCATGGATCGCGCAGAAGCTTTGCACGCGCTGCCTATCGTGAGTCACATCCGCAATCCGGGAGTCACTTGAACGGGAGGGACGCGAAATGGAAGCGGGGTAACTAATACCGTTTCGGCACGCGTATGGTGGATAGAACGAGCGTCGGGCTATATCCCGCTTCGATTCGTGTTATCATCGGTGAGGGCGCCGTTCCATCTGTTCTGCTGAACAAGCCTTACGTGAAGAGGATGCGTGAGGGCGTCTGAGGCGCCGAAATGTTGCGGACCCGTTCAGGGTCTAACTCTGCTCTGGTATGCGGGCCGAAGCCACGCCGTTCCGAACAACAGCAATGAGAAACCTTTCAAGCTCGCATCACTTCCACATGTCCCTCTGGACTGTACTGGTCTACTTAGTGTCCGATTTCTCATCACGTCTCATCGGAGCAAGCGGCATTCCCTCGTCGGAGGCCTTGACGCCCATAGCCTCAAGCTGTGCGTCCTCAAGGCTCTGCGACTCGCCGAGTTTCGGGTTCTTAAGTCCCCAGGTCAGGATGAAGAGGAGCGCAGTAATGCACATGCCAGCGATACAAATCAGCCTCTGCACATCACGGTAGGCGCCCTCAACGGCCATGCGCTCAGGCGTGCCGACAGGGTACTTCTTGATCCAAGCCACAGGATTGCCGTACACGTCTTTCGCCAGCGCCGTGGAGTTGGCAATGCCGGCGCTCTCGAGGCCTGTGCGGAGCTTGCCAGGCATTGTGTTCGTCCAGATTGCACCAGAAAGGGCGTTGCCAATACCGGCACCGACCTGGAAGCTGAACGTTAGCTATAGCGAGGGGGAAAAAGGAGAAGTGACCTCACCAGGCAGTGAAGAGCGCAGTCACAATCGCGACGTGTTCGTGCTTGACGACAGTTTGGAGGGCAGCCTGGGCCGGGAAGTAAACCAGACCGCCTGCCGTTAGCCAAATGCACTGGTTAAAGGCTATAGGTGGTACTCACCGGCGATGCCGAGCACGACCTCGGCGCCGATCACACCAGCGATCTCAGCGTCCGAGTGACCGCCACGGAAGCGGTACAGGAGCCCGTAGGCGAGGACAAAGGTGGCTCCGCCAGCGCACACGAAGGGCTTAAGGCGGCGGACACGGTGCACGACGAACCCGACCGCGAAGCCGAAGGTTGTCTGCGTAAACGAGTAGATGTTCTGGATACGAGTAGCGGACTCGACCGATCTGACATCAGCATTCCAGCCGGGTGCTCGACCTACCGGCCGAAGGACACGAGCAGGGTGAAGTACATGTAGCTTCCCTGCGAGGTTGACGCCATAGCGCAGAGACAAGCAATGGCGAGGCAGCAGAGCACATGCCTCTGGCGAAGGAGGCGGAAGGGCACGATGGGCTGGCGGGCGCCCTTCCACTGCCAGACCAGGAAGGCGGGAAAGCACACGACAACGCCAATGACGAGGGGGACGATCTGCTGCGCCTGCTTCCATTTGGCCTTTGCACCGCCACCGAAGGTGAGCGGGAGCAGGGTGAGAGCCAAAGACGCAGCGAGAAGGAACAGGCCCGGCACATCCACGCTCCAGAACAGATCACGCCAGCCAGCTCCGGAGCGCATCATGGTACGCGCGGAGGGGATGCCGGCGAGCATTCCCCGACGCTGAGCGCGGCGCTTGCCCTCCCACAGCACGAGCAGGAGGGGTATGGTGAGCACAGGCACGGTGATGCTACCAATGCCGAAGCCCCAGTTCCAGGAGAGGTTCTGGATGACCTTCTGCGCGATCGTGCCAGAGACCCAGGCATTAATCATGAGGTGGAGCGAGCTGCCGTTAGTACTCATTTCAAGTCGCGGCGACTCACGGGACAAAGGAGAAGACGAGGCGCGAACGCGTCGATGTCGAGTCGGCGATCAGGACGAAGAACAGGACTGTCATTAGAACAAGATCCCAGAGACCAGGATGCCTCATGACCCACTCTGCTGTCCCGCGAACGCGAGCGTGTAGAAGACGAATCCGCCGATGTATTCGGGGAAACTGTCCGCCGTGGCTTGGAGAATGCACCCGATAGCGTAAAACACGGTGAAGATGCAGATAACAAGGGGACGGCCGAGGAAGTCGGCGAGCTTGGCGTAGATCGGCTGCGTCGAAGCTGCAATCACGGCACGGATGACGCCGAGCGAACTAGTCTGCGCTGCTGCGTTCCAGCTGCTGACGGCGGCAGCTTGGTACGGCGTACGCGACATGGAGTCGAGCCTGCGGTCAGCACACACTGAGGAGCGGTGGAGGTTTCGTACCCTCTCGCATCTGGAGTTAACTTGGGCACTGAAGGGGCAACTCACAAGCGACGAAGAAGAGGCTCGCGAAGAGGATCCACCGGTCCCAGCGCGTGAAGGCAGCGACGGTCGCCTCGATGCATTGCACACCGTAGGGTTTCTGCTTCTCCTCGGGGTCGACGATGTGCGTCTCATCGACGGGCGAGCCGGAGCTCTTCTCTCGCGCGAGCTCCGGGTATAGGTGGTCGAGCGTCGTGGACATTGTCGTATGCCGAACTCCGGTAAAGGAGAGATGGAAGTGGATTGCACTGAGCAGCACTCGCTTTTGTATCGGGGAAAGATGCGGGGTAGAGAAAAGAGATGAGTGAGTCTGGACTCTGGTCTGGACCGGTAAGGCGTCAAGGGCTGGCGGGCAAGAGCCAACGGCCATCGGCCGAAGGCACCATTTCGAAATTCAGTGTCCCTGCCAAGACGTGTGTGAGAGCTGAAGTCAGGTTATCATATCTGATAAGCGCGAGCAGAGTGTCACTAATATCGATGGGGGGAGAAACTCACTATTCAAGCATGTGCTGCTCAGTCTCTCCACGACGTATCTGCGACTGTACAACGGTCTTTCTCCTCCTTCATGCATGCAGAGTCCAGGAGGGACACCAAATGATTGAGGATATGTCCGAAAGCGGAGGTCTTGGCACACTCGATATTTTCGGCCGCACCTCCAGCGGGGTCCTAGTCCTAGATCTCCTTTACGATCGTCTCTAAGCGCATGCCTAGCTTTGCCGGATCTCAGTCGAAGGTGCATCCCCTCCCCCACCCAACAGGACAGCTAGGGGCGTTCGGCGGCTTGGCCATGGAATGTGCTTTCAGTTATGCAACGCCATCAACGAGTAGGACCGCCCTCAGAGATAGCGATGAGCGGGCATATTCGGGCATCACGCGCACGCTGCAGGTCAAGGACAGGGGCCATGACTTCTTCTCCCTACTGTCAGTTCTCCATCCTTCATTCTCCTGGATACATCTGGTTACGTAGGAGATCACGAAGCGGTTATACAGATGCGCACGCACAGGTCGAAGGCTGCGAGACAGCCAGGCTCGGAACATGGGAACGAGCGACCAGAGCGACGCAAACCAACTCAAGGCGAGTATGCAAGCAACACCACAACACTGATCCCCCTGACTTCGCTAGGGCATCCCTCTGCATAGTTTGACACCCCAGAGTGGATTCAACTGGCCCGAAAGCATGGAAACTACGTCCTGGTCACCATTCTGCACTCGGTGATTTCCAAGCCGATATCAGCGGAACCAGTCGTGCCTCGTGTGTTGTCTCGCGTCATCCGGCGATCGGTCCGGGCACGACTCCCTTTCTCGACTCGTCCACAGACTCACTTCACCTTACCGCACCGCAACCCACCACACCTCACCAACTTCGCCCCTTTTGTACTTGCTGCAATCCCTTCCCGGCCCCCCATCTTCCGCTCCAACGAGTATTGCAATGATGCCAGCCAAAGTGCAGCTGCACGAGCACGACCCCGACTCCCTCCTACCCCTCCTCACGAGATACCTTCCGCATACGCAAGCAGTCCTAGGCGCTATCGTCTCGTGCCCTCCGCCCGGACACACACCCCAGTCCGTTCTCGATGCACCCCCCTTGGAGACGATGTATGCCTCCTTTCCGCCCGGCCACCTTCCCTCCGACAACGAGACCGACTGGCTCGTAGCCCTCGCCCTGCCCGCGCCCAGCGAGCAGGTCCGGATCTGGCATCGGGCTGAAGTTGGCTTGAACCTCTCCGAAATAGCGCGCGTCAGGAAGATCAACGGCTCCGTCGTGTCCACAGAAGCCCTCAGGGCTGCCGAGACAGCGACACTGGAGAGCGGAGGGCAAGCCGCAGCGGCGCAGGTCATCCAGGCGCGGCAGATAATGCGCGAGAAGTATCCGCATCACTTTGTCATGGGACAGCTTAATGCGGCTTGGGAACTGTCACTTCGAGAGGCACTGAAGGCGCCGAGTCGGGGGATCTGCCGTGTCTTCCTGGCTCCTGAGGAACTGCCATCCACAGGTTCTGATGATGAGAGGCTGAAGGAGCTAGGGTTGAAGCTTGACACGACCCGGGTCGGAGATGAGGGCGAGGTGAGTCTGGCCTCTTGAGGAGAAGATGAAGCGCAGGGCTGACAACAGATGTCCCGATTGACCAAGTACCATCCCCCGAAGTACATCCTCGCCCGATCCAGGTACACGACCCTCGTGCGCCCCATCGAGGGCGGAGCACCCGTGTGCTGGGTCCTGACTCATGCCGACGGATCGCTCGGTGCGCTGTACACACTTCCTGACTGGCGGCGGAAGGGACTGGCCAAAATCGTCGTGGCTGAGCGGCTGCGGGCGATGGCCGAGTCCGACTCGGAGGGAAGCGGGGAGGCGGACAGGGCCCGCGCCGAAGCGAGCCGGGAACTTCGGGCGAATCTGCAGGTCGAGGAACACAACGAGGCGAGCGAGGCGCTCTGGACTGGACTGGGGTGGGAGGCAGCGTGGTGCGTCGCGTGGGTATACGCGCAGGAGGATCAGGATAAGTACAGATCTGTAACGAAGTAGGGTCTATACTGTACATAGAGTCATGTCTACGGGTACGCTTTCTACTCTTTCTACTCTACAGCAAAGTGCGAAGAGGTCAGAGGGAGCGCGCTTCCGGAAGGACACAGCTCGCTCTCCCTCTCACTCAGCCCACTCCGCGCGCACTCCTCGCGCCGTCTAGCTCAGTGCCAGCGCCTCCTAGGCAGCAAGCAGGGGCAGACCCTTCTCCTCCCTCGCGACCTGGAACGGATCGCGCATTGAGTTGGTGTGTTCCCTGTACTCGTCCCTGTCTTGTTAGCTACCATCATCCCGAATTAGCTAGCACTTACGTGAAGTTGGCGCGGAGCGTGTTCATGCGCATCTCGAGTCCCTCAAGCTGCGCCGCAAGCGCGAGGATGGCGCTCTGGTTGTTCTGAATCGTCTGCACGACAACCTGCGGCGTCATGCTCTCCACGTCTGAGGCGAGAGACACGACGGCGCGAGACAGAAGCTGAATGTTGCGCTTGTAGCGCGTCACGCGCTCGGCCTCCTCGGCGGCCACGCGAGCGAAGTACTCCTGCGGGAAGTCGCGGTGCGCCACTGGTCGAACACCAGGGTGACGAGCATCGGCAGGCTTGGCCGCCTCCCACGTCTCGAGCAGCTTCTGCAGGTCCGCAGCCTGTGCCTGCACCTTGGCGGCGAGGCGCTCCAGGCTGTGCTTGAGCGCATCGAGGCCCTGGGCAATGGCCGCAGCCTCGTCGTGCGCGACTTTGATATCGGAGGAGGTCTGCCAGATTGCCCGTCCGATCGGCTCGGCGTCGATCGTCTGCCCAACGTGACGCTGATCCTTGAAGAAGGCGTCCATCTGCTCAATCACCTTCTGCGCGGGCTCGGGGAGATCGCTGAACTTGGCCGTCTTGCTGATGCCGGACTGCGGCTGGGGTTGCTGGAAACTCGTCGAGTTGCCGAGCAGGCCGCCAGCCGGCTTGTTGAAGAGCGAGTTCTGCTGCGGCTGCTGCTGAGAGGCGAAGAGACCGCCCTGCTGTTGCTGCTGCTGGGGCTGCTGCTGGCCAAAGAGACCTCCGGTCGCCGGCGTCGTCGTGGACTGCTGGCCGAACAGGCCGCCAGCGGGCTTCGCCTGGCTCTGCTGTCCGAAGAGACCGCCCGTCGCCGGCTGCTGCTGAGTCTGCTGCCCGAAAAGACCGCCCGTCGCCGGCGTTGTCGTGGACTGCTGTCCGAAAAGGCCACCGGCAGGCTTAGCGGCCTGGTTCTGCTGACCGAAGAGACCTCCGGTAGCTGCCGGCTGCTGCTGCTGAGCCTGCTGTCCGAAGAGTCCCCCAGTAGCGGGCTGAGCCGTGTTCTGCTGCTGCTGCTGTCCGAAGAGACCGCCGGTCGCAGGGGCAGCGGGCTTCTGGCCGAAGAGTCCGCCCGTGCTCGCCGTATTCGTCGCCGCCGCGTTGTTCTGCTGTCCGAAGCCCCCAAACAGACCGCCGCTACCGGCTGCTGGCTGGGCCGTCGACTGCTGCGCCTGCTGTCCAAATCCGCCGAAACCGGTACCGGTAGACGCCGCCGGCGTGCTCGTCGATGCCTGCCCGAAGAGGCCTCCACCCGCGGGCTTGTTGAAGCTGTTCAAGTCAGCGAAAGGATTCGTAGATGAAGTATCGTCGATGCCCTGGATGAGGTTGGCGGCGGCCTCGAGGTCGCTGGCGCAAAGGTCTTCCGCATCCCCGGCAGGCCCGAACCCGCCCCAGGTAGGAGGTGCTGGCTTCGCGAACGGGCTCGCCGTCCCGCTAAATGCTCCAAAGCCTGTGCTCTCCTTTGGCTTCGAAGAAAAGGGGGTCGACGCGCCGCTGAACGCCCCGAAGCCCGTCAGGTTGTTCCGCCCATTTTCTGCCAGTTCATTAAGGTCACGCTTCGTCTTCGTAGGACTATCGAACGCAGAGCCCGGGCCGAAGGCGCTCTTCAGCGGCGTCGGGGTTGAGTCCACGTTCGTGTCCAAGCCGGTGAGCACACTGAGACTCCTCTCGCCCCTCGCGATGGCGGCGAACTCGGCGTCGAACTGCTGCTGCTCCTTCTGGAGCTGTCTGAGCTCTTTGACCCAGTCCTCGGCGTCGGCGTTGGCCATGGCTGATCAAGAAGGTGGGCGATCGCAGGGGCGTAGTTCTGTCATGGAGGAGGATAACAACAAACATGGAGACGACGTGTGGTCCATCGAGCGACTGGCCGCGAGCATCAGAGCATCGAGCATCGCGCAGAACGTCGGGGGGAAGCCGCGAGCCGGAACAGGGTAAGGGGAGGGGACGAGCAAGACAAAAGAGAAGGAACTCACCCGAAGGACATTGTCTAGATGTTGTCTGTGCAGGACTGAGGCTTCGAGGCTTGAAGGCTGTGAGATGTGTCGAAGGTGGACGCCGCTCGATCACCAAAAACATGGCCAGAAGGAGGGGGGTGGCTTGAGACGTCACCGGAACAATAGGCACGCCCCAGCAGAGCAACGCCTAAACTTACGGAAGCGGATAGGCCCGCGGTGCCCTGGCTTGATGATGACCGGGTTGTTTTCGTTCTGGGCCAGCCGCCGGTGGTTGGCTCCGCTTGCTTGGCTCGTCACCCTCGACTCGGTCTCCACTGCTCGTCAGACCTTATCTCATTGACTTGGATCTTCGTCTTCGGTTTCTCTTCGGCCCTTGCCACCCCCCTTCGGCTCCGCAAAAGACCACTCGACTGGTCAGCACGCTCTCCCTGGTGCAGCGTGCACCCCCACCCCCCAGCATCTCCACCATGTCCCTCTCCTCCGATCTCGACAAGTGAGCTGGCCTTCAGGAGATCGAGCTGACGAAGCGCAGGCAGATCGAGCAGCTGAAGCGATGCGAAATCATCCCGGAGGCTAGCGTCAAGGAACTATGCCTCAAGGCAAAGGAGATCCTCATGGATGAGGGCAATATCCAATACGTCGACAGTCCCGTCACTGTGAGCTGCGCAACTTGAAGTGAGCTTACGACAGATCTGCGGCGACATCCACGGCCAGTTCTTCGACCTCATGGAGCTCTTCAAGATCGGCGGTCACTGCCCGGAAACAAACTACATCTTCATGGGTGCGTTACCCCATTCCTGCTCTGTCGGTGGGCGGCGAACTGTTGGCGGCTAGATCGGCTCCGGCACTCTTCGGTCCGAATCCCTTCCCTGTCCAGCTGCGAGGAAGGACTCCATAGCTAACGTGCAGGCGACTTCGTGGACCGCGGTTTCTACAGTGTCGAGACTTTTCTCCTCCTCCTAATCCTCAAGGTTCGGTATCCGGACCGCATCACGCTGATCCGGGGGAACCACGAGTCGCGCCAGATCACGCAGGTGTACGGCTTCTACGACGAGTGCCAGCGGAAGTACGGCTCGAGCAACGTGTGGCGATACTGCACCGACGTCTTCGACTTCCTCTCCCTCGCGGCCATTGTGGACGGACGGATCCTGTGTGTCCATGGTGGCTTGAGTCCGCAGTTGGGACGGTTGGATCAGATCCGAGCGATCGACCGGAAACAGGAGGTGCCGCATGAGGGCGTGTTTTGCGATTTGTTGTGGAGTGATCCGGATGGTGAGTACAAGCGAGCGGAGGGACCAACGGGCTGCGGGTGGGGCCACGGCTCAGACGATGGCGTCAGCATCCGTACTCCTACCCGCCACCAGCTCACCGAAACTCGAGCGTTTGCTTCAGTAGCTGCGTGTTTCGGAATGTAAAGCTGACGGCAGACATCCAAGGATGGGGCATGTCTCCCCGCGGCGCCGGCTTTTTATTCGGCGGCGACGTAGTCGACACCTTCTGCCACAACAACGACATCGACCTGATCGCGCGCGCGCACCAGCTCGTAATGGAGGGCTACAAGCTCATGTTTGGCCAGAAGATCGTGACGGTCTGGTCAGCGCCGAATTACTGTTATCGGTGCGGAAACGTTGCGTCCATCTTGGAGCTCAATGAGGACTTGCGGCAGGAGTACAAGGTCTTCGAGGCTGCGCAGCCGGACGTCAAGAGCGTCCCGCAGAAGAGACCGCATATGCTCGAGTACTTCCTCTGATCTCGCCGCTGGATCGGCTCACATACCGCCAACCAAAGCTTATCCTGCACTCCTTGATGCCCCGATACCCGGCTACGGCCACCACTGCATGACTGCTGCATCTGTAGACGATCCGCACCCCGCCCACCGCGCTCCGATGTCGGATGAATGTATTTTCTATGTTACAGGGAACTCTGCTGCACTGCTGCGGGTACTAACACGGTAAATGCATACATACAGCCTCGATGCGAGGCGCTTATTTTAGCTGATGCTACATGAAGGGGTTTGAGCGTTAGATCGGACAAGCACTCGAACGCACGTAAGAGTCTAGTATACTTGAGGATGGGCAACGTTCGGGAGGCTGCACAGCTCCCTCCAGAATGCCCACGGGAAGGATATGAGAGGTCTGATATCAGCTGCGTCAATGGAGCCATAACCCACGCAGGAGTAATCTGTGGAGCAGCGTCCTGAGAACCGAGCGGAACGTTCTCCTCGACTGGAATGCCGCTGAGCATGACGCTCTCGTTATAGAGCGTGTCTAGTGTGTCCTTTATACCGAGCTTCTCCTCTACCTCCTGCTGTACGGCACTCAAATACGTGACCTGGTATGCTGCGAGGGCGTAGATCTGCTCCGTTTCGAGTGCAGACTTGTTGCCATCCTTCTTCTTCCGCCACAACTTTGTTGCTGCTGTGCGTACATCCTGCACGAGGCAGTCGTAGGTGCACTTGATGGACGCTTCAATGTCCTCCTCGGCGCTTGTACGCCGGTGAGGGTTTCGCAGGACGATGCCGGAGACAACCTCAGGCTCGGTCAGACGGCGACGTTTCATGATCTGTTTCACGCCGCCGTCGTAGTACCTGCGTCGTCAGTCTCACGCCACTCTGAAGAGCTCACTGCTTGAGTTTGTAGGCGTGCGATAGATACGACCATGGTAGCGTGTACTTCGCCAGCCGAGGGTCGATGTGCTTCTCGGGATCGACGCGGATATCTGTCGGGACAAAAGGCGGCTCGCTCTTGAACTGTATCATCAGTATAGTATCAACCGTGGGTGAACTAACGAGTTTAAACAGTTTCCCGAGAATTCGACGACTTTCGTACCTCTGCATCGAACGGCCGCATACCTCTGGACCAAGAAAGGTAGGCCACTGGCGAGACTCCATCTGCTGTCAGGTTCGGAATCGATATGGCAACTTGCCATTAAGGATAACTGAGCGGGTTTGCCGGCTATGGGGTTAGGTTTCCTAACGCTGCGTCATCACTCACTGTTTTGGAAATCAGAACTGCTGTTAGCTGACTGTCGACTCTAGAAGGACTTACGCTTTGCGCACTTCATCTGCGAGCATCTTGCAGTTCTCCGACTGCGGTCCGAAACGGTCTGCAATGGCGAGGTGAGCATCGCATAGTTGCTCGAGGATCTGAAATCAGCTTCCAATCCGCTGCCAAGGCGTACGTTGTTCCTCAAATAGTCCAGGACAAACTGCTATCAGCTGCGAGCGATGTCTGAGAAGCCCGCAAACGTACACCTTGTAGATGCTTGTCGGTAACCTTCGCGACTTTGGCCGGCTCGGGAGGCGTGTAGGATAACGGTTCGACTTGCTCGGAAGGTATGAGAACTGGGTCCCAGATCAGAGAGTATTCGTCGCCGGAGAGGTTGCCTCGGGACAGCCTGGAAGTCAGCTGCGGGGTCGACCCAAAGGTACGAACATCTGTGGCAACGGCTGGCCGTGCACTGAGAAGACGATGACGTTTCTGAGATGGCGCAGCTCCGGGCAGTCGACAGCATGGACGAGCTGGATGTCGCCGGGATGGAGCACGGGATCGCGCATGATCGCACAGGCGCCCAGGACGACAGTTGGACCGTCGCTGCTATTTGGATCATCATACTGGCAGAAGACCTCGTGTTCGCTGAGCACGTTTAGTTCGTCCGCAACACCTTGAAATGGTTAGCCAGTCCTCGATCCCAGAACCTACCCATCAGCTTGACGCTCTGATCGATTTGCAGACGCGCGTGATACTTGTAATCGGCCAGGAGGCGAGTTGCCGTCGCACGGCAGATGTCCAGCAGCAGCTGGTCGCCCTTGAACCCGAACGAGTACAGCTCACGGATGGGGAAGTTGCAAAGCTGAGCCACAAGCTGGAGATCCCCTTCCACCAGATCAGCGGTCACCGAGCGCTTCAAGAGGCCTCTAGCCTCGCGCATGGCAAGGATGGCGAGGCTCTCGAACACAGCGTCGGGCACTCCAAGGTGGTTCATAATGACAACAGACTGGCGGCTGAGGTGCGCTCGCTTGAACTGGGCGGGCTGATAGTTAGGTCTGCAAGCGACACGAACTCACTTCAATGACATTGAGACCGAACGCCATGGTCTTGTGTCCCGTCCGGTATCTAACCTGGGACTGCCTGAAATAGACCTCCTCGCTGCCGCAGTCTGGCCACACACTCAGCAGGCCCTTGATACCACCACAGGTGAACTGGAATGCGGAGAGAAGAGCGCCGTCACTCAACCTCACGCCACTAGCCTTCTCCGCTTGTCGAGCTATGCCCCATCCACAACGCCCAGCGCCATCAGTCACCAGACTTTTCGTCAGCTTGCAGCAAGGGTAGCTCCGCGTACCTAACTTTCTCCTCCGATTCATCCTCATCAACCGTGGAAAGGTCTGTCCTCCCTGCTTCAGATTCGCAGTAGCCGTTGTCCTTCTTCTCCGCGTACAAGACGTCAGGAAGAACTTTGCGCACGTGAGAGTGGACGCTGACAGGCCGGCTTGTCGAGAACGGCTGGTGGTCAGTCGATGCTAGTAGACTCTTAACTCACGATGGCCGTCTTGGAAACGAAACGGGCAACAGTTCTGTCGTGCAGCCAGTCGAGACCCAAGTTCCGCTTCACGGATTCGACCGTTAGATTCTTGACGGGATCCTCAGCAAGAAACCAGCAGCGCTGTTGCCTGACTGAGGTGGCACCGTACGCGAGAAACACGTAGTGCCTGCCAGCGATGCTCAGCCCGCTCTTCATGGCTCGGCGCACTCGCGCAACGGTTCCCTCGGCTGGTTCCGCCTGGTCGGCCTCCAGCACCGTGGAGTTCATCTGGAACCCACCCTCCTCATCGATGAACTCGACCCGTAGAAAGCGGTCTGAGAACGGCTGGTGGTTCCTGATTGCGTCCGTTGACGTTTCGACTTCCGGCGGGAGAAGCACGAGCCGAGTCGGAGTCACCAGACAATGGTGCACCAAGACACTGTTCTCGTCGATGTCCGCCTGGACTCTGCTGATCTGTTTGGAGCGAGCTGTTGTTAGCTTCCTACCTACGTGGACAAAAGCTCACCCAGAACTAATGCGTCGATGTTCCGCACACGCTCCTCGTTGTAGAGGCTACGCAGAACGCGAGCCGCTTTCTCGTCGTCATCCTCACAGTGCCTCTTCAGACACCCCGCGAGTTCTGTGATCTCCGAAAAAATGATGACACCATGGGTGATCAGACCCTCCATGAGATAGCGCAGGCTGAAACTGTAGCCAGCCAGGCGCGACAAGTCTGCGTAGCCTACATTCTCCGCAACGGGGATACGCACGCGCCGGTCACCGGCGTGCGCTGCGAGCAGATCACGGCCTTCCTCCCTTCCCTCGACGCCCAGGCACAGCACGACGTTACGCAGCGTGCGCAGTTCCTTCTTCGACAGCACGAGCTCAAACTGCCAGGTCAACCAGACACTAGCCGGGACGTAGAACGGTTCCTCGGACACGGCAACGATCGGCCCCGCATGACCCTCGCGGATGATATATCCTGCTGTTAGCTACGGGTCGCTTAGTAAAGCTCACCTTTCGCCTTCATGTCCTGGAAGGAACAGCCCTGGTTGTCAGCTCCGCAGATGGCTAGCAGCTCACAGGTGTCGACTCCTTTGGCCCCAGGGAGAACACGAAATCGCGCTCAGTCGCTCGTCGCATGATCGCTTTGTTCTTAATCTTGCAGTAGAAGCGCGCAGGCCGCCGCGTCGTGATGGTCATGGTGACGCGGGTCGCGCCGTCCTTCCCCGGCGCCAGGCGAACAACGTGAACACCGCCGGTAGCAATGTCCTGCCGTCAGTTCACCGCTTGGCATACGGAAGGCGGAAGCTGGTACACACCTCGAAGGGAATCTCGCACTCGAGCGGGATGAAGACTGGCGGTGTAGTCGAGAACGTGAGCGGGACGGCGTAGACGTAAATCCACCTGCGACTGAAGTTGAACAGGAGGCGCGAGTGCTCCGAGTCGGACGGAGTGCCGAATCCCTGCGTGTCAGTCGCGATGAAATGAACCGTACAGCTAGGACATCCTGTCAATTTGGCGGACAAAGACTCGTTCCAGCCCGATTCCGGTGACTCACTCGCATGAACCTCAGCGCGCCATCACGTATCCTCGTCGACCCCATCGCGAAGCTAGCCACTTTAAAGCTCTCATCGATCTCCGAGTCATCGTTGAGGTTCAGGCCCTGAACGTAAGTTACTGGGCACACAGAGCATTATTCACATGACGGAACTGGTGCGCAAGACGTGTGCGGTCTGAGGCTGGGACGGCACTGGGTGGCGTGCGAGGCTCAGAGCGTGGCCCCCTGGTGCGATTCGTCCACGGCACGTAGCTCATGTCGTTCTTCCTCCGTGGCCAGGCTGCACCTGAGGCAGCCTAGCCAGATTCCCGGAGTGGTACGTGATGGTTGGCGAGTGAAGTGAAGCGGGACACCGTGGTCCCAACCGGCGAGCGAGATGTCGATCGACCTCAGCGGTGACAGGCGAGAACGGATAGAGGGAGAGGATGAGTGAAAGAGAGATGGATGATGGGGAGGTCGAGGGAAGACATGTAGGGAGGAGGTGACGTGGACGGCGATGAAACGACTACGACCGATTGGTGAGGGCGCGAGGGCGAGGAAGACGAGGAAGACACACGGATTGTCGCATCTCGAAATTGTTGTTGTCGCGGATCGGTGATGCAATCGCGGACGATCGAGTGACCCGTGCCTGACCACACGGCTATCTTACCTTGACGCCACGCCAAACCTCATGATGGCGTCCAGCTGATAAGGCCGAAGGCAAGTATGCGCACCCTATACCTTGATCATTGCACGCGCAAGAGCAACAGCCACATGCATGAAGCTTGAATGTACTGTCTACTGTGCCCTGGCGTCGCCTGAGTAGAGGGCGGGGGGGAGCGAAGCAGGCTGGCGATCGTCGACGATCGCTGGTCGGATCCGTCACCGCCCAAGCCCTGCTGCGCTGCTACTGTACGCTTGCACCGCATGCTCTTGGTTCTTCTGTATCGTCAACATGACAACTCATGACATTTTGACACTACAACGACAACTGGGTATCAACTTCTACGTCCTGCTGACTTCAGATCAAAGCTTCGCCTTCGCCTTCTCGTTCTTCTTGTGCTCCTTGTACAGCTCCTGCACCGTCTTCTTGACCTCTGTCTTGATGATCTTTCCGTTGTGGTTGCGCGGAAGGAGGTCATCGTACACAACAACGAATACGGGACGAGCGTGGGAGCGGAGACGGCCGTGGGCCGCTTGCCTGATCTCCTCCGCCGTCGTCTTGGGGGCGCCCGGGCGGAGGGAGATAGCGACAGCGACCTCCTCGCCGAGAATGTCGTGCGGCACAGCAACGGCAGCGGCTTCACCGACACGGTCATCGAGGAAGACGGCGTTCTCAACCTCCTCGCTCGAGATGTTCTCACCGCCGCGGATGATGATGTCCTTGATGCGGTCGGCGACGTAGAGGATGCCGTCCTTGATGTATCCGGCGTCGCCGGTGTCGAACCAGCCGTCCTTGTCGAAGGACTTGGCGGTGGCACCGGCGTCGTTGTAGTACTCCTTCATGAGGGTCATGCCGCGAGCGAGGATGAGACCCTTCTTTCCATCGGGGAGCGGCTGCTTCGTCTCGATATCCACAATCCTGACCTCAGTCACGGGAAGGGCGAACCCGGCACCGGCGGGGTTCTCGATGTAGTCGTTGCCGCCGAAGAGGGTGTGCGCGGCGTTCGTCTCCGTCATGCCCCACGCTGTGAAGCAGTGAATGTCTGGCCAGCGCGCCTTCACGTCGGAAGCCATGCGCTCCGGCGCCGGCGCTCCGCCGTAACTCGTGCCGAGCAACTGGTGGTCCTTGGGCAAGTTCGGGCTCTGCATGACCGCAAGCAAGATGGCGGGGACACCCGTCATCGAGTTGATCTTGTACGTCGTCATGAGGCGGACCGCCTCCTCGACGTCCCACTTGCGCATTGTCACCATCATGATGCCGTCCTCGAACGCCTTGAGCACGATCGACAGACCAGTAACGTGAAAGAACGGAACGGCCATCAACGTCACGGGCGGGTCGTCCTTGGGGCCGAAGATCAGCTCCTTAATCATGTCGACGACGTGAGGAGCCATTTGTCCCGCGGCACGCAAACCCATGCGCATGAAGCCAGCAGTTCCAGACACAATTGAATGGAGCGAGGCACGCTGCGACGACAGGACGGCCTTGGGGTACCCAGTCGTTCCCGACGTGAAGAAGATGATGCCGTAGGACTCCGGGGTGAGCTTCTCGACACCGAAGCCGGTACCCTTTATAACGGCGTCCTCGGCCTGCGCACTCGTGCCGAGGTTCTTAAAGTCAATGACATCGACGTGTTTCTTCTTCTTCAGGTGGTCGACCTTCTGCCAGGAGAAGACGGGGCCAACACCGGCCGCCTTCAGCTTATCGGTCGCAAAGGACAGAGTCGAGCTCGAGATGGCGTCGGCAAGCACGATCTTGGGCTGCGTGAGCTTGAGGCAGTGCAGCATCGAGTCGGGCTGGACGGCAGCATTGACAACAACCGGGACGGCGCCGAGCAGACCGATAGCCGTGAAGGCGATGATCCAGGATGCGTTGTTGTACCCGATGACGGCGACCTTGTCGCCCGTCCGCACTCCGTGGGCAACGAGCCAGGCCGCGACCGACACGGCCTGCTTCTTGACGTCGGCAAAGAGGTACGTCACGCGCTCGCTGACGGGCGCCGGCTCGGGAGCCGCACAGTTCAGCAGGGGCTTGTCGGCCCACTCATCGAGCTTGGCCAGGAAGAACGAGCGGAACGACTTGGGCGACTGCGTCTGTCAGCTGACTCTGTCAGAGCATTGCGCATGTCAGCGCGCGCCGAGCGAAACGCTGGGGCAACGCAATGACAAGGAGGCGCTCGCCGACGGTCTGTGGAATGCTACACGGGGGATGAGCTTCGGCCATTCTTCACCGTCCCCAGCGCCCCGTGGGGTTCCAGGGAGTCACCGCCGGCCGGCGCCCACTTGCAGCATCCGTGCACTCACGTTCTTCCACACCGTTGTGGGGCGGCCCTTGATGTTGACTGTCTCGAGCTCCCAGAGACTGCCGGGCGTGCAGTAGAGCTTGTCGACTGTCCGTCAGCTTTTAGCTGCCCCGTCGTCGTTGCGCGTGTCCGAAGCTTGCTGGTAGATGGGGCGTATCGCAAGACTCACTTTCGGCAATGGGCAGGGGCACAGGCTTCTCGTCGTCGGCGGACATGGTGGACGGTTGATGAGGGAGTGTCAAAGGCCAGAAACGACGATGCATTCGGGGAATTTATCGACCTGCAGCCGGCTGCCCCAAAACGAAAGAGGAGACTAACCCAAAGCTAAATGTTGCCGGATCGGATAGAGGAACCAGTAACCGGGCTCGGGCACTTGGGTTTGGACTGACGCAGTCCACTCCTCGAAGCCGTCCTCTCGATCGCGAAGTAAGCTCGGCGTGGACCAGTCAGTAGTTTCGACGCCGTACAGAGCGCGCATGCTATCACAGACGCCGTGCATGCTGTCTGCGAGCTCCCGGACCAATATTTTGGGAGCGGTCACGCGCCCAAGATCCCAGAATCCGCTCTCCGTAGATCCGCACCTGGGGTGCCTATTGTTCCTGCAGCCATTTTCGGCCTCCTCCGACTTTTCATGCCGAGATACCGAGACGCTGTCAAAGCCCCGTTCTAGTCGACCCAAGCCCGATCCCGAGGTTCTTAACACATCATGCTTAGCACATCAACGCTCTAGCGTCCCCGTCCGTCAAAGATGGTCTTCTCACCATGCTCGGACGTCTATGACCCACGCACAGGACGGTCGGCGACCGCCGCCGCTGTCCCCCACTATCCCGAAGATAAGCGGCCAAGGCCGCCGCCCATCCAGCTGGAGACTATGCCTTACCCCTGTCTATTTACCTCAAGAAACATGGCTAGTATATCGCTCAGGCATGCATGGAGAACATATCTAACACGCTACGGACCGGGAGAGGTATAAGCGGCGCTGAACCCTCGGCGGGTGGGCTCCACTGCGCTCAGTAGCCTGCGAGTTAGAACCCGAGTAAGGAGAGCCTCCAGACTAGCTTGCTCTTGCTCCTGGGGAGCTCCACCGACATAGCCGCCGGCTGGCCAGTACACGTGAGGAGCTTGTTTGGTGTTGTCCATCGCCAGTGACCTGTCCCCACTGATTTCCCTCCCAATCGATGTTTATTGTTGTTTCCAGGCGGATCTGCCTGGATGCACTCATGAAAACAGTGGTCAAGACATCGCTACGACCCTGCAGAATATAGTGCAGACCCTGGCGTTGCTGTCAGAGCCTTAACAGCTCGTCGGCATTGTGGCGGAGTGGTTAACGCGGTTGACTAGAATGGTCTTCTTCGGAAGAGGTTCAGGAATCAACTTCCTTCGGGAGCGCATGTTCGAATCATGTCAATGTCGTTTTTGGCCTTCTGCGCATGCTCAGAGCATCATATTGCATCGATTTCGGAGCAGCGAGGGTTGAGGAAAGGAGCGGAAGAGGAAGGGTGGCTTGAAAGCCCTTAACGGCCATTTTCGAGGCGGTTGAAGGCCGATACGTAATCACGGCGTTCTGCGACGGTCGCAGTGGGTGAGCCCAGGTCTGGGGTACCAGTCAGACCCATTAATACTGCCTAGAGGGCCAGCAGACAAGCAAGGATGGGGAGAAGACGATGCCGGGTGCAGGTAGGGGTTGGCCACACCTTGACACATGACCCTGAGGACCTAGGAACGGAACCCCTTGCTGTTTAGAGCACCCAGCAGGGCTCTGAAGCTCTGTTACTGCTCCCACTGGTCCCTTCTGCAGCGCCTCGTGGTGATTGGGAGGATGGGAAGCTGCTCCGCACCCCGTGTCTTGATAGTGCGTCCTGACACCACACCAGGAGTCAAGTGCCACACCCGGCCGTGATAGCCTCGTGGGGGTTCGCCTTATCTGGTACAACGCCCCACCCAACTGTACGCCGTCGTCCCTGCCCGTGACGGGTCTCCCAGCTTCCAGGTGACACAGCTCAGTGCATATGCAGTTGGTGGTTTGATCAAGGTGACTATGCTTCGCGTTCCGCCCCATGCTCTGACAGGGCAGCCTGATGTGGCCCCGGCCTTCGATACGAAGGGCGTTGCGAATCTGCAACTATCACACGCAAGGGGCACAACACGACGGACACTCCTTTATCCACGGTGTCACATCCTTATATCCTCCCCTAATCTGCAGTCTGCAAACCATCGCGTAGCTGGTACTGGGAGCCCTCAGACTTCACGCTTCATCGACTTACAAGGGCGACACCTTTGGAAGCCGGCAGGCTAGCGTTTGCTGGTCGGTGAGCGGCGTTCGTGTCGCTCACTCCAGCTTGCGCCGCCGGTGCGTCCTCCCGCTTGAAAGCCCTTGAAGCGTCTAGCTAACAACAGACTCGTGAGCTGTCGTCTGCCTCTACCGCATGCTGCCCCTTCACGGCCGGTTTGAGTAACACGCTTATATGGTGGAAGCTCACAGCAGCTGTTCGAGTAGGTCCTGCCAATTCAGCTGTACGCCCTGCAAGGAGCTGACGAACAGACTGTCATTCAATGCTGATAGTGAGCTGTTTAAAACCTTGCCACAGCTGACAACATCACAGAACGACAACACTGAGCCCATGCAGAGGTCCCTGCTCTCGCCACAGGATAAGCAGAGAGAAATGAGAAGCTGGGCTCTTGATAGCCAAGATGACGCCAGCCCTCCACCACCCTCCATCAAGCGCTGGTCAGCTTCTCACCCACTTATCGTCCAGCTGACAACGAGAGGAACACTGTTGGAGGTGTGTTATGGCGCCCATGTCTTAGCTCAGAGCAGCCCGTCCCAGAGTTCTGATCCGCTTCCTGCTCTGTCTCACTTTGACTGACGGGCAGACAGCGCCTCTGGGCACGGGTCACCACAGGGGTCCATGGCCGAAGCCCGGATTCTAATTTAGTCAGCTTCATCGAGTGCGGACAAGCTAAATCCAGGGCGCCACGCCGCCTTTCCGCCACCTGCTTTCCGCACTCGACCCGTTGCCAGAGTAGTCGGTGAGCTATCGGTCTAATGCAGAGATGACATGCAGGTGCCCAGCTTTGAGTTTGTAGCTGCGCAAGCAAGTACCAGCTGACGGCGGCCTTGTCAAACGGACCTCGAGACACTCTGGTCCGCTCTTTCCTATTGCTGC
This sequence comes from Trichosporon coremiiforme, assembly GCA_039545355.1. NCBI lineage: Eukaryota > Fungi > Basidiomycota > Tremellomycetes > Trichosporonales > Trichosporonaceae > Trichosporon > Trichosporon coremiiforme. The sequence continues at coordinate 39,435 of BCJJ01000032.1, forward strand.
AGCAATACCCATGGCCAAGACACGGGACACGCTGCCTTATGGCCCCGACGTGGCGAAGGTGGACAGTGAGCAGCCTCTGATGACATTGGTGATATCCGAGCTGAACTTCAGGCCCACAACCTCAATCCATCAAGTTCTGGTCAGCTCCATCCCCTCGGTCAAGCTGACAAGCAGGCGAGAGACATCCGTCACAGTGAGCTGCTTCAAGCCGATCAACAGCTGACAGCAGCCTATCCTCTCGGCTCTGAGGTCAGCTATGATGTCGCAATCTAGCTAACATGCAGATCCCCTTCTAATGACGAAGGTGAGCTGATCTACTCCCAGCCTTAGCTGACGACAGTCATCCACCCCCTTCCTAAATGCCCTGGTCTGCTTCCCTGCACGACAGAGCTGATCGCAGACCTGGGCTATCTCGCTCCCTTTGCATATACATCAGGTGAGCTCCTTCACGCGGTTGTCCCGGCGCACAGTAGTTCTGACCCTAGACCTTCAAGGACGGCTACGTTCCCATGTCCAGGCTAACGAGCCAAAACGGCGACGAAGGTGAGCTACTTCGAGGACCACATGCGAGCTGTCAACAGTCACAGTCAAGAGCATAGACCGCAACCAACATCCTCGGCTTCTGCCACGAGCAGTGCGGGGTCAGCAGCTGCGTTCTTGATCCCAGAGCTGACGCCAGCTCATTCGAACAAACCCCAATGCCCCATTGCATGGAGGTCAGCTTCCCAGCCACACTCATCAGCTGATGTGCAGAGATGATGTTTGCTTCTGTGTGGGTGGGAAGTCTTCAGCCCACGCATTGGCCGACAACAGCACAGCCTTCGAGTCAGCTCCTGAGTCATGTTCTGGCTGAGCCACCTCTAGGGTGCAGGTGAGCTGTTCAACCCCCGCGTTTCCATCGCTGACGACAGTCACCCAACACCAGCCTGAATGCTGTCAGCTTTCTCGTTCACACGCAGCTGATCCCATGCTTGGACTGTCTCGCTCTTTCCGCGTAATGATGGAGGTGAGCTATCCCACGCGGTAGATCAAGCTGACAACCGCTCCAGGGACCAGCTAGGTACCTATCGCTAGCTGACGGCAGTTCTTGGCCAGATGCCCAGGTCAGCTTATCAACCACTACCGAGCTGGCTAGGAAGGAACGGCGGTGAGGGTGAGCTACCTCGGCGCTTTCTGCAGCTGACAACCAGTCCCCCAAACGGGAACAGCAGCTTCATGAGTGGTCGATGCCCCAGCTGACCCCAGTTTCTCACCCATGTTTCTCTCCCATCCTCCGGTATCATTCTCCAGTATACTCGAGTCAGCTCCAAGTCAGCTCCAAGTCAGCTCCAAGTCCACCTGTCGAGCTGACATCCCGAAGCAGGTCTCTACAGTGTGAGCTCTTTGGCGAGTGTATGAGCTGACACCAGTGCCCACCCCAGATGTCCCAGGTCAACTAGATTCTTGTAGACGAGCTGTACGAGCTGACAGGCAGATACCCGACACCCCTTGACGAGCGTAGGCCCTCAGACTATTGTCAGCAGCCCATGCTCCCCAGACAACGTGCAAGGATGACCCGTGAGCTGTATCACCATTTCTCTGACGTACAGATACCCCACGACGCAGTGAGCAGCTATGACTCACTCGGTAGCCGACGACAGCCATTCCTTCATTCCTTGCGGCAGTAGACTTCTTCACAAACTGTGCCAGCTGACCCAGACGAAAGGCAAACGGCAGATGGTAGATGCGATACATGATGCTATGATGGATTTGTGATTTATGCGTTGCAAGAGGGTTGCTTGGTGGTTGTTGTATTTTCTAGTTTCTTCAGACTGTTCTTCAGACTTTCGCCTGAACGACTAGGCCTGACGGCCACCACCGCCCAGGACCAGCTTCTGCCCCTTCTTTCCCTTCTTGCCCTTCTTGGGCTCGGCTGCCAGAGCGGCATCGATGGCCCCGCCCCACGCCTCGTCCACCCGTTCTCGGGGCGGAACCGAGGACGATGTGCGGTGTTGCAGTGCCCAGCTGAAGGAGGAGCCGTTCTGTTGCTGAGGGGCTTGAGCCGGTGTCGGCGTTGCGGGCTCGGTCGAAGGGAGCGGGAACGCAGAGGTGGCCTCAGGCGAACCAGACTCGAGACTGCGGGCCAGCGCCATGGCGAGCTCGTGGTCGACGCTCTCTGTTGTGGCGGAGGGAACGACGCGCTGCTCGGGGTTGCGCGACTTCTCGGCTTCCTCCGCGCGGCGCTTCATCCTGTCCTCGCGGCGGACACGGTCCCGGCGTTTCTGCTTTCGCGCACGCAGAGCTGTCTGGAACGGCTCGAGCGTCTCGGGCTTCACAATGTGGGACAGGTCCGCTTCGACAAACACCACCTCGGTGCCGACGGGCAGGTGGGAGAGGTACTTGATGCGCCGGCGGAGGTCGTCCGTGACGGTCGCTGAGTCGTAGCCCGTCGTGGTAAACGAGATCTCAGGCGGGACATTGGCGTAAGAGCCAAACTCGGCGAGGAGGATGCGGCTGTCGAGCGGGCTCAGGAAGACAGGCGCACCGAGCGACGATTGGTAGAAGTAATACGAGCCCGAGGTCGTCGGCGTCGAAGGAATGGAAGGCGTAGCAGTCTTCGGTCGCCGTTTGTTCTTCTTCGGCGGCATCGGGTTCGGCTCGACCGGAATATTTGGCGGGACGTGCACCGTCGGACCGGCGTACTGGTACCCGCGTGTCGTGTCGAGAAGCTCGATCGGCACCTCGGCAGCCGCCTTGGCCTCCTGGGCCTTCTTCGCCTGCTCCTCCGCCTTGCGCTCACGCTCGCGCTGCCTCTCGCGCTCACGCTTGGCACCGCCAACGGCTTCACCCCACGCCTCGCGGGCTTCTCCAATTGCGCTGTACACGCCGTCGGTCATGAGCTCGCCCTTGACCTTCTCCATTTGGCGCTCAATCTTGGCCCTGGCGGCGAGCACAAAGCTGCGGCCGAGCTCGTCACCATTGAGCAAGTCGTACTCGCCCTGGAGCTCCTTCAGCTCGCGCTTCAGCTCGGACATCATGTACTCGGGCGTCGCGAGCATGAAATGGGCATACGTGAGCACGTCGGGGAGGAAGTACCATGGCGCCGAGACCGGAGGAATTGCGTCGGATGGCCATGTCGGCGTCGGAGGGAAGGCCATGGATGTCATCTGGGGGCGCTGCAGAAGTCGCATGTGAATCTTGTGTTGACCGTGCGGTGCCTCGGGTTCAGCGTCAATGGTCTTGGCCTCGTCCATCGTGGGCTCGTGCTCCGAATCCTGTTCGATGAGGCCGTCGTCGTCGCCCAGTGAGCCCTTCACCATGGTCTCGGCGTCGAGGTATCGCACGCTCTTCAGCATACCCTCATGAATCGAGTCGCCACAGATCGGGCACGCAGCTGCCCTCGGCACCTCGGACAGCTGGATGAAGTGCAGGATGCACGGGAAACAAAAGATCTGACGTCAGCTACGAGTCCAATCGCTGTAACTTACGTGTCCACACTTGGTCATACGTCCGGCGACCGGCTTGGACAAGCAGATCGGGCATGACCTTCCCTGCTTCTCCTCCTCGATCCTGCGGCGCTTCTCGGCAGCCTCCTCACCGCCGGCATCATCGTCATCATCGTTCTCGGACGCGACATAGCCCTGGGCGACAGAATACGCGCTGAACGTGGGCATGAGTACTTGCAGAATATGCGGCCAGTGGAGCGCAATGTCAGGATCGGCAAAGTGCGCCCCGTAGCTGAAACGTTCGTTCGGCTTCATGACAAAGCGGAAACTGGCGTTGACAAACTTCTCGCGGGTGAGCGCGCTGCCGCGCCAGGTCTCGCCCTTCCTGCTCCGCCTCGGGGGTCCCGGCACGCCAGATCCGGGTACACCCGCGCCGCGGGCAGGCATGCTGAAGCCGAGCCATTGGTTCGGGTCGTCATCGTCCATGTCGGCAGCCAACTGGGGCTTGGATTTCGTTCGTGGGCCCTTCCTGTTTCCCTGCTGGTTCGGACGTCTGGGAGTCTGCGTGTGCGACATGGGCGGAGGTGGTGCCGGCGGTGAGTGCGGTGTGAAAGAGCGTTGTTTGGGGGAACCGGCAGATGAAAGCAGATGGAACGTGTGATCGGGACCGGTGGAGGTCGAATACGAGTCGGGAGTCGGGTGGCGAAAGGTTGCTTATCTGAGACGAAGGCAGACAAACGTCGATGTCCTTGTGAGGACGGGTATCTCGAAGTGTTGTGACTGGAAACTAGAAGTGAGAGAGACGCTGGGTGATCCGGTATCCGCTCGTGAAAGCGATGTTGATACGGGTTGAGGAAGAGGAGAAGAAAGGATCGTGATGGCGTTGATAGGGGATTCAGCTAGTCAGCCGGAGTCAGCTAGCTGGAGCGAGCAGACTGGGGAAGGGCGTGCCTGGGGCTGTCGGGGCTGTCATGACTCGCGCTTACCCGGGGGGTGGACGCGCTTGTACGGTGGATGAGAGCCTGGGAGCTGGGCGCCTGGCTAGAGGGATGGCGGGATCAGATGAGCCACGTGCGATGGGCGGTCGTAGAGGGCGATGGGTGAGCGCAGTCATCTGCCAGACCTTAATCGTGGGCACTGCTAAGCGGATGTGCGCGCGGCGGTGGCGCAGCAGGCAAGGTGGCCGGCTCGCGGCTGGCGGGGCTGGGGCCTGCCCGTACCAAAGGACAGAGTGGAGGGAGGGAGGGCGCTGTCGTAGTCGCCTGCTCTGGAAGCCTGGATCCTGAGCCCGAGTCCACCTGCTGCAGTGACCAAGCTGTACACTCTCTCGTACCTCACCACGCCAAGGCGGCCTGCTTTCACTGCCCCGAGCACTGTACATTTCACCTTCTCTCCCTCTCTCTACGACTTGACTTACTCTTGCACACACAGTCGATTGCTCACTGCATACCCCTTCCCTTCCGACTGCACCACCACCCGGCTCCATCGTCGCACACCTGTCCGTCATCGACACTACTCTGGACTCTCCGGCCTAATTTGACCCCGCCACCCGTCCTGTCCATCGTCCCCTTCTGACACTACCAACTCTTATCACCAACACAACCCCATTCCCATTCCACCCCTTCCCCACCACCATCACCATGTCTGAGGACCCCGTCAAGGCTGTCCAGGTCAAGCTCGTCCTCCTCGGTGAGTGTTCATCTACGCTTGTTGTTGCTCCGATCACTGACCGTGCCTCGCTCCACCCACTGCACTCTTGCACGCCACGTTTCCCGCACACCCGTTCACCCGTTTGCATTCATGTCGCGACCGCCCTTACTCGCTTCGCTCTGTGCCCTCCCGCTCGTCTCATCGCCTGTCGTCTCTCTCGGAACTTGCCCACTCGAATCGACCGCATCTTGCGTCTCGACGTCGGTCGTTCCGTGTGACCGGTGATCTGTCGAACTTGCCGTTCCCACTCGCCATCGCACACTGCTGCATGTGTTACGCTTGCCCCATGCGATTGTAACGTTACAGGAGAGGCCGCCGTCGGCAAGTCGTCGCTCGTCCTGCGCTTTGTCCAGAATGACTTCAACGAGAACACGTCGCCTACCATCGGTGCTGCGTTCCTGACGCAGAGTGAGTATAACGTGGACTAGCTACCCCCTTGCGATCTTTCAGCTGACCTTTCAGAGTGCCGCCTGGAGAACCGAGTTGTCAAGTTTGAGATCTGGTGAGTTGTTCTGCCTCGCAGCTGGGTGCTGCGGGACAGTGAAATCGGCAGACGTCGGCGCCGGGCCGAGTTGCCACCGAGTCTGGACGAAAACGCTGACGTGCAGGGACACGGCTGGCCAGGAGCGCTTCCACTCTCTCGCGCCCATGTACTACCGCAACGCCGCCGCCGCCGTGGTCGTGTACGACATCACGAAGGCCGCTTCGCTCGAGAAGGCCAAGGCGTGGGTCAAGGAGCTCCAGCGCCAGGCGAACCCTAACATCGTCATCGCCCTGGTCGGCAACAAGCTCGATCTCGTCGAGAACACGCCTTCCGAGTCCACCGACGCCGAGGCCGATGCCCCCGCCGACGACGAGGAGACGGCGCGGCAAGTGCCGACGTCGGAGGCGCAGGCGTACGCGACCGAGAGCGGCCTGCTCTTCTTTGAGGCTTCGGCCAAGACGGGTACCAACGTCCAGGAGGTCTTCACCGAGATCGCCAAGACGATCCCCCTCGACTCCATCGCGCCCAAACCCGCCGCTGGTGCTCAGCAGGGCCGCCGGTCTGCTGCGAACGCTGCTGCCGGCGACCAGGCCCGCGTCGACCTCGGCGAGGGCGCCCAGGCCAAGAAGGGCGGATGCTGCTAAGTCTGCACACGCTGAGCCTAAGCGGCGCCGAAGGCGTCGCGATGGCGAAGTCGTGGCCTCAGCTGTAGGCTTGACCCGAAGCCAGACCCGAGGTCGTCCGAGCCAGCCAGCCCAAGCTTGTTCTTGATGGAGTGCGCCGCAGCCACCGCGCCGCGCGCAGTAGAGTTGACGAAAAGAAGGAGGACGAAGAACGCAAGTAGAATATCTGGTCCCACATGACCAATGCCTAACCCCCCACCCCACCCCCAACCAACACGCGATCTGTACACTGTCTGAGTTTTTTATTCCCGGCTCTCTTACGTAGAGGGCGGCGCCGTCAAGATGTGAATGTTTTTCATGAGTACGGGGGATGTACGGAGTTGCAAACTAGTGCAAGGTGTATGGCCAGCTACAAGCACGAACTGACGGACTCCTGATCTTCTGTGGGTGAGGGAGTGGGGAGACAGGTGCCTCTGCGAGCAGTGAGATGCAGACACGGCCTAGTCCTCGTCCATACCCGGCCACGCGTCCATGACCCTTTCCTCCTCATCATACTCCTCCTCCGGCTCGGGTTCGGGAGAAGGCTGCGTCTCCTGTTCCGCAAACACTTCGTAGACCGTGTCGCCCTCTGGTCCCTCGACGACGCGTTCGAGCAGATCCTGCGCGAGGACTGGGAAGTCAGCTTGTCAACCACGGAGTCTCAGCTTTCATCGGCCCGGCGTCGAGTGTTGTAGCATCGACGGGAGTCGTGTGGCATCGTCGAGCGCCGAGCATCGTCGCATCGTCAAGCCCCGATGACTGGCGATGGAGAGGCGTGGCGAGAAAAGAAACTGAGAGAGGAGGCTGCAAACTCACACTGCATCAACCTGAGGTCGTTCAGGTCCATCTTCCTCCGTCGCTCCTGTTTCGGGACGAGGGAGGCATACGCCCACGCGCCGTCATCGACGTCGACCTCGGCGTACGCGATGGCCCCCACCGTCGCGACAAACATGTGACTGAGACCCGTCCATTCCCCCGGCTCCTGCAGTTTCCGGGCCAAGTCCACGCCCTGTGGTGTGATTTCGTCCTCTTCCTTGGTCGGCGTTGCGAGGCTCGAGGAAGGCCGGGGCAGGGGCGCGGGGTAGACTAGATGATGCAGGAGTTGGAGCGTGGGGAGGACGAGGGAGAGCGTGCTGCGGTTAGTTGATGAAGGGAGTCAGGAAAGCTTACTCGTGCGCAACGGGCGAGGAACGGATGCCCCAGATCGAAACGGATTCGCGATACAGGAGCATTAGGAGCGAGGGGACGAGGACGCTCTGTTCGGCGAGCAGGACGACGGCGTCCGCATTGTGTCGCGCGAGGACGAAGAGGCCAGATAGAACTGCCACAGTGTGCCGGTGGACCTGGATGTCAGCTTCGCAACAGACGCCTCTGCTGATGACGACTCACCTGCTCCTTGTTCATGCTCGGCGGTGGTGTCACGAGGAAGCGCGCAACGCGGTCAATGACGGGTGCGCCGCCCTGGAAGCCCTCGCGGGGGAAGAGGAGTGCACGGAAGAACTCGTCGCCTGTCCATGTCAGTTAACGAGAAGCGGGAGTCAGCTCACGGATAGCAGCGACGGCGAATAAGTCGAGCGCGCGGCCGACAATGGACGGCCGCTCAGATTGCGCGAGGTTGAGAATCAGCTCGGACAGACAGTTCGAGCTCCTACCAGGTCAGCAAAGTCAAGCTCGTACACCTACCATGACTGGCTCCGATTGCTGTTTAGACACAGCGCCTCGCCGAGCTCTGCGACAGCGTCGGCGACCTCCTCTTCCCATGAGGACTTCGTGTCCCCGCCTAGCCGGGTCAGAGCAGCGTTCCACCACCCGCCCACAATCTCCACCTTTGCCGGAGTCAGGAACTGCGACACCTCGAGCAGCTTGAGCTCCAGGTCGCCGGTGTTGGCGTGACTGGCGGGAATGAAGGAGGGAAATATCAGGATCGTCGATGCCACTAGCCGCAGTAGGATGATCAGCGTCGGTAGCTGAAGTCAGCTTTCTGCGATACCTTGCAAGCTCACGAATTCAATGTGCCGAGACTCCTCAAGCTGCTCCACGAAGGTGGCATGAACTGCAATCTCGACGAGACGCACCAACGTGCCCAGCAACCGCTCACTGTAGCCGTCATCGTACGGCAGTGTCGTATTGTGGATCAGACCTAGGAGCCCATTGCACAGCTTCTGCCATTCGGGAACGAGCCCGTCCTGCGAGGGCTCGCTCATCATGAGGCGAAATATTGACGGCTGGCAGTCCTTGATGTGCGTCGCTATCGGGGTGAAGGTGGTGTGACTTAGCAGGTGATGCTGCAGCTGCGAAATTAGCTATCGAGACGGACTTGCACCTCACCTCAGTCTTCGTATCCCGGTCGGCCAAGATAACGGTCCCAGCGCCCACGCTCGCTCCGCCTTCGAAGCCTCCAAAGTCCGGCTGCCAGTCCATGCCGACGTCCCCATCGGAAGCGACATGCCCGCCTTGACTTCGCGCTGGCGACACGACTGGAGACGAGTACTGCTGCCCCTTCCTCGGCGTCGAGGTAGGACTCAACGCTTCCGTCCGCTGTCTCTTCCTAGAGGTGGCCGGCGTTCGCGCGAATGCATTCTGTAACTGCCCGAACTGTGGTGGTGGTGGCCGGTCTGCATGTCAGCTCAAAGAGTAGTGCACAAGCTCACCCTTAGCCTTCGTCACCGAACGCGTTAACGGAGCGGGGGTTCTCATGTTCTTCTCCTTTAGAGGCGAAGCACGGAGCGGCGTCGGGGCTCCTGGACGCTGGGAAGAGGACCACTGCGACTGGTGTCTCGCCTTCGATGCTGACGCCATGGCGTTGTGATTCTGAGGGTCAGCTAAGACATCCGCGCGGAAAATAGCTCCTACTTACACTCAAGACGGCCTGCGTTCGCATGCTCTCTAGCTTCTGCTTCGCCTCTAGCTCGCGCGCTCGCATTTGCGCCTCCAGCTGTTGGTTTTGTGCCCGGGTCTTCTCAAGCTCATCCTGCAGTTTCGAGACGATCTGTTTGTCAGTTTCTGCGAGTATATAAGTCAATCTCACCGTCTCCTGGTTTCTCTTCGCAGTCGCTGCTTGGCCCTGCGCCGTCCACAATTGCTGCTTCAGTGCAGCAATCTCCGGAGAGTCGAGGGCGGGTCCGTCGGCCCACGCAGTGCTGGAGGTAGTGGTCTGCAACTGCGCGATCTGCGCTCTCAGGGCGCGCACCTCAGCGTCACTCGCTTCACGTTTCCGCCGCTCATCCTCAAGCTCCCCAGCCACTCTTCGCGCAGCCGCACCCTGCGAGCTGCTCTGCGAAGCTGTGATCGGAGGAAGTGCCGGTTGAAGGGTGGCTTTAGTAGGAAGCGCACGGTTGAACACATTGGAGCCGGTGGAAATGGAGCGAGACAAGGTACGGCTGCTGCCTAATCGGGCGCTTGCTGATGGCACGGCAGACGAGCTGTTAGATCGCTGGAACTGCCTCGAGTTGGCGGTCGTCGGTCCGGGACCAGCTTCGGCCATGGCGCTGAAGATAGCTTCTCGTCGTGCTTGTGATCCAGGTAACGGTGGTGGAGCGGCGAGGCGGGCAGCGTTCTCGACCATCTGGCGGATCTCGGGGCGGGTCCTTTGGTCGATCACCTCATCCTGGGATGGCGCGGTGTACCGTCCCTGCTCGTCAACGACGACATCAACTGGCAATGATTCCTCGTCGATGCGTTGGCTGACAAGCGGTGGTGTTGCGTACTTGGTCGCATGCTTCCCTCCTGGCTCCCAGCCCATACCGCATCCTGATACCCGCGGGTTGGTGTTGATCGGCCGCGGGGTAGGCTTCGGAGCTGGTGCTGGGCGCGCCTTGGCCGGTTTCGCTACCGTGTGATGGTACTTCTTGGACTGGGTTGCTGATACGGAGCTCGCACGCTGCTCGAGCGCTTCAATCTCCTTGAGTGTCGCAGGGTCGAAGTCGAGGTCGTCATAGTCGTCGAAGGGGTCCGATGAAGGCGGCATTGCTGGTCTGATGTCAGCTTCCCGGATGATTTACAGCTCACCATGAGTCCAAGTGATAGTTCCGTCGGCGTCGACACCGAACGTGAGGATTGGAGAAAACCGTCAAAGGTTAAAGCCGCTGATGAAGGTCGCTCGAGTGATAGGGGGCGGATTTGTTGTTGCTCCGGGGTTCATGCGCGCGGCGCGCGGGTTACGCGACTGGAAGATTGCGCCTGGCTGTGGCAACGCACGTGACGGCGCCCGCTATCTACCCGATGATTTTCCTGGGTGAGCCCCGCTCCCGCGATGTCCGGGACCAGAACCTGACTCAGCCTGTGCAGCTCATGCAGCGGACGTGCTCTCGGTATACCCGGCACCTTTGTTTTCGTGTTCGCCATCACACACTCTCCGCCTGTAATCACGTTAGAGCTTTAGAGTCATGAGCTGGGTAAGCTGTCACGAGATTCAGAGTAGCTAACATCCAGTTGTTGCCGTCGCTACCGTCATGGGGCAGCAAGTCGAAGCCGGCGGACGAGGTCGAGGAAGACGAGGAAGATCTCGACAAGCCGCCCCAGTTCCCGCTACCTGGCAGTGCGCAGCGCTCAGCGCCTGCGCCGAGCTCGGAGCCCGCGACGCCACCGGCACCAGCACTGGAGCTCGCCCCGCCGTCGCCTGAGCGGGAACGCTCGGCGTCTCCTCCGACCGACCTCAACATCGCGATCCTGCCGGACCCCATCCCGCTCGGCGACATGGCTCCGCCACCGAGTACGACTTCGCGCCCCGCGTTCGGTATGAAGGCCGGCGGCGGTCTGGGTCCGCCTGCTTCGGCAGTGACGCAGAACGGCGGTCTTGGCGTGCCGGCGGTCAAGCCCTCGGTCGTCAAGAAGGAGAAGAAGGGGCGGGGGAAGGTCGCCCTCGGTCCGGGATGCTCGGCGCTGGACTGGGCGCGGCTGACGCAGAGCGGAGAGAACCTGCGCGGTGTCGAGGGCGGCCTGATCCGAGTTACGAAGGAAGAGCTCGCGAAGCACAAGTCGCGTGACGATGCTTGGAGCGCGTTTAACGGAGCCGTCTACAACATCACGCCGTACATTCGCTTCCACCCTGGTGGCGAGGACGAGCTGATGCGCGTCGCGGGACGAGACGGGACAAGGCTGTTCAGTAAGTCAATAGGGCCTGTACTTGAGCTAACGGACAGTGCTGACACACTCGTGGGTCAACCTCGAGCACCTGATGGCGGAGTGCATGATCGGCATGCTTGTGCGTGGATAGATCGTAGACGTAGATCTCTATACACTGTAACGATACCCTATAATGCCCACATGTACGCTTTTTGCTTGGTAGCTCGTCGTTTGTTGCGTCTAGCGATGGGAGAAGGGGTGGTGCAGACGAGGAAGACGCCGCCCCGGTGACCGGATGCGGGGTCTCCGCATCGGCTCCGTCCGGCTCTGGTTCTCGAAGGCACTGAATCATCTCGGTTCGTCTCAGTATCTCGGTCTCAAACTTCCTCATCTCCGCTATGACAACGTTGCTGGACCTCCCAGACGAGCTGTAAGTTATGCACCCCTGTTCAAGCTGACTCCAGACTCATCGAGATCGCGTTTCATCTCCCGGCCGAGCCCGATGCGCTCCTAGCTTTAGGACAAGTGAACCAACGCCTGCACGCGATCAGCCAAGCCCCGATTTTATGGGTTCGCCTCTTCTCCGCGGCGGGGTATACGCTCGACCCCGACTCAGTAAACAAACTCGTCGCAGCCCGATCTCCACCGGGTAGATGGAAGGGTACCAAATGGCTCGCCGGCAATGGGAAGGAAGAAGGGTGGAGTTTCTGGCCCTCAGCCTGGCTTGGGCGACTGAAGCGCCGTCGCCCCGGAGCCGGAACGCCGCCCGTCAAGCCTGCCCCACCGAACTCTGAGGACCAGATCCCCGTTCACTGGCCCACACTCTTCCGCTCGCGTCAACTGGCACAGGAGGAATCGGAGGCTCGCGGCCCTCACCCTCTCTACAACCCCGTTCGGGACGCGAGCAACCCCTTCCACCCGTCGCACTTCTCGCGCCCGTCTCGACCCCCCTCGGGCGCCGAGTCCGAGGACGAGTTCGACGAGTCGGACGCGCTGGTCGTGTACCCGAAACAACTGTGGCCACTCCGCGACCACACGGCCAAGATCTACTCGTGCGCTGTGAGGGGCCGGTGGCTCATAACAGGCGCAAGGGACAAGTGTGTGAACATCTATCGCCTCCCCAAACTGCCGAATGATGGCTCCAAACCGACTGCTGGACCGGAACTCGTGCTCAGGGAAAAGGTCCACGGCAGCTCGGTGCTGCACCTCGACTTTATCGCTGATGTGGGCTCGATCCGCGGAGCCGCTGCTGAGGCGGGGCTCGACTTCTCCTTCGACGATAAGCACCAGGGTCTGTTAGTCACAAGTGCGACGGAGACGGTGTACACCTGGGACATACTGTGGCCCCCGTCCACTACCACCTCCTTGGGCGAGAATGGAGAGCCGGTCCGACCTCCAGCACCGAGACTAAGGAAGAGAGCAGCGCTCCTGGGTTCCGAGGCGCCAATCTCGGACGTGAAGCTGCACGGACCCTGGGTTTGCGTCATGTACGTGAATGGCCTGTGCCGGATCTACGCTGCGACGGCTACCGGCGACGCGATCCCGCTCCGCACCGTTTTCGGCGGGGAGAGTTGCCACCTCATGGCCCTGCATGCGGGTCGGGTCCTGTTGGCGGGGGACGAGCGGACGGTCGAGTTTGACCTGCACAGCGGACGTGAGATGGCCCGCAGCAAAAGGAACACGGCGGGCAGAGTCACGAGCATGGACTGGGACGTAAGTTGCACCCTACCCTTCACTCCTCAGAACTGAAGCGTAGCTGACAGCAGGGCGACCACACGGCCTTCGGGACCGCGCACGGGACGCTGGAGCTCTCCCGCCGGCTCGGCCGGCACACGCTCGTGATGAACGGAAGCGGACAGCTGGTCCGGCGCGTCCTCCTCGATCCTGGGTCGAACACGCTAGTCAGTGCCGGGTATGAGGGGAGAGTCGCGTTCTGGGACTTGACCGCGGGCGAGATGCGCCGCGCGTACGATCTCCAGTCGGGCCCAATCTTTGGCCTCGCGAAGGACGGGATGTGGCTTGTTGTGTGAGTATTCCTCGCCGCATAGTTTCGGAGTCGAACTGCTCAGCTGATGACAGAACTACGGCAGACAGAGTCATCGTCGTCGCGTACGGTACGGGGCTGCCTTATGCTGGTCTATTCTGAAACAACAAAATGAATGTAACATGGTCAATGATCCCTTGTCTATCTCTATTATGGGTCGATGCGTCTCTATGCGGTTTCTTCTATACGATGCAGTATTTCTCCTCTTCCGTCTATGCTGTGTCTCTCTCGTCTCTATGCCATGTCTCTCTTCGATCTCTATGTTGAGTCCTCTGCGCCTGTTTGGGGTCGCTTTTGATGTTGTGTCTTTGTTGCTGATGTGAAATTGAGGGAATGCGAATGTTGTCTATGCCGGTGTGAACGCCTCTACTAGAAGCGGTTCTTCAGATTGTTCATCGCCATGATATCGTTTAACGGAGGGATGACGCCTGCAGTTAGCTACTGAGAAGAAGCGACATAGCTCGCACGGTCAGCGGGCGGGCAGCAGGGCCAGCAGGTTGTCCGAAGGTAACGAGATCCCATGTACTCCAATGCCGCTTGCCCTCGCTTCGCTCGTGCTCGCTCGAGACTCACCTTTCTCGTCCACAAAGTACTTTACAATCTCCTCCGTGCCCTGCTTCATGGCGAGCGCGACGAGCGGCTGTCCAATATCGATACGATCCGACAGCCTCCGCCTCTTCTTGCTCTTGCCCTCCTTTGGTGTCTCGGCCAGCGTCGGCGGCTCAACGAGGAGCTTCACCATGCGCAGATCCTTGATCTGGATCGCGGCCTCGACAGCCTTGTTACCCCTGTACCTCGGATCGGCCCCGCGCGCGAGGAGGAACTCGACCATGTCGTAGTTCCGGTTCACGACGGATTTCAGCAGGGCATACCCCTTGTGCCCGTTTATCGGGGGGTCGTACTCGTTCAGCAGGTACGGAACCATGGGGTTGATGCTGGGCTGTCCCGGTTTCGGCGCATGGCGGAAGAGCCGACGGGGCAGGTCTGTCACTTCCAGTGGCGGCCGGGTCGTCCGCGGCGTCACGGGCACGCCGTCGATGTGCGTCGGCCGGCTCCGGACCGCACGCCGTTTGAAGTCCCGCCGCTCGTCCCAGATCCGCACCATCTCCTCCAACACTGGGATCGTGACTATTGGCCGCCGCAGGGCGAAGGTCAGGATCTCCTTGTGGCTGCAGTGCCGGTACTGGTAGAGCATGTGGCGGGCGACGTAGGTTGCCGAAGCCCCAGTGAGCGCGCTGTACAGGTATCGGCTTGCGACGGGGAGGAAGGGGTTGTCGGCCAGCGTGTGGATGTGCTGCACCAGCTGTATGTCAGCTTCCACCAACCACCAAGCTCACCTCGACTGGCAGGTCTGTGAATGTTGCCATTGTGGTGTCGTCAGCGTCCTCGGCGTCCGCCTCGGACACCTCAGAGGACGGCTCGAACTGTAACTCCTTCGCGGAGAGGGACTTGGACAGGCTCGTCTTGCGCCCGTGGTGCGGTGTGTTGAGCAGCACGGAGGGGACAAGCGGTGTGCGAAAGAGGCGGCGCACGACCGACGTCGAGGCGGTGGGACTGTGGCTGTCCGCAGCTACGACGGCGGCAGGGATGGGCCCCGAGCCGGAGCCAGAGCCTGACGCAGGTGTCTGGGTGGAGTAGAAGCGAGTTGTTGTGGGTGTGTGGAACGGCGAGCCCAGGCCAGCTGGGTCGACGGCCAGGGAGCCCATGTCCTCGCTCCTGCGGAGGTGTTGGGCGTCGGTAGGTGAATCTCGGTGTGTGGGGCGGTCCGTTTTGAATGCTGTTTCGTGTATGCTGCTCTTGGTATGTCGTTTGGTTTGGTTGTTGGAGACAGGAGGCTCGAGGGGTGTGTTGTGACAGTCGAATGTGGGGAAGGACAAACTAGAAAGAGGGCGAGCTGGGGAGCAGACGACGAGCGATGTAGGCCCGGCTGGGGTGGTTATCCTGACTCACCCAAGGTACAAGCTTTCACCAAAACAACAAACCCAGGCACGCAGGAGCGAGAGCGAGCGAGCGAGCGAACAGTGCGGCCACAGCGGGTACATGACTCGAGTCACGTGACACAGTCAGGCTGACCGTCATTTCCGAATCCAATCCTCGCCGCAATGTCCAGCCCCGCAGGCAGGCAGGGCTTGCAAGGGACTCTGGCACCGACCCCTCCCGGACTTTTGTGGTCTCGGCGCCGTTGGCCACCTCTCATCACTCACACCCCCCTCTTTCCCCACTCAAACCCAACAACCAAAATGCGCCAGGCCTCAGGAAGGTTGGCGACGCGCGCTACGCGGCCCTTGGTCCGCCCCGCCGTCGCTCCCATGGCGGTGCGTGCAGCCCAGGTTGGCGGGCAGCGCACCCTCTTCGGCCTCTTCGGCGGCAACAAGAAGAAGGCGCCGGCGGTGCAGTTCCAGTCCGTCCCGGAGCCGCCCAAGAAGGCGCAGCCGGTGCTGAGCCAGGACGACCTGTTCCACCCGCTCAGCAAGAGCCCGTTCGAGCCGCTCCGCCAGAAGGGAGAGCGTCTCCGCACCTATGCCGTGTGCCCCGAGACGCTGGAGAAGTACCACGAGCGCAAGCCTGTGCGGTACGAGTGCCCCGACTGTGGGTTCCCGACGCACGCGAGCGAGGAGATGTGGAAGGAGGGAAAGAAGGAGCACGAGGAGTACTGCCCCCGTCTCCGCGAGGTCAACGAGGACGAGCACGACATTCGCTCCGGCCGCGAGCTGAAGGAGTTTGAGAACATGCCTGGTAAGTCGAGCGAGGGGCAAAGCCCCGAAGCGAGCTGAGACTGGTACGCGAAAGCTAACCCCAGGCGTTCAGCCGTATGAGCAGGCGCTCTCGATGGCGAGCTGGGACACGTTCTTCTACACGCGCGACTTTGTGTCGATCAACTCTCCCCGTGCGATCCGCCATGTCTCCAAGCTGCTGACGTACCCGATCTCGGTCCTGTCGGTGCTGCACCAGAACGGTCCCTTCCACCACTCCAACGGCCGTGTCACCCCCGAGGGTCAGCGCTCGATGGCCGCGCTCCATTCGGTCCTGCACCCTCCCCCGGGCACGTCGACGGAGCTGATGGACATCCGTCCGATGAACCCGTTCCGTGTCTTCCTCCTCGGCGCGCGCTCCGAGTCGACCCTGCCGGCCGACATTTGGCTTCAGCTCGTGCACCTCTTCCCGCGCACGCCGTTCAACGTCTACTTCATCGGTCCCGAGGCTGGCGTCCCCCTCGTCACGGGACGGAAGCGGGAGCACCTGAAGATGTCCGAGGATGGAACGCAGTACGGCGTCCCGAGCTGCACGGTCAATGTCAACCCGCAGCTCAAGCTCATCTCCCTCAAGGCCAACTATGAGAACGTGCACCACATGTTCGGGCCCTTCGACCCGTACCAGGACGTCTTCTTCGCCTTCTCCCCCGGACTCGGATTCCCGGACCAGTCGGCGAACGCCGTCGACCCGGCCACTGGCGAGCCGCAAGTCCAGGCGCAGACGTCGTGGAAGACGGCCCTGCAGCAGATCCTCGAGACCAAGTGCGGGCTCTTCTTCACTGCCTTCTCCCCGACCGACCTGGCGCGCGACGTCAGTGCGATCTACGGCACGCAGCCGCCCGCTTCCGCCGCGCAGGGGCCGTCCGAGTACCCCTCCACCGTGAACCTGCCGACGAAGCCGATCCCGCCCATCGAGGGCGTCACGAATGAGTTTGACCTGATCCTCACGCCTGGCCAGAATCCCTTCGGAAGCAGGAAGTGGGAGGTCGCTGACTGGGACCCGCGCGTCGCCGTCAAGACCAACTGGGGTATCTGGGGGATCCGCGGCAAGCGCTACGACGTTGCGGAGCCCAAGGCCGAGGACGACTAGATCCATTCCATCACACGTACTTTTTGCATGCATCTCACAGTTCCACATGAGGATTTCATTCAAGGTAGTAATGCATACATGTCTATGAGGGGTGCTAAATGGACTTAATGCTGAGAGGGGTTGATGGTGGTCTAGAGAAAATGAAGAACGGGTAGGGTGGGAGTTTAGAGCTCGGAAAGATCGACGTCCTCCCAGTCACTGAGCTTCTCACCCATACCGTACAGAGCCTTGACGAGGGAGTACCTCTCCGTCGACCCGGCAGGCAGGAGAGAGATGACGCGCTGCGGCTTACCGTCAACGGAGGTGCCGAGGCGTCCTAGCCGACCCGCAATGCGCGCGTACACGGTCCCGCGCTCGCCCTTACCCCCATACTGTCTCTGCGTCTTTGACAGGCCGGCATAATCGAGCCCGTTCACGAGATACACCGTGTGGAGTTCTGGCAGATGCAGCCCCGTCAGACTCTCCCGGGATGCGATGAGGACGGGGTTAACCCCAGGTGCTGGGGGAGCGATACCCGCCGCAATCGCCTCGGGCACGAGGGGCATGGCAGGCACGCCGAGCGACTCGAGATCCTCAGCGAGCGTCTTGAGCGAAGCGCCACTGGGGGGCAGGAAGAGGGCATACTTGCCCTCTGGCGGGGGTGCCGTGGCCTGGAGCAGCGCCACAGCCTCGGTGAACACGGGCGAGTGCCTCATCTCAGCCGCGACCTGCTGGGCCTCCTCGTCCCTCCTCGGTTCCTGGACGATCTCGCCGCGCTGCCGCCTCGCGCTCGCTTCGGCCTTGGCCTGCGCCGCCTGGGCCAGATGCGCCTCGGCCTCCTCTGGATCAACGGGCCACATTGCGCCCGAGGGCGCGACCTCGATCGCGTAGTGTTCCGGCTTGACGCCCATCGAGTCGTCGGTTATTCCGCCCATCTGCGCAGCGATCACCTCCATGTTCTCCCTGACTGCGCGCTGCGCGTCGCTCGCCGTCGCGGTCCAGTTCAGGTCCGCCGTGTTGCGCACCCACCCGTGCTTGAACGCGAACGACTTGAGCTTGCTCTGCATCGTGGCTGAACTCCAGGCCGTGCGGATGTCGCGCCGCCGCGTCTGGTCCACGTCGGCGAGCTTGGCGTCGCGCCGGCCCTCGCGCGACGAGCGCAGGTTGAACAGCTTGTCCATCACTGATACGAGCGGGGGCGGGTGCCGGATCACGGGGTGCAGGGCGAGGCGCTTCGGATCAATGTGCCGAGGCGGGAGGGGGCCGAGCATGTGGTCCGGCTCGTCGACTAGGATCCAGTCCGGCTTGAACCGGGCTTCGGACTCGAGGTACGTCTTCGGCGTCGCGATGACGAGGGGCCGGGTCAGGTCCGGCTCCGCGTCCCCTTCGGGCAAGAGCGAGGTCCACACCGGCGGCTGCTCCATCGTCACCTCGAGCAGGCGGTGGCAGAGATCCTCGACCTGTCGGGCTAGGTGCGGGGTTGGGACGAGGATGAGCGCCTTCTTCCCGTTCAAGGCCAGAGAGAGCGCAGCAAGGACGACGGAAAAAGTCTTGCCCCGCCCCATCGTGTCCGTGAAGTAGACGTCGGTGACCCCACGCTGGATCGTGAGCAGGAAGGCGAGCTGGGCCGGCGTAGGCGCCTTGATGTAGGGAAACTCCTGGACTAGCTTTTCGACCACGATGGAGTGCACACCCGCACGCTGGGGTTAGCTTGGCTTGGTGGGAGAGCTTACCGTCCACGCATCGAGGGCTCGGGCGGTGTCCGCCGACATCTCAGTTGGGATCTCGGCAGCCTCCTCAGTCGATGCAGCTTCTGTTGTCTCAGTCGTCTCAGTCGTAGTCTCTACTGGTGTCGGTTCCGCTTTCGCCTTGCCAGTGTTCTGCTCGAGAGCGGCAGCAGTCTGCGTCGCAGGTGCAGTCGTCGCTGGCTCTGCTGTCGAAAGCTTGACCTCCTCCCATCGCCGGGCGGAGACGTGCAGAGCACGGAGCGGAGGAGGTGCAAGCCTCACTCTCGCAGGCACCTGTCGGGATATCCGGAACACCGATCTTAACAGTGCCGAGCTCATGGTGTCGATTGTTGTTGTTGAGGGGGTCTCATCGATCGCGGGTTCCAAGACCTTCACCGGGTGGTCGCGTTCATGACGCCGATCTCCGAAATTTTGGCTCCGTCGAGCATTTGCCACCAGCCAGCAGTCAGACTCTCCATCAGCGACCAAGCCTAGTTGCGACCTCCACCGAAAAGCCTCCGTCCATATTTCGCGGATTGCCGAGTGCTTCATGACCGGCGATCTGCCTCAACTGCCTGCTTTCCTCTCCTAAAAACAACCATAACAATGATCCCCGCCAACCTCGCCCCCGCCGCGCGCTCTGCGTACCGTGACGTGCTCCGCGCTGCGCGCACGACCTTCCACGGCGACCCGACGCGGCACATCGCCCTCGTCTCCGCCCTCCGCGCTACCTTTGAGAGCCCGACGCTGACCGCCCCGACCAGCTCTGTCGCGCACTCGGCCCCGAAGCCGAAGCGCCGCTCTCTGCTTAGGAAGGAGAAGGCGGAGGGTATTCCGGAGGTCGACCCTGCTTCCCCGGAGGAGCTCGCCAAGCGCATTCAGGAGTGGAAGGACGTCGCCGAGTTCCTGAGGAAGAACGTCGTGCAGGGCCGTCTGGACGAGGCGAAGGGAACATACAGTGAGTAATAGTGGTCGCTAAGCTCCTAGGTTGTGAAATGCAGACTGTTCGGACCTCTGCTTCGTCGCCTTCGAGCTGTCGCGCCGGTGCGGGCAGAGTAGAGGGAGGAAGACGCGTGCATGTGGATTTGTCTTCCCTCTCTTGCCCCTCAGTTGCAGGTTCCGTAGCATGCACCGCCACTCAATCTCGTCTCTAGCGGACATTCCGGCTGACATGCAGAGCTCCGCGTTACGAAGGACACCGAGCTGGGCGACAACGAGGAGATCCGCACGCCGAAGCCGCAGCCGATTACCCCGTTCCCGAACCGCAAGAAGTGCGGCGAGTAAAACATAGATCCAGTAGACGGAGTAGACGGAGTAGAGCAGAGGACTATCATGCATTTATTACGATTCACAACGCTTGAGCGTGGACGCTTCTGTCTTGCCGAACGAACGGAGGCTGCGTACTGTGATTGACGCCAGAACTGGATCTATTTTCTGGAGCCAGGGCGGATTCGAAACGGACCTCGTTCAGGGCCGGCTGTATTTGGCCGCCACCCGGGACTGACTTGTCGTCGCGTAGACGTAGGTTGGGTGCGGAACGAGGAACGGGCAGCCTCCACCATGGCAGTCACGGCACGGTAACAGCAAGCCCAGCCAGCCCAGCCAGCCCAGCACGCACCTCCTCTCTACTCTCGACCCTCAGTCTTCCTCGCGACCAAAGACACCCTCGGTCCCCCCTCCCCGCGCAAGCACGAACGCCATCTTCCTTCCCTCGACCTCCTCTCCCCTTCTCCGCAACCGTCACCTCCACGCTCCTTAGCCCGGCCAGCGCACAGCCGACCAGCCGAGACGAGCGATGGAGGTGTCCACCTTCTTCACCCGCCTCCTTGCGGCCCCCAAGCCTGCCACCGCCGTCGACGCTCCCGACAACCTCCCCGCCTTCGACGCCGCTTGGCAGGCAGTCCGCCAGACACTCGAGCACCCCGACGAACGGCAACTCGCCCGCGGCATCGCTTCGACAGATGTGCCGCGGAATCTTAAGCACATCGTCGATGCGCTCGTCTACGAGTCAAACAGAACGGACGAGGACACGACCGGTGCATGCCTCGAGTACTTCCTCCGACATGACATGCTCGGCCAGCTCGAGCGGTTGTGCCAGACGAACCGGCCAAGGGGTATCAAAGGTGAGTTCCCATCTCGACCATTCCTCCACGATTGCCAGCGTGCAGCAGGCGGCCAGACAGACAACAGCTGAAACTTCTCACATTGTTGTTGACAATGCCTGAACCAACGCTTATGACGCTCGACTGCGACGCTGTCCCTTCCCTGCTTGAACGTCCGAGATTTCAACGCTGACAATCCCTTAGACGAGGTCGTGCGCGCGGCGAACAACCTGGTCGTACTTATGTCGGAGCGCTTTCTCGTGCACAACGCCGTCCACCGACCACTCCGAAGACTGATCCGGTCATGCGTCGGCGATGCACCCAGTGAGCGGGTCGACGGCGCTGCGCGTGTCGTTGGTGCTGCTGCGAATGGGGATGAGTTCGAGGACTTTATGGACTTTGAGGAAGACCTCGTCGACCTTATGTGCATTCTGTGCTCACGACTAAGAGCATACCCCCCGCTCCTGCTGATCTTCTTTCACGACCGCGGCTGGCTCGTCCCGCACACTTCGAGCGGTGCGCCCAACATGCCCTCCATGGGTGCCGCCATGTCTTCCCCGCTCGCCAGCAGGACTTTGTCAACACCACCGCGGAACAACACACCAAGCGTCGGCAACAATGTCTTGTCGCCCGTCAGGATGGAACGAACATTGTCCCCCTCCCCGTCCATCGCTACTGGACGCTCCGGACGTTCGGCGAGATCAGGGGAGACGTCGATGAGCGATCCGAGTAACACTCATTTTGAATTCCTGCTGTTCCGATATCTGCTCCGCTTCGTCCACCGCGAAGGCAGGATAGGCGACTTTGCGCGAGCCGGCCTGCTCTTCCTTTTCGACATTGCGTTCCTCGCCCCGGGCGATGAGGGCGGAGACACGCTCGCGATGGCCCCGGTCGGAGGGCAGGACCCATTACAGGACGCTAGAGACGCCATGGCAGAGTACATCCTCGACTCGGACTTTGCGGACATCATGGCCGCCGGCCTCGGTGCGACGTACTCGATCCTTCCGACAAAACTGCACGTGCCGAGCTTGGCGGAGCAGGTTCGTTCCGACCCCGACGCAGCGGACGGCGCCATGTACCTCGGAGCAGGGGAGAAGGGCGACAGCCAGCAGAATGAATATGACGACGACGACGTTATCGAGTCCAACGACATCGACGTCCACGCCCAGCTCGACCTGCTTATGCGACTGTTCGGCTTCCTGCAGGATATTCTGTACCGTTGCCACTCGCCGCTGCTGTATGCCGACCCGGGAGCCGAGGTGACTTCAATCCAAGTTCTTGGACCGGCGGTCGCGAACGCTACGCTGGAAGCTGTGCAGAAGACGTTCGTCGACAATGTCCTGTACCCGTCCATTCTGGAGTGCAGTCCGAACGACGGCAGCTCAGTCGCAATCCTGACGTACCTCGATGTTCTGCTGTCGAACCTCGAGGACGGCCCGATCCTGCACCGCATCCTAGACGTGCTCATGGACGCCAACGCCCCGCCGCCATCGCTTTCGTCGCCGAAGCGCAAGAAGCAGCGCAAGACGGGTGCGATGGCTTACGTTGCCCCGTTCGTTCCTGTGGCGCAAGACAACTACTTTTCGACGGAGGAGCGCTTCACGCTCCGCGACCTGATTCTCGACAACCTGCGCTCTTCTTCCGAGGCATCGGCTGCGGCTGCCCTCCACTTCATCGCCACCCTCCTTTCTGACCATTGTAGGCATGTTACCTCCAAGCTGCTCGTCATCGTGCGCGAGCCCTCGGCGACTGCGCTTGCTCGACCCTCCCTTCCTCCGCCAGAGTCAGAGTCCTGGCAGTCTACTCTTCCTCCGCCCGTTACTTCGACCGACGCCCACCTCCAGGAGCCGGAACTGTACAGCGGCCTGATCCCGAAACTCGACGACGTCATCCAGAGCAGCCACGACGTGATTGGCTTCGCGTCGTATCTAGCTGACGCCGAGGCGTTCCTGGAGGCAGACGGGTGCTGGCGGTCATCGCGCGTACCGCTCGAGTTCGTGAACGACGACGGACACCCGACCTTGCTCCGGGTAGGCGAGTACGACTCGGACCCGCTGCAGCACAAGCTATCCCCTTCGGACCCGCTCGTGCGGCAGCTCATGCAGCAGCTCGGCGAGTGGTTCGCCTCTCCGCCAGACCGTAACGTCGCGCTTACAGGAGCCATCTCCGCCGTCGCACGGTGTCCGCACCGCTCGCTGACAGGATGGCTGCTGTACGATGTGCCACGGGAAGCTGACCCGTGGGATGAGTCTGTTAGTGTCTCGTCGGATGACTCGGTGGGCGAGATTCAGCGGTCTGGCGTGCAGTCGAGGTCCGACGACCCCTTCAGCCACGTCACGCTTCCAGCACTGTACCAGATCCTGCGCCAGCTCGTAAAGCAGGTCGGTGCTTTCCGGAGCCTGGACGGCTTCGACCGCCTCCTCGCGGAGCGGCGACAGGGTCTCCTGTTCGCGGACCACTTAGAGGAATCGATGACGCTGATGGCCGAGGAGGCGCCGGACATGACGCCGAAGCAGAAGGGCGGTCTAGCCAAGCTGAAGGCTCTGTGGAACAGCCCAGGTTTGAAGCGCAAGGTGTCTGGCGTCCCGCCGCCCGCGGTCACTCCTCCCTCGGCGCCAAGCACGCCGTCGCGTCCTCCAGGCAGCCGCCGGGGAACAATCTCCACGCCTCCGTTGCCGCGCACTCCGAGCCACACCGGCACGAACGGCCCCAGTACCCCGGGTACGCCGGGCACGCCGTCGCCTGCCCCGCCTCTCCCGCCCCCACCACCATTCAAGACGCACTACGCCGGCACTGCGGGGGCAGTAGACGTCTCCCCAGCCCAGCCGCCACAGCAAGGTCCCTGGGCCGAGGAAGCAAAAGACACGCTCGGCCTGACACTGGGCGACCTGTCGCTGTCCGCGCCAAGCGTCTCCGAAGCCAGCGCAACGGAAACAGACAGCGCGGCCGCGCCCGAGCGCCGCCTGCCGGGACGCATGAGCCTGACGAGCGTGCTTGACAACTGCATCGTGCTCGAGGAACTCGTCAAGGAGCTCGTGGCCATCATTGTAGCGCGGCGCGCAATGGGGATCGACCAGGTCGGGTATGTCTGACCGCGGCGCTGACCCCTATTATAGACTAGTCCATCCCATAATGCACAACCCACAGCCACAGCACTGTAGCACCTGACGATGCGATGACCTTTTACGATATTTCTGACCTAACGTTGCAACGAGACTTCTGAAGTACCGAATGCTGAGCCAATGTATACTGAAATGGCTGATGCGTTGAAGACGTAAACATGAGACACACACGTGACAACGAGCGATGAGGCGATGGGAGGAAGATGAGAATGAAGGTGAGGCAAACACGGACGGGCCAAGAAACACCTGTGTTGCAAAACGGTAGTATCAATGCACACAAAACTCGCCCCGGTGGCTCTGGTGACTCGCGGCCACCGATCTAAAATGGAAAAGTGTATCTGTAAGAGGAAGGATGCAAAGTATGGGGGTTGGGGTGGGGTGGATCCTCATGGTGTCCAGACCTGTATCCTGTCAGCTTGATTTCCCAACTTATCGAGCTCGCTCTAACTTGCTCCAGCTCGCTCCCGCTCACCTTGATAGTATTATCGACGCATCCCGTAGCCATGACGTTGATCCGTCTCGGCTCGTCCTTCTTGCCGTCCTTCTCCCCTCCTCCGCCGCCGACAGTCGCGCGTCCCCACGCGGCACAAGTGACGAAGTGCCCGTGCGCATCGAGCGTCTTCGTGCACCTGCCCGTGGCCAGGTCCCAGACCTTGACCGTCTTGTCGTCACTGGCAGACAGCAGGTACTTGCCACTCGGGTGGAAGATGAGGGCGCGGACCCAGTTGTCGTGTCCGACAAAGGTGCGCAGACACTGCCCGCTCGCCGTGTCCCAGAGCTTGACCGTCTTATCGCGCGACCCGGTGGCGGCGTACCGTCCCGCTTCGGGGCGGGTGCCGGGCGTGCTGCCGTTGGTCGTTATTCCGGTCAGTTCCCGGATCGCCGCGTAGCTGTTCGCCGGGGCGAAGGTCGCACACTCGACTACGTGCTCGTGGCCCCGGAGCTCGGTCTTGGTCTCGCCCGTGCTGAAGTCCCACACCCGCGCCGTCTGGTCGTTCGATACCGACACGAGTAGTCGCCCGTCATCGCTTGGCACCACCTCGCGCACCCACTCTGAGTGCCCCGTCAGGGTCTTCGTGCAGTATCTGATGTCAGCTCAGCCGATACGCAAGGTAGCTCACCCCGTCGACACCTCCCACACGCGGATCGTCTTGTCGCGGCTCGCAGAGATGAGCTGCTCACCCGTTGGCATGAAGCGCACACTCGACACTGTGTGGTCATGTCCGTGCAGCGTCTTCGTGTTCTTGTACTCGTTCGCCGGGTCCCAGAGCTTGATCGTCATATCTCCCGAACATGTCGCTGCCATTAGCTACGGCTCGGAGACTTCTCAGCTTACCCATGATGTTACCCTTCGGGTCGAAGTCGACGTCCGTCACAGCCTTAGTGTGCCCCTTCACGGTTCGCTCTAGGTCGCCCGACTCCCAGTCCCAAATCTTGATCGTCGCATCGTCCGAGGCGCTCGCGAGCACCGTCCATGTCGGGTGGAAGGAGACGCGGGTCACCTGCGCGCGGTGCGATGAGAGCGTGTGCCGCGCAGGCGGTCGCGGGATGAAGGGCGCGTTCGACGACGATCCGGCGACTGCTCGTGTTGGGCTCGCGAGCTCGGCGACGAGCGCAGCATTGCGCGCTTCCAAGTCCATGATCTGCGCGTGTCAGCCATGCATTCAGTTGCACCATGACGCTAGGTGGCTTCCCTGCATTCGTCACTTGGTTGTGTGCGAATGTGCCCCAAACATGACCAAACATCCAACTTTATTGGCCCTAGGCACACCGACATGAGCGTCCGCTGCGAGCTCACCTTCTTCTGCAGACGAATCACACTCGTCCACTTCTTCTCCAGCAGACCGGAAAACTTGGATTTCGGGTCGGCAGCGTCAAAGTCCTCGAGCTCGGCTTCGCGCGACAGGGCATCGTACGTTCCTTGCATGCCCGACGCGAGCAGATAGGACAGCATCGCTCGGTGGCTGTGATGTTAGCGCTGCGGTCGAAATGGGAGCCGGTCGAAGGCTGGCCCGGTAAACAGTTCAGAATGTGCTCGGACGTGCTGCGCGTGTCCACACACAGCGTAAACAGACGACTCACAGCTCATCCTTCTGCCGCTCGGACAGCAGCGACATGGTCTGGGCAGATCTGAGCTAGATTCGCTACGACAGCCGTCGTGATCCGAAATGGGGAGGAAGATGAGGGGAATGCGGGAAGCGCAAAGACAGACACAGGCCGGGGCCGGAGTGTTGACGACGTCTGGAGAGGTGAGGATTGTCTGTTAGAGGGAGACAAGTCGAGAGAGGAATCGTCAGCGGCGCCGCGTCGAGCTGTCAGCGTTCGTGCGCGCGGAAGGTCACGGGAGACTGTGGGGTCGAGCGAGGGGCGTCGGCTTGGCGATGGGATGACAGTGCCGGCGGTAGTGCAGGCGGTGTCGCGCTCGAAGGTGAACAAATGCGGACTGACGACGAAAGGTGAGAGTGGCCGATGCGAGTCGGGTGTAGGGAAGACAAAGATGGGATGGAGATGAGGATGATTTGAGAAAGGTCGCCGTCGAGGCTCGTATCGTAATATGCGTGGAGGGGTTGTTGGTTTCAGGTCACGACCGCCCGTACGCTGGCTCTGGCGTGTGGGTATGTTGGTCGCAGCTTCGACGCGCTCTGTGCCTGGCGTGGCCCCTCTACACACATGGCATTGCTGCTCATTAAAGCCCCATTACATCTTTGAATTAGCCTAGTCAGTCCGAAGCATTTGAACCCTCCCTAATAGGTAGGGTCTGAAGTCGGTGCCTGATAACCTCCACCCGTCCATTTCAGGCGGCCACGACCGGTCCACAGAAACACCACTTTGCCCGGGACAGCCTCCTGCCCGGTATATAACAACAATCCCTCTCTCCCGTCTTCCCTCTCATCCTCATCTCAACAGAAGCATAGCAATAACAATGGTCGACGTCTCTCAGTACAACGGCAAGTTCCACCTCGCCTCCGAGCCCGCTCCCCACGTTCTCCTCCTCGAGTTCAACAGGTAAATGTATCGTCCCAGTGGTGGAGGACCAAGTGTGGCCGTCCCTCCCCGGTCTCCCATTCAATCGACCTAGCTGACACCGTGCAGAGCCCCCGCCAACGCTTTCCACGATGCGTAAGTCTCGTTCACTATTCTTCAGTTGACATTCTAGGTTCTGGATGGAGCTCGAGGACATTGTCAACCGCGTGTCCGGCAACTCGGACATCCGTGTGATCGTCGTTGGTTCTCGCCTCGCCAAGTTCTTCACTGCCGGACTCGACGTCACGCAGCCCTCGGTCCTGGCCGCTGGCAACGACCTTGACGCTGCCCGCCGCGCCCTTGCTATCCGTGGACACCTGACTGTGAGTAGAGCCCCCACATTGTCAGATCGGTGGGCGTCACCGAATTGTGGAATCTCGGCAACCTATTACCGGCCCAAAACATAATCAGCATCACTAATCGGCGACAGCACTTCCAGCGTGCCATCTCCACCCTGGAGCTCTGCACCCAGCCCGTGATCTGTGCCATGCATGGATTCTCCCTTGGTCTGGCCATTGACCTGTCGTCTGCCTGCGATATCCGTCTTTGTTCCGAGGACGCCAAGTTCGGCATCATGGTGAGTCTACGGCGATCGCCGACCCTAGCGGCCGAACCTTTACGTCGGCCGTGGCCCCGGCCGCCACACCATACCGACCTTTGTTATCATGCTTACCAACTCCTAGGAGGTCAAGGTGGGCCTTGCTGCCGACATCGGTACCCTCCAGCGCTTCCCCAAGATTGTGGGCAGCGGTTCCAAGGCCCGTGAGCTCGCCCTCACCGGTCGCGAGTTTGGCGCTGCCGAGGCCAAGGAGATCGGCTTCGTCAGCGAGGTCATTCCCGGCAGCCGCAAGGAGGTCCTCGGTGAGTACTCATGCATACAACACTGCACTGTGTACTGATGATGATCAGAGGCTGCCATCAAGATGGCCGACGTCATTGCCAAGAACAGCCCCATCGCTGTTGTCAGCACCAAGCACTTGATGAACCGTGAGTGAAGACCGACAGAGCAAGTGGCAGTAGAGCTGACGCGCGTTTCAGATGCCAGGGACCACTCGTAAGGGCCTTTACTCCGAGAGAGATCACATGTGCTGACCGCGTCCCAGTGTGCAGGAAGGACTTGACTACACTGCCGCCTGGAACCAGTGAGTGCAGCACGGGACGGATGTCTTGGGACGCCGAGCCGCGCGAGCCGCGCCGTGTCGAGTGACGCTAACGGGTGACCCAGGGCTATGCTGCAGTCTGAGGTAAGAGCTAACTTTATACCGGCCGTTGTTATGACATCTGGAATCTCTGAAGAGTGGAAAGCTGACGCGATGCAGGACACGATTGCTTCGATGAAGGCGCGCCTGGCCAAGAAGACGCCCGTGTACAAGCCCATTGGTGCCAAGCTCTAAGCAGTGAGGCGAGGTGCAGTGGTGCGACACGAGACAAAGGGAAGGTGAAAGCGAAACAAGTTGTAGATCTCGAATGCAGCCACGGAACAAATGAAGCAGGTCGACAGGTGAATGGATGGAGTGTGGAGTACGCAGTGTGATGCTGCGGTGGAAAGTTCGCAGCGAGGAAGGCAAGGCGATAGGCCAGGGGCAAGGAAAGGAGCAAGGTAAGGTGTTCGGGGAACTTTAAAGAGTGCGGGTGCGTTGGTGCAGTGTGAGCGGCATCAAGCGGCAGGGGCTGGGGGATTGGGTCAATGGTTTCGGCGCGTGGAGGGTTGAAAGCCTGGAGGGCACAGAGGTAGTGTGCGAATTGGCTGGAGCAACTAGGGCTGTATAGCTTGTATGCTAACGGTGCTTAATGGGTGTTAGATCTCGAGCTGACTGTGCTCCGTAGCACCGACGGGCATGCGGGTTGCGGGCTCTGACAAAGTCCGCAAGAACAGGGAGGGGAGGACGCGACTGCAGCTGAGTGGAAAGGGGGAGAGGGGAGAGTTTTAGCTTCGAGCTCTGTTCTTTGGTTTGGAGCTGGGAAAGTAAGGAGAGAGAGAGAGAGAGAGAGAGACCGACAATGCAGTTCGCTGAACGGCGACGGTGAGCGGTGAGCGGGGACCGGGGAGGTGAGGTGAGGTACGAGGGGAGGGGAGGGGTGAGGGGGTGAGGGTGGAAGGAAAAAGGCGAGTGCCCAGTGGTGCGCGCGTCGACAGACTACCATGGTCGAATAATGAACATGGCGCGTCCAGGGCGTTGTTGCAGGGTCGTGCCCTGGGACGCATCCATTTGTTCCCGCGCGTCGACGCCCAGAGTGCGCTCTTGCGTGCCTTTGCTCTGCACGTTGCAAGCCTCGTGTTCGGGTGGTGCGCCTTGTCTTGAACGGGCTGGGACACGGGTGACCCTTAGGAGGACCTTAGTGCGCCTTGAGCCATTGAGCGCCTTGGGCGATGGGCCATGAGCCACTCTCCACTTTCCCCTTGGTGCGCTGGCACCTGGCACTGGGCCGCAGACCTGCAGACCACCGCAGAGGACTCGAGCCTCAGCGCGCGCCTTGCCTTCCCTGACCCCTCCTCCCTCACCCTCCCTCGTGTCGCGACTGCACCACCACCACCACCATCCCTGCCCTGCTGTCCTACACCGACGAGCCTCTAGCCACTCAGCACTCGCCGACACTGCACCTGGGCTCGCTTTCTCCACCCCTCTCCATCCTCATCCCATCGCCGTCCCACTCTCCACCTCCTCCCCTCTTCGCATCGTCGACACGCACTCACACACACACACACACATCATCCCTCTCCATCCATCTCGTACCCTATCTCCTTCGGCACCCCCAAGCACAACATCCTTCCGACACATCTGAATCTTCCCGCACACGCCCGACTTTCACCCACCCACATTCAAAGCGTACATTACAGTACTCAGTCGCGCGTCCCATCAACTTCTCTTCCGTGGATGGAGCACCTCTGATCCAACCACCCATCACTCCCATCACGCGACGGGCACGCAACACGCCTCGACACCCTCCTTCGCCAGTCAAGCGAGCCCAGCATGGCAATCTTCAAGAAGAAGGCCAGCAAGGAGCGCGGCGAAGGCGCTCGCTCCCCGACTAACAGTCCGCCTGTCCAGTAAGTAGACTCGGCGTCGCGACCCAGACCACCGTGCAACTTTTTTTTCCCGCACATCCACTCACGCATGCTCTGTCACGGCTACCATGTCCCAGACTCGTGGACTCGATGGGAAGCATGGTGCATCGATTGCGAGCCATCTCGCATGTTGACATGGAAATGCGCGAAGATCCGACCATGATCGCCGCCCTCCAAGTGACCAGTGCTGACCCTTTGCAGCGGCCAGCAAGCCCAATCCATGACTGCCGCTGCGCGTCACGTCTCGGTTTCGGACAGCTTCAACGCGGCGGGCGGTCCTAACGGAAATTTCCCCAACCCGAAGCGGATGACGGCCCAGCAGCCGCCGCAGGTGAGAAACCAGGGAGCCGCTCCGGAGAGTACGACGAGTCGGTTGCTGACATTCCAGATGGGACAGCCAGGCCAGCAACAAGGATACATGCCTCCCGACCGCTCGTCCTTACAGCAGGTCGCGACTGGCCGTGCGTCACCGGCTGGCGGCCCCGGATACCCATTAGGCATGGGTCTGCCTTCTGCTTTACAGCAGAACGGCCCGCCCACCAACGGCACTCCTCTTCCCAACATCAACCCGGGGCAGACGATGCCTGGTCAGGCGATGCCCGGCTCGCAGCCGCAGCAGCCCCTCGGGCCGCCGCACAATGTTCAGTCGCCTACCAACCCCGGCTACCCGTGGTCCACGCGCCAGCTGCGGCTGTACCAGCCTCCGACGAACCCGCCTGCGCCGCCCATGTCCCCGTTCCCTCGATACGGGCTCAGCGTTCCGCCCTACCCGTCGCACTCGGGTCACATGCTTCTTTTCGGTGGATTAGTCGGCGAGCGCGCCCACAACGATCTCTGGAGCCTCGACGTCCGGGATTGCTCGCTCCAGCTCGTCAAGACCCGCGGCGAGGCGCCCCTTCCGCGTATCGGGCACGTTAGCGCCATTGCCGACCGCGTCATGCTCGTGTTCGGCGGTGACACCAAGATCAACGAGGACGACCAGCAGGACAGCGGCCTCTACGTTCTCGACCTGCGGACGCAGGAGTGGACCGGTGTGCCGGTTGCGACTGGCCCGAGTGGTCGGTACGGCCACGCCGCGTGCCTTCTTGGAGGATGCTTCTACGTGCACGGCGGTCACGTCGATGGCCGGAACCTCGACGATCTGTGGTCTTTCGACATACGCCAGCTGGGACAGGACACGCCTAACGGGCAGTACAAGTGGGAGCGCGTCAGCTACTCTACTCCTGCTCCCTTGGCTCGTACCGGCCACACGCTGGTGCCGTACCGCAACAAGCTCTACCTCTTTGGCGGTACCGACGGCGACTACCACTACAACGACTCGTGGTCGTTCGACGTCGCCACTGGCGCATGGACCGAGCTCGAGTGCATCGGCTACATTCCCATCCCGCGTGAGGGCCACGCCGCGGCCATCGTCGACGATGTCATCTATGTCTTTGGTGGTCGTGATGTGCACGGCAAGGACCTTGGCGACCTTGCCGCCTTCCGCATCTCCAACCAGCGATGGTACATGTTCCAGAACATGGGTCCCACGCCGATGGCCAAGTCGGGACACTCCCTCTGTGCCGCCCACGGCAAGGTGTTTGTTATCGGTGGAGAGTCCAACCTCTCCAACCTTTCTCAGCGCGATGATCCTAACATGCTCCACGTGCTGGACACTACCAAGATTAAGTATCCGACCGACAGCCAGGCTGGACGACCCAACACGACCCGCCCGCGAACAACTTCGGACGCCACCGACAGGCGCCCCTCGCCTGGAGGCCTCACCTCGCCTTACGGTACGGGCCAAGCTGGCCCCGACGCCACACGGGCCGCCTACTTGGCGTCCAGGTCGCACGACAACCTGTCTCGGTCAATGTCTCCATCCACCATTTTCGGCCAAGGACAAGGATCAGAGCACCTGCCTCTGGTCATTGCCAACGACACGGGCAACAACATCGCAAAGGGCACGGGGCAGAACGAGTCGCAGGACTGGCAGGGTTTCCCGCCGGGAGCCGCTCCGCCGAATGGCCCCGGCCAGCCCGGCCAGCCTGGCGCCGTCCGCCCCAATGGCGTCCCCCCGCAGCGTCCCAAGCGCGAGGGCGACGATGAGTTCCGGAGAGCCATGTCGCCCACCAGCGGCGGTAGCTTCGGTAACCAGCAGCAGGGCCAGGGCCAGGGCACGAACGGCGAGATGGGCTACCAGAACTTTGGCACCGCGCACTCGTCCAGCCAGGGCCACGCTGCGAACGCTAGCGGCAACGCCCCGAGCCTCAATGGTAGCGCGCACTCGCACACGAACTCTCAGAATAACATCCCGATGAGCCCGGAGCGCAAGAGCAGCCTGAACAACAACGGCATCGGTGCCGCCATTGCCGGCGGTGTCGCTGGTGCCGGTGCTGCCGCTGCCGTGGGTGCTGCGGCTACCAACGGGTCCGCGTCGGGCATTCAGTCGCCTACGCCTATTAACGCTGCGGAGCGCGCCCTCATGGGACAACAGGACCAGAACGCCGGCGGCTCGCCCATCCACCCCAGCCACACGATCCACCCCAACCCGCGCAACTCGCGCAGCCCGCCTCCCCAGTTACGTCTCGACGGCCCCGGTCGACCAGCCCTGCCCGCCGACGCGTTCTACTTTGGCGGCGGTAGTCGCTCGCCCACGGGCTCGGGCAGCCGGCCGACGTCGATTAACGGTCGCCCGGGATCGTTATTAGGCCGACCAGGCTCCATCGTCGGCAACCGCCCCGGATCCATCGTCGGCACGGCTGACCTCCTGCGCGAGCTCAAAGCGCGTGAGACCGAGGCGGACAACGCCAAGCGTCGCGAGGCTGCGCTCCGCGTCGTCCTCAGCCGCGCCATCAAGGAGGGTTTCGTTACCGACGACGACTCGATCGACACACCCTCGCCCGACATGGTCAGCGACGACGACAAGGTGCGCCAGCTCGCCAAGGCGCTCGTCCAGCTCAAGCACGAAAAGTCGAACATGCAGAACGACGTTGCGGCGCAGGTCCGCCAGATGAGCGACAAGATGTACGAGACGGAGCGCCTGCAAAAGTCTGCCCTCCAGGAGGCCGCCTACTACCGCGCCAAGCTGCAGGCAATCGAGGCCGGCTCGTCGGTTCAGGTTAACCGCGTCGACACGGAGCGCATCGCTGACCTCGAGCACCAGCTCGAGTCGACTGCGAACGAGTACTCGAAGAACAAGGCCGAGCTCGACCGCCTCCAGTCCGAGGTGTCGCGACACCAGGACATCAGCACGTCGGCGACCGACCGCGAGGCCGAGACGCTGAAGCGCGCCGAGGAGGCGGAGGAGGAGAACGCCGCGCTGCGGGAACAGCTCGAAGAGATCCGCACGCTCGCCGACGGCCACGAGAAGTCTCTCCGTGACCACAACGAGCGTTTCATCACCCTCACCTCGACGCACAACCAGCGCGAGGCCGAGCGCGACCAGTACAAGGAGCAGCTCGACGACCTGACCTCGAAGCACGACGACTTTACGCGCATGCTCGAGGAGGCGCAGCTCGCCATTGTCGCCGCCAGTAACCGTTCCGACGAGCTCGAGAACCTCCATGGCCAGGCGAAGGAGCACATCTCTCACCTCGAGGATGAGATTGCGGACCTCCGCCACCAGCTCGAGGTCAAGGACCGCGAGATCGAGGCTGCCAACTCGCGCGCCGCCGATGCCGAGAACATGCACAGCCAGACGCGTGAGGAGATTACGAGTCTCCGCTCGCTCACCTCTGGCCGGCTCGGCGACCTCGTCACTGCGAACCGGTCGCTCGGCGATGACTCGTCCCGCTCGCTCAAGGGCCACCAGGACCAGCTGCGTGCGCTCGAGGAGGAGAAGTCGTCGCTGCTCAAGCTTCTGCGCGAGGCGGGCCAGCGCGTCGACGCGACCGAGGCGCTCGTCTCGACGCACCGCCAGAAGCAGCGCGATGTCGAGCAGTCGCACAACCAGCTCCGCAGCGACCTGCGCGTGCACCGGACCAAGCTCATGTCTGCCCAGAACGAGATGAGCAAGTACCGCGACGCGTGCGCGACCAAGGACGCCGAGCTGCGCGACCGCGACGTCGCCGTCACCGAGCTGCAAACGCGGGTGCACCTGCTGCGCAAGCTCCTCGGCGAGCACGGCGTCACGATCACGGACACGGAGCTCGAGAACGCCGAGGCGCCGAACGCGAGCGAGCTCGAGACGCAGCTGCGCGACAAGGCGCGTGCGCACGAGAATGCGCAGCGCGAGATTGACGAGCTCACGCGCCGCTGCCACGAGGCCGAGGACAAGGTCGAGTCGCTCGGCCGCCTCGTCGAGCGGATGAAGGATGCGCGCAGCTCTAGCGCGGGCTCGATGCGCTCCCCGTCGCCGGGCGGCACGCAGTCGGACACGCACGCCTCAAACGACCCCGCCACGCGCGCCGTCGAGGCCGAGCGCCGCCTCGCCGACGTCGAGACGCAGTACAAGGAGAAGATTGCAGCCCTCGAGGGCGACTACCAGACGGCCGTGCGCTACGTTAAGGGCACGGAGAAGATGCTGAAGCGCATGAAGGACGAGCTGAACAAGCAAAAGTCGACCAACACGGCGCTCCTCGCCGAACTCGACCAGCTGCGCGGCCGCTCCTCCTCCACCGAGCCGGGAGGTACGCGCTCCTTTGGCTCTGGCCGCGCCACGCCGTCCGACGGCGAGCTCTCCCGCCGCCTCACAACCCTGCAGTCGCAGTACTCCACCCTCCAAGCCGAGCTGCAGGCGTCGCAGGACGTCCTCTCCGCTCGCAACAGGGAGGTCGACCTGCTGCGTATGCGCTCGGAAGAAGCGGACCGGGAGAACGAAGCACTGCGCGAGGACCTGGCACAGGCGCAACACCGCATCGCGACCCTGCTCGAGATGAACCAGGCCGACATGCACCTCGGCAGCGACGACGAGGAACGCATGGCCCTGCGCCGTGGCAGCTCGGCCTCTTCCGACGGCGGGACGTCCATGGCGTTCGACAAGTTTACGAAAGAGCTGAAACAGTGGGAACGCGCCCGCTCGCCGGATGCGCATAGCGTGAGCGACGACGAGAAGCGGATCAATGGGCACGGCAATGGAGAGATGCCGTACCACCCTGTCGCGCAGCGGGCTGTCAATGAGGCGGCGGGACACTCGCGGACGAGCTCGGCGTACTCGAGCGACTGGCCGCAGTAGGCGAACACTGGCCGCTGGGCCGGTGTGAGCATACTGGGCGAGCCGCGCCAGCGGTGAGCCCGACCTCGCCTCGCCTAGTGCCAGGCAGCTACGAGCCCCGGCGCATCCGACGCATCACATTGCCCCCATCGCCCGCATCCCTGCCCCGGCATCATCACATGCACGATTAGTTCCTGTGTTTTTGGGGGAACTCTCACGAACGACGAACATAGACGGACAAAGATACGCAAGGACGAGACGATAAGATGAGACGATATACCAACGAGCGAATAATGGAAGACGAGGACGACGAGAGAATGACCCGACCGCCGAATGTGGGAGGGTTTAGACGATAGGATGGGTGGGCGGGTGGGTGGGCTATGGTAGGAGCGTATTCAATGGACTCGATACCCCCCTATGGATAGTGCATTGAACGCGGACTCATCTCGTGGGCTGGGCTCGCGGGAGGTCCGCGGACGTTCTGTGTACGGCGGACGTGGACGTGTATGGTAGATTACAGACATGCATTTGGTTTAGTTTTCCGCTTCTCCTCTGCTCACAGTCTGACTCCGCTCATTGCTGATACATCGCCCCTTCCAAGTCTCCTTCTCTGCTCCATGACTCATCTACCGGCATGATTCAGCAACTATCGGCTTCCAGCGAGGCCGACGTCCAAGTCCACATCGGCGGCGGCGGCCGTGTCTACGTAGCAAAGATGTTGCACAGCGTTCTGCATCGCTATCAAGCCACAGTGCCACAGTCGACGTCGACTGACGCCCCATCGTCACCAACAGTGGGTGTCGCTCACAGCCGTGTGTCGACCGAAAGAACTCGAGCTGGCGTGAGAGAGTTGGACGCGGCAGAACCGCTCAGCCTGCTCTTTCACGTGATTCCTTCTCTCCCCTGTCAGCCGGGTGAAGGCGGTGGCAAGCTGTGGCAAAAAGCGGAATCAAACCCAGGGCACGGTGGGCTGGACCAGCCGACTCCCTGGCTGGGCTCTGGGCTCCGCGGCAAGAGGGCCAGACGTGCGTGCGGGCGGCGGGGCAGCGAGACACCGACCACTTGACCGTCGGAGTTCTCACTACTGCATCATCCTTCTACCGCGCTACCGAGCACATTGTTACACCCTCTTTACTACATTAATCAGCACACACTCGAAAAGACCACGCGAACAAGCGCCCACCCGCAAACACATCGCCGAGACCTGTGCACCCAGACGCGGCTCCGACCCCTCGACCCCTACGACGCACCCCCGACACAAGAGACAGACACTCGCCATGAGCATGTCCTCAACGGCTGGGCAGTGGATGACGGCCTAGTATGTATCACTCGCTCCTAGACACTTATAGGGGAGACTCTGTCTTCTTTCCTTAATCTCCATCACTCCCACCCATCATTGCTCACATGGAGCGTCTCTACTCTGTCGACTCGACGCTGACCCCCAGTGCCCAGCACGCCGAGCCCGAGGTGTCTCGCACGCGCTCGCGCTCCTTCAACTTTGCCACCAACCCCTCCAACGCCCGCAGCGGATTCCAGCTCTACCCTCCCCCCGTGACGCAGCAAACTGTCGTTGTTGACGGCGCGCTTCCCCCCGGCGGCGAGCCAGCAAAGGAGGAGAAGACGCGGCGGCGCGAGACTATCTTTGGCCCCGACGTCGGCGACGATGACCAGCCGGGCTGGACCAAGCCCGACGCCGGCACGTCCGTTTCTGTCGACGTCGTGAAGCGCTGGGTCGAGCGCGCCAAGGCCGAGGAAGGCCTGCATGCGACGACGACGCTGCAGGCGCTCGTCAACCTGAAGCGGCCGTCCCTCCTTCTCCAGCCGCTCGAGCACGATGCTTCCGACATCAGCAGCGCAGCCCCCCTCCACATCCTCAAGTTCAGCTACGACGCCATGACGCCCCAGGTCCGCGTCACGCTGTCGCTGTACCCGACCCCCGGCCCGGGGGCTGACAGCACCGAGCCTCGCGTCCTGTACACTGGCCTGCAGCCTGGCGGGTTCAACCAAAAGTTCTCCCTGCCCACCACGGCGGCGCTCGACCTCAGCCCCGCCCTCGCCCCCGTCGAGGAAGAAGAAGACGACGACGTCAAGCCCAAAGACCGCCCGGAAAGCGAGGACACGACCCGCTCCTCCATCGAGCGTGCCCAGTCCTCGGCCCCGCCCGACCTCAACGTGATCCCCGAACTGAACGGTCCGCCGCAGGAACACCGCCGGTTCGGGCTCTTCGCCCGCCGCCACCGCGAGCTCGACGTCGAGGCTGCGGCCGCTGCGGGCCATTCAGCAGGAGCGGGCGCGATCGAGATGACGCCCCAAGCGCCCCCAGAGGAGGAGAAGAAGGTGGAGGAGCACGGCATGCGTCTCCTGATCCGTCTCGAGGCCGTCGGTCCCACCGGCGCCAGGCGCAACGCACAGCTGACCCACATGCTCGTCTCGGGCAGTGGCGGCGAGGGCCCCGAAGCTTCCGAGCACGAGAAGCGTGTCTGGGTCGTGAAAGTCGTGAGGCGTGAGGCGCAGATCGGCGCCCACTCCTTCCTCCTCAAGGAGATCTACGGCCTGTCGTCCTCCGGCGCGGAGACTTCAAGCG
This sequence comes from Trichosporon coremiiforme, assembly GCA_039545355.1. NCBI lineage: Eukaryota > Fungi > Basidiomycota > Tremellomycetes > Trichosporonales > Trichosporonaceae > Trichosporon > Trichosporon coremiiforme. The sequence goes on from BCJJ01000032.1 coordinate 77,406, forward strand.
ACGACCCGTACGCCAGCACGCCCAACGAGTGCATCGTCTGCCTCACCTCTCCCCGCGACGTCGTGCTGCTGCCCTGTCGCCACCTCGTCGTCTGTCGCGAGTGTGCGGTGGGTATGGTAGAGTTCGGCGCTGGCGGTCGCGTAGCCCGGCGCGACGAGGACGAGGCCCCCGCCGGGGCTCCTGCTGGTACTGGAGGAGCTGGAGCGACAGGTACCGGTGGGATCGGAGCGACCGCCGACGCGGGCGCACCCGCCCTCGCTGCTGCGCCCGCTCCCGCCCCAACTCGGCGCAAGAAGAAGGCGAAGGGATGGTACTGTCCCGTCTGTCGTCAACCCTACACCTCGCTGCTCCGTCTCGCCCTCCCCTCTCCCAAGGAACCAGAGTCGCCCGGCCCGAACGCGGGCGCGCCGCTCCTGTCTCGTCAACAGAGTATGAAGAGTATTCGCTCGACGAGGACGACGAGGAGTCTCGCCCCGACTCTGCCTGATGGAGCCGAGGAGATGCTGAGCCGTCTTGGCCCCGAGGTGGACAGCGATGAGGAGGACGGGAGGCCGCAGTTCGTGCTGGCCGAGGAGAACCCGGGTCTTCCCGGGGCCGGCAGCGCTCATGCCACCGTCCCGGCGCCCGGCAGTGTTGCCCACGCCCAACACCAGCACGCCCAACACCAGCACGCTCAGCACGCCCAGATTGGCGCGGGCACGCAGGCGGGTGTGCCTATCGGAGTTGGGGAGGCGGCGCCCGTCAGTGGAGTTGCGGCCGCTGCGGCCGACGCCGCGCCGGTTGAGCCGATGGCTGATCTGAGGGTTTCGGAGCAGACGACGGATTTGGCAGAGATGAAGGGGAGGGAGAGGGAGGCGGTCGTGTAGGCGAGCAGCGAGCGGCGAGCGGCGAGCGAAGCGAGTCGCAAGCGAGTCGCAAGCGAGTCGCCAGCCGCAAGCTGTCGCGTGGCGACGTGAGCTGGGCGGGTAGAGGAGCAGCGTTGATCTGAGAAGCAGCGTTATGAGAGTGTGTTGTATGAGTTTGGCAATCTAATAAGTGTCCAGTGTTTCCCCGTGTTTATAGTGTTCACAACCATTCCAGATTTTCTCCATGCTATCCTGTGCTTTGTGTGTCGAGGCTGTTGCCGCGTGAGAGGTGGGAGGGTGGACGGGGTGGACGGGGTGGACGGGGGGAGACGTTTGGCGCGCACAGCCGAACCGATCTCAACCACGGGGCATTGGGCGTGTGTGGCGATGTTGTGACGAGATCTCTCGCGGCGCGGGGTGTGCTGCTCGTGCTGTTCCAGGACTGTGAGCATTCAAGGAGCATTCAAGGAGCATTCAAGGAGCAGAGACATGCCAGTCGCGGGAGTCAGACTACCGATGTGAGGTGCGCTCAGAGAAAGGAGAACCAAGCTGGCATGACAAGGGTCTGGCTAGCAGCCGCGTGTTGGAACATCTCAGTGATAATTTCAAGCTTGGTAGTCTAGGTCGTGTGTGGTGTGTGTGGTGTCGCAAGTAATGTGAGCAACAGTAACTACAAGATGACCCTTGGGTCTCTGGGTCAGGGAGTCGCAGGAGGGGGAATCTGATCGGTCGTTGGTCGAGAACAAACGGGCGATGTTCAGCTAAAGCAAGGATGTGTTGAGGCAAGTTGAGACCAGGGTTCTGGTGCTTTCTGCGGCGGGATCATCTCGGACGCGAAAACGACCTCCTCAAGTGCAGACGTGAAGCGCTCAGCCTCCTCCTCCGGATTCAGTCTGGGCGGCGGCCCCGCCGGAGGATCTTGAGGACCCGGTCGTCGCTCGAAGTCGAGAGGTAGGCGGCGAGGAGAAAAAAGAGCGCCTCGTCGGCGGTCGGCGGTCGGCGGCTGTGACGGATCGGCGTTGCGCTGGAGCTGGAGGGCGGACAGGTGGACGAGCGCCACAATCGAAGCTGCCAGGTTGGGGTGCGCGGACGCATTGCGCCGATACATCTGGGCGACGAGGCTCTCGCCCGGCGGGTGGGGCACAAGAGACGGGTCCTGGGCAGCGAGTCCTAGGTACTCCTCGATGAACTTTGGCGACCGTCAGCGACTTGCAGAAATGTCGACATCAGAGTGGATGTTGTGGGTCGTGGACGTACCTCCTAATTCTCATCGGGGTGCTCCCAGTCCTCCGAGGACGATGACCGAATGCCGTACTGGTTCAGGCGCTTGACACCGAGCTCCATCGCCCTGTGCAACACGGCGGGGGCGTACTCCTCGACGAGGGCAGTCTTATCGTTGTCGGTCGCCTTGGAGGCCGCGACCTCGTTCTCCGCGTCGGTGAGTCTTTCGACTAGCTCCTTCTGCGTTTCCTGCAGTGCCTCGTACGAGCCTCTGAGGACGTTATGTCCATGCTGGAGCCGATGGTCGGCCGTCTCAACGGCACTCTTTGCTTCCCGCTCATGGGCGAGAGCCGTGGTGAGAGCCGCGATTTGCTCAATGGGTGAGAGAGTGGGGGTTTGACATATTGAGTCGGACAGAAAACAGTGGGTGTAAGGGAGTAGAAAGTGAGAGTTGGGACGGAGAGTGTGTTGTCAACAGCTAGGTGCACCCGCGACGGCTCTTGTGGTGACCCACTCCGTTGACGTGGACTGACGCTAATGACACCAGCTTTCGCAGTGCGCTCAGCCATCGAGAGATCTTTGCCTACACTCACTTTCCCGTTCGTTTGCAACTTTGCCTCTTGCCTCACTCTCTCCACTGGCGACTCTGCTCTCCATCTTCGGAACTTCAGCTCGTGTGTTTCATGGACACGAATCGCCACACTCTCCGCTTGTCTCACCAACCACTGGACGATTTCAACCAGGTCTCTCAAGAGTACCGCCATCCGTCTCCTGGTCTTCCCAATGAAGACCGGTACTCCTAGGGTATCCAAGCGTCAGCGAGAGGTGCAGGAATCCGATCAACGTGATCTCCTGGTGCTCCCCTCGCAGAAGCGGATGCGTAGCTCAACGTGTGCGTCAACGGGCTCGACTGATGGCTGCGCGCCAGCGCCTTCGCCAAGGTCGCCATCAACCAGCGAGAAAAGCCCCTCATCCCCGCAGACCTTCTGCCCTAGGGCGACTTTAATCGTGCGCAACTTCCTAGCCTCGCCTTCATTAACGTTCTCGCCTTCATTATCGTTCTCGCCGGATGCCCCGAGCACTGCCTCGCCCCCGCCACCGGCCCCGATGTCACCACACGTATTCCCAAGCCTCCCTTTGACCTGCCCCTCTGCAGCCCCAGACGGCTCTCACTGTGCCAACTGTGCCTTTCGGCAGTCCCAGGCCGAGTCCTCCGCCCGCACCAAGCAGATTTTGTCAAGGGCGCGACAGATGCAGGCCGAATGCAGGCTCATGCGCGCCGGCGTGAGGCGGATGCGCCTCAAAATAGCCGTCATGAAAATCCGCGCTGTGCATGTGCATGAGCAAGCGCAGAAACTGGCGGCAGAGTCTAGGGCGAGGAAGTACATCCGCGAGGTGGCCGAAGAGCTGGAGCCGGGGGCTCAAGGTTAGGGGCGCTTGTGAGTTCTTCCAAAAGCTGGAGAAGGAGGAGGACATCTGAAGTGGCGATGACGGAGCAAAGAGGCCAAATGCATCTGGATAGGGACGTCTTGAAGATATGGGAAAGTCGAAAGGTGCAAGCTGCCTCAGAAGTTGGAGTCATAGAACATGATATGCATCACGATATGAAGTCGACTTTCAACACTCACCTCCGCTCCTGGCCTCCGGTGCTCAGCTGCTGATGTCTGCGTACAGTGCTCTCAACTGTAATCTCAGCATCTCATGTCCATACAAGAGGACTGGATTCCTTAAATTTACAGCGGCCGGGTCTTCCGCATTGTCCATCTTTCACTGCAGCCCATCCTCACCGAGCATACGGCGGACGTACTCCTGCATCCTCTGCATCTTTGCCTCTTCGGTGGGCTGCGCCGCAATCATGCCGCACAACGTGAGCGCCTCGACCATGCCCTCCATGGCCCGAGTTTCAGCGTCGAGGCGCGCGTTTTCGGTGCGCAACGCTGTATTCTGGGCCTCGATACGCCTGATCACAGCTTGCATTGAGACGATCTCGCTCCTGAGACGGGCGCTCTCGGCCTCCGTCGACGCCAGCTGGTCCATGAGCTGCGCCTCCTCGGCGAGGGAGCGGTCTAGCTCGGAAGTGTGGTCGGGGTCGAGTGCGTGGCGGTCGGACTTCGTGGTGATGGGGTTGTCGGTGGGGATCGCCTCGGTGTCTTGCTCGTGGGTGCCGGGGGGCTGCGGCGGAGTAGCCCCATTCCAAGCGGCGTCACCGTGCCAGAGCGGCTGCGACTTGTTCGATCCAGCTGTGAGCTGCTGGGCGATCCTTCCCAGACTCGCGCTGACGTCTGCCTCGCCCATCGCGTGCATACGCTTTGACATTGGCGTGGAGGGCAGTGGAGCAGGGGGCACGCTGCGCGGCAGCATGAAGCTGTTGTGAGGGGTTGCTGTCGGCCTAGCCGAGGGCGCGGACGGCGGTGGCGGGGCTGGAGGAAGAGGAACGCGAGCCGAGTGCGGCGGGAACGGAGGAAAGCAGGGGGGCGGGCGGGTGTGGGCGGGTTGAGTTGATGCTTGAAGAAAAGGTCAACGGGGAAGTCGGCCCCGCCATTGTCTCGTTTGAAGAACAGGACGACGACTCAGAGATGTCCGAAAGCGTCTCAGAGGGCCGAGGATTGGAAGGTGGCAAATTCCATGGCTGGGCGTTGCATCGGAAGGGCGCTGCGGGGCCGTCGCCGTCGTGGTGGTGTCGGAGTGGAAGGGATACTCCATCTCGACGAGTTTGAGGGAGAATGAAGCGTAAGGAAAGAGTTTGAGATGGGAGAAGTCACTGGATTTGGGCATTGTACACTATGGCAGTTGGAAGGAGGAGAAGGAAGAAGTTGGAACCGGTTCGGTGTGTCGTGTTCGCTAGCTGTCGTTGGGTGCGTTAATGTGGTCCCGTCGCCATGGCTGCGAGTGATGGCGTGCAACGCTGACGCGATGGCTTAGGCGTGCATTGTCTGGTTCCGGTAGCCTGCGGGGGCGTGTAGTGTCTGCGAGCCTGTTGTGAGTCAATCATTGTCGTGTGTTGAGTGGCGAGCGAGTCAGGACAGGAGGAAGATGCATGCATGGGAAGGGCTTCTTATAGGTTCGTCTACGTATTTACCGCCGTGCCACCCTCTCTGGCCGCTTCACCGACGGGGCAATGTCTCTCGATGCGGGCGCACTCCCTCTGCAACTCCTCAGCCCTCTTGTGCATGTGCTCAGCCTTCGCAGCCATGAGGCTCAGGTCCCGCTGCATGTCCTCCAGCTCGAGCTGCAGCTTGACTCTCTCCTCTCGCATCTCCTTTAGCTGCCTCAGCTCCAGCAATTCTTCGAAGAGTTCTCGAGCCACGGCCCCGCGCCGACCAGCAAATGTGGGACGCTGGCTGGGCCAGTCCCCCGAAGGTTCCAACGGGATCGCTGTCCGTCCACCTGTCCTCGTGCTCATACTCTTTCGAGGCACGGTATGGCCGGCGCCGGGCGCAGCCCTCGTACAATGGATGCTGCTGCTCGGGATCATCCCCGTACTCGGAGTCGATCCAGGCATCCTGCGCCTTGTACGGCTCAGGCTTGTCCCTCAACTCGCGGACCCAGGTTGGTCTGCCGCCTGCGCTCCGTTCGGTGGGTGCGTAGTCCGTAGCCGCGTAGTCACCGACACACGTCTCGCAGTACCTCCCGTCGGGCCGGTTGATAGCGGCTCGCTCCCAGACCCACCACGGATTCCACCACGTCAGGCGTTTGCGCGTCCAGCCCATCGAAGGGTCGAAGCGCTCGCCGTCACTGTCCTGCGCAGAAGAGGACCGCTGGAAGTAGGCGTTCTCTTCGAAGCCGTCGTACGCGCGCAGGTTGTGCGGCCGGTCGGTGATGACTCGCGGGGCAGTGCCGAGGATGGTCATACCACCTGGGGAGGCGCCCACCCAGGAGGAAGCACGGGGCCGACGATAGGGGGCGAGAGCTTGTCGCTCAATGAGGCGAGACCTGTCGATGGCCTAGTGGACGACGGTGGCGACACGGTGGTGCGCTTGGCCGGCGGCGAGCGCATGTCCCACTTGGTGCTGGGCTTGCGCTTGCGCTGAGCTCCGTGGCTAGGGGAGTTGGAGCGGATCACGGTGGGTGTCGCCCTGGGAGAAGGAAGAGACCCGACGTGGTAGCACCGCAGGAGCCACAATCCACCGAGGAGGCCATGGTGACTCCGTGAGGATGTCGGAAGGAATGAGACGAGGAGAGAAGAAACGGTTAAAAAACAGTCGCCACCAAGGGCCTGTTAAGTGACTTCGATGTGCGCTAGCCGATTCTTAGTGCCACTGACTCGACTCTGTGAGAAATCAATCTGCTCCCGACTGCCGATCTGGACCCGTCGTATAGGCAGGTCATGAGTGGGTTATGCTATCAGCGATGGAAGAGATGTGGGCCTGCTGGAACAGTCCGCTCGTCCACTACGGTGAGTGTTTCTGGGACCTCCGGCCGTCTGGGGGTCTGTCCGATCATCCGGTTTTCTGGGTCTCGGCCGGTCCCAGAAGCGGCAAGCGAGTGAGAAGTGCATGCTGTAAGGCGCGTGAGCGACAGAGAAGAAGAGAAGCAGGAACCAGGTGGTGCGTGCATCCTATACGGATGTCAGGGCTGTCCGAAGGGCTGAGTGGTCGACCGACATGTGATGCTTGCGCTCCGCTAACTCCCACGGTGAGTGGATGGCGTACGACCGACGGGCAGCAGGTCCTTGTCGATAACTCCATGCATTAGCGTAGTGTGCAGATGGTTCGAAGAGTCTGCATGCGTCGGCATGCCTCATTGTGCGGTGTACATTTGACGTTCAGTCAAGGGGAGATGACAGGTAAACATCTCGGCACACGTTATCTCCAGCCGAACTACCGACTTAGACGCCGAGGGGTCTTGCCCGAATCGCGATGTAAACAATGCCGCAGCGAGGGACACAGGGCCGTACGCGCCAGGCTTGGAGCGACTCTGCACCGAGGTCTTCGCACAGACATTCCAGAGCGTGACGCGTTAGCGGTGCCACCAATATCATGTGGCGTCGTGGAGCCATTTGACGAAGTACTGGATCCCTTCATGAGGCGTTGGCGTTGTAACGCGTGTGAATGAGAAAGATTTGCTGTCATAAGCAGGTGACTCTGTGTATTGCTGACGAGAGCGCATGACTGTGGTGCTTGTTGCGAGTGCAAAATGAAACGTTACAGGTAATCGCAATATGTGCCAACGCCATCGACGAAGGGCGTTCATGATCGTCGCGCCAAGTCGGTCCCGCTCCACAACACACAAGGCGCAGTCCGCACCTTGTGCACCTCGTGCATTCTTGCACCCACTGCTCCAAGGTCAGTGCACTGCACTCCGCAGCGCGCGGCATGCATCTTGACATTGTTCCCAGGCAATGGGGCATTGTCACGTCCCCCACCACGCTGCCTCATTTCTCAAGCCACCACCTCAATCAGCAGAACCCACCGAGATCGCCAGCGCCATGCCTCCCACGCGTACACGACCTGCTCGTGCCGCATCCAAGGCTGCAAAACCTTACGACGACATCGTGAGCCCCGACCCGAACGAGGTGACCGAAGAGAAGCCCGGCGTTGATGAATTGGACGAAGACACCAAGTCTGACCTGAACGACGTGGGGCCCAAGCGTCCAGTCAAGGGCAAGGGCAAGACTAAGGCTGCCGCAGCTGCGACTGGATCCAAGTGGTCGGGTGAAGAAGACTGGGCTCTGTTCCAGGCCATCTTCCCCCGTGCGAGCAAGATCGACTGGAACGCCGTGTCGGCCGGCGTCGGAAGGGATGCGAAGGTGAGTCTGATGTGCCTGCTGGCCGCCTGCTGTGAGCCTGTCTTGCGGTCTGCGAAGCTGGGCGACAGTTGAGAGATGGAGGTCCTTTCCGTCCTGTCAGGTGAATGGCCTAACCCTTGGGTGGCTTCCAGGCATTGTTGACTTCAGCCTGGTCATGTCTTCGGGTCTCATCGCGTGGCCGGTGCGCTTCCCTGCAGAGTGAGACTTGTGAGTCATGTTCATGAGACGCGGTTCCAGAAACGCCATTACAGCTCGTGGCGCGTTCCATGGATCGACGGGCCGGATGCGTTCTTGCTGTTCGTGAACTTGCTAGACAGTCGCCCATGTTCACATGGCGTGCGGGCTACTTTATCAGGGAGCAGTAGACATGAGGATCTCCGCAGGCCATGGGAGAGGACCTCGTTTCTGTATCCGAGCGGCATGAGTAGATCAAGTCCTGGTCGCGAAGGTCTGTGGATCAGAGTGGATCTGCAGCGTGCGGCCCGCTGCCGCCGCTAGCGCCGCTGGGTCTGCCCCGGGGTCCTTTCAATGAAGCCGAGGTGGCCCAGAGGGGCACGCGAGGCGCCGCGTGATACCCCAAGTGCAATGAAGTCAGAAGACGCAGGCGACGTACGACGTCGTCACCTCTGTGCCCTTTGCCAGCTGGCTGTTGGCAGGGTTGGCTCACTCGCGCTAAGCGTGTGCTGCGGCTCGCTGGAACAGAGCACGTGGAACGTCGGCTCCCGGGCACGCGCAACGCACTCGCCCGCCCTCATTCGTACTGCCTATCACTGGTCGGGTGCTGTCTGGAACGGCGTCGCACGCTCGAGACCTCACGCCAACACGCGGGGTACACGGGGTATCTAGCGGGGTGAGCGGGGTGTTGCGCCGCGCAGAGCACGCTGAGACGCTTCCACACGTTCGGGTTGCAAGACCCCCCAGCCAGCTGGCCCGTGTGCGCGGGTGCTAGTCAGCGACATTGCGGATACAGGGGGCGCGGCGCGCCGCCGCATTGGTCGAGCGAGTGCGGTCAGCGCGGTAGGTGTAACAGTGGAACATGGGACACATGGGACGCTGGTGGGAGCGGGTGAGCGGCAAGTGCGATCGTCGGTGGCCGAATTGGTGTCGGTGCAATCTTGCTCGCTTCAGCAACGCGCATCCACAGTCCTTCTGACATTTCTGAACCCAATTGCAGACGTTTCCATCACACGCAGGCGCTGAGGAGCCTGCTGAGTCGCTAGGGGAAAGCTCACGCAGGCTTCCTGCTCGCTCACGCGTGCTATAAATCGGACTTGTCGTGCGCAGGAGGCGACAGGCCAATAGGTTTCTGGACGTATGGAGGATGAAAACAGGTGGAATGAGCGTTTCACGCGTCAGGAGCCCAAGGGCTCCTTACGGCGTGTTACGACATGGTCACCTGTACTTGCGGCCGCTGCTGTCCCGCTCGACAATACGCAGATCCCGAGCCCTTACGCCAGGGAGCCCTTCTGGCAGCGTGTGCGCGACGAACAGGGCGCCAGGTCAGAAGTGTCCGAGCCAGTCTCGCGGCCTGCGTTTAGCGTGTCAGCGGGTGCCGTCAGCTCTCACACCAGCTGCCGAGAACTGGCGTGGAGCGTCAGGTAGACTGTCGTAATAGCGCCGGGTGGACACATCATCAGAGCCCGTCTGTTCGTTTGCCCCGATCCAGCGCGGAACCGACGCTTCGCATCCACGATCGCCTTCAGCTGTCGGACATGGGTGCCGCCTCACCAGGTTCTCATTCCCCAGAGCTGACGGTTCCTGAGGCCAGTTGACACGGAAAAAGGCATTACAGCAGAGGCGTCCAAAGAGTTGAAAGCAAGGTTTGGATCCAGGATGCTTTCCTGCTCCCTTGCTCCCTGACCTCCTCCGGCTCTGGGACTCAGCAGACGCTGGCCAGGCGCAGCCCACAACGCCCAGCAACCAGGCCCGGCGCTATGCTTGTTTGGTCCTGTGAGCCGGGCCTGCCCAGACGACGACAGCGAGAGCGGCCGCACAGCACACAGGCTGGCGTACTCTTGTTCCCCAGCTGTCTCCAGTTCCCCGGGTGCCAATCTTGATGGAAGCTAGAAATCCAGCGCGACGCTGCGCAACGGTCGACGGCGCAGCAGCCGTTGATCGGGACCGTGGTCTAGAAGCCGAGGGACCGGCAAGGGACGAGGAACGGCCGGGCGGCATGCAGAGCTTGGAGGCTGGCATGCAACACCAGCTAGCCTACGCGCCGTGCTGCGGGCTAACGAGCAGGCATGTCAGAACCGCTTCTACGCGCTAGACAAGAAGAAGAAGCTCGAGGCCGCCGTCAAGTCCATCTCCAAGACGACTTAGTCTGGAACGCCCGGCACGCAGTACGCGTTAGCTAGACCATGTGCACGATTCGTGTGATTTAGGTGACGCAGGTGAGCAAGCTGACACAAAACGGCGCGTCGCATTCGCACGCACATCTCCTTATCGCACTGGACGCAACCTTGTTCTGAGACTGGCTCGACTGACTCTCAGACGTTCGGGTCGAGCGGACAGGCGGACAATCTGCGGGGCGTTTAACGGGGTGCCGGCGGGCTCCCATGCGAAACGGCGGATAGGTCTTATCGCATTCTCGTCCTCGGCGCCGTTCTTCTTTACGCACATCGATGTCTCAGATTCGTACACCCAGCCTCTTCGGTCGTCAAATCGACTCGCTGCATTCGACAGTTTCTCGTTTCTGCATCTCCATTCGGCCTGATCAGACTTCAGGCTTTCCGTGTTCTCCGTTCAATGCCGCTCGGCTCTCCTTTCACTCTCGTTTCTGCTTCCCATTCATATGAATGAATCGTAAAACAAGGTTCCTCGGCCCAGCATGCGGGTCTTCCAGCATCTGCGGCGATCGCGGCGCAGCGCTACTCACCCTCCGGCTTCCGCTCAGCGAAGCTCGGGATTGTCCGCTGCATACGCACGCCGATGTGCTCAGACATGTCGCACCCACATGTCAGACAGTGAGCATCAAGCTCGGACCCAAACAATGACGGGCCATGCTTTGTTTACTGCTCAGTCTGTGCGTTTGAGGGACAGTCGCGCCAGGCCGCGGCGCCGTACCCGTCCCACAGACCCCCTTCAGGTGCATGGAGCCGAGCCAGGTTTCTCCAGGTTTCGGCGAGGCAAACTGGGTTGCTCCTCGCAAACCTTGGTTTCCTAGGCGCACTTACAGGGCTCAGGCGAATCTCATTCAGTGATCAGTCAGTCTCCTGGGGCCAACCTGTAATCTCGGCCGCCATGATACCTGGTGAGGCGCGCTCCAAATTGCATTCTGGTATGGAGATCGAGCAAGCCGAAGCGCCGCGCGCCGGCTCAGCCTCCGGCGTGGAAACCTGCGCCTCAGCGGCGTAGAGCAATCAGAAGCTTCGCCGGTCTGTTTGTCGCGGCTTATAGGCCCTCGGCGCACGGGTGCTCGACCTTTTCTGTGTGCTTCTGTGAGGTGGCGCTCGGCGCGCGGCGTCAACACCCCTGACAATGCGACGACGAGCATACCCCGGCTGCGGTGCGCCAGACGTCAGCCAAACATCTGGAGATATGGGGACCGTGCATTCTGGTTCGGAAAAGCAAAAGCAAGCGCGCTGCGCGCTTCATGTAGCGCGTATAGCTTGCTCCGCGCGAGCCGCAGTGATCGCCCACATACCACAGCCTGCGGCATAACGCTGCGTCTAATGATGAATTGATCGCTGACCACTTGACCTCGACGCGACGAGCCTGATTTTGCGGCGCTCGGGGTTGAATGGAGCCCGTACGCCAAAGCCCAAACACGCCCACATTCAAGCTTCTCAATGACGAGGGTTCACTGAAATGGCTTATGGAAGGTGTTACACTTGGAGCGAGCGCGCTTCAGAGCTTTAGACCTGCATCCGTGGAGCCTTGTGAGAGTGGGAGAAAGGTCTCGCGTTTCAGCTGGGCTGGCGTCGCCTCTTGTCTTTGTCGCACTCGTCGGGTCACTTGCACAGTCACGCTACCACTTTTCCCTCCTACCCCCTCCCACCTTGGCTGAGGCGAGACAACTGTGCGCCAATACGCAGCACCATGCACAGTGTAGCCATGGTGCATACCCGAAAGGTGAAATGCCATCGCCAGGGGCCGCTGTCACCGGACCACAGGGGTCGGTGCAGCCATGGTGAGCAGCCATGCAGACAGCTCGCAAGCAAGGGACGCGAGGGACGCAGATGCTTAAGGGGCTCAGGCTAAAAGACGTAAACATGCTGGCGTGCCTTCAGGAAAAACAAGGGCTCGTCGAGGATGGCGCAGGATGCTATCCTTAGCAATCCCAGGACAAGCTAAGTTCGAGAGGATCGGGTCCAGTGACAGGCCAGGTGCACGACCCCAGTCCCCGACATCGCCCCAGGTACCCCAGACTGATCGTTCGGTAGACTTCTGACAGCTCGAACAGTGACCTGCGGACCTGACCTCGTCCTGGCTCGTTGCTCCTGGCGTCAAGCCTCGGCTGAGCGGGCTCTCTGTGGGCGCTGCAGGTGTACGGTTTGCGTGCGAGAGCATACCATGCCATCATGGATATAGGAACGGTGCGTAACTGCTTCTTGTTGACCGTCCCTCTTCGACCTCTCGACATCTTTGCTCGGCCGCGTTCTTGATTTTCTTTCGTTTGGATTTTAACTTAACTCATAAACGCCCCCCCTGCCCCGGCTGCCCGGTCCCCCTTCTTTCACCTGCCCATTCCCGGCCGACCCCTTAGTTCGACTGTCGACTCGGCCCTCGTCACCACTGCTTCTCGCCTGTACACACGATCGCCCAATACGACCCCGACCAGTACACGACTGACAGACGGACGCGCCCAGAACGTAGCCTGAACTCTACCGCACAGATAGACTTCGCCCCGTCGGCAAGTCTGGCTTGCTCTAGGTTCTCCAGGTACTGCGAACGGGTCATTTCTCGACTGACCACTCGCTACCGGCTGCTACAAGTCTCTTACACGCCCGTCGGTCCGTATCCGTCACCCGGTGCACCCGGCGCACCCCGTTCACCCCGCTCACCTCACCTCGCCGTTCTCCTTATTATAAACTTCGGTGCCTCGACAGGTCCTCCCGGCTGGAGATTCTCCACGACCTCACCATGACGACCATGGTGCAGCCTTCACCCGTAGGCTTCGGTTCCTCTCACGGTCACGTCCCGACGCATTCTCATACGCAGTATCCTCAGCAGCAGCAACTTCAGAACTCTCAGCAACCTCAGCAAGCGAAGCAACCTCGACCACCGCTTCCCCCGACTCCCCAGCGCGCTCCTCCACCCCCGCCTTCGCAGCACCCGTACGGCTCTCAGCACGTTGAGCACGGCACGCAGCAGTTCGTCCCGTATACGACACCGCAGTCGTCGGCCTCGAACCTCGCGACGATCACTGAGTCGGCGCCTCCGTCAGCCGGCACGACCCCGCGGACGGCAGCCCAAGCCTCGTTCCCGGACCTGACGCCAGCGCCGTCACACGCGCCCTCAGCAGCAGCCTCGACGGAGGAGCTCGCAGCACTCGAGTTCGCTCACGAGACGGGCGCGCCCGCGACAGGGCTGTACTCGCAGAACGGGCTGTGGTCCGACGACTCAGACGAGGAGGAGCAGAGAATGAGCTGGCGCCAGCGTCTCAGCAGCAGCACGGCGGGAGATCGACGGAGCGTCAAGTCCTCAAAGAGCAATGGGGGACACTCGCACCGCGGCTCGCGGTCCAAGATGGACAGCATCATCTCGCCCTTGAGCGTGGAGAGCCCATGGCCGTGGTCGCGAAAGAGCGTCGCTGAGAGACGCGAAAGCCCCCCCGCCAACGAGCAGCAGGAGGTGCTCGCCGGCGACAACCCGGTGCGCGGCGGCAGCGGAAACCGGCACAGCGGCCGCATGTCGCCCTCCGTCAGCATCAGCCCGTGTCCCCCGCCCCATGCGGGCGGGAAACACCAGCACACGGGCTCGATGCACAGCATCTCGTCCCAGCACTCGACCGTCAGCGCCGCGAGCGTGACGAGCAACGACCTCACCATCAAGCAGCGGATAAGCATGGGCCGTCTCCGCCGCAAATCGACGAGTAAGGGCGGCTTCAACGACTTCCCGGACGTTATTCCAGCGGTCCCGCAAATCCCCGCCGCGCTCGAGAGCACGCTTAGCATCCGCTCGCAGATGAGCAGTTCGCGCGGATCTCTCCCTGGAACAGCGGGTGATGGTAAGAAGGATCTGAAGGCAAGCGCGAGCACGAAGGCGGACCACGTCAGCGTCTCCGTCATCCCGACGAGCAGCAGTAGCTCGAGTCTGAAGGCTCTGGCAGCTGAGGCGCGAGTCCACGCCACTTCGCCGAGCCCGAACAGCCCGCGCCCCCTCGCTTCGCCGATCACTACGCCCCGACAGCAGCAGCAGCCGCTTCCCTCACCCAGTCCCACGCCGACGAGGAGTATGCCGCAACCAGTCCCGATGCCTACACCTACGCCGGCGCCGACATCAGCAGCCCCGACCCCGCGCGCGCCGCCACGAACCCAGGCTCCGGCCAGCAACCGGTTGAGTATCACCGCCCAGCCGAAGAAGGAGGAGAAGGACCGCCCGAAGTCGTTCATCAAGCGCAACGTCGAGCGTCTGTGGCGGAGCAAGTCTGCCCACGGTCTGAATGAGAACTACGACGGACTTGAGTCGTCCTCCCCTCCGCCGGTCCCGGAACTGCCGTCAAAGTTGCGCAAAGCACCGGCACCACAACAAGCCAGTGGACGCGCGACCCCCGCTACTCCCGCTGCCACCCTCGGGCGCATCTCGAGCCCGGTCGCGAACCCCATCGCCGCCAGCGCCGTCTTCCCAGTGGCTCCGGGAACGTCGGGAGCGACGCCAATGTCGCCCGTCGCGACGGGTGCGACTGGCCATTCGGCCGCTTCAGCTCAGACGGGCAACTTTGCGACGATATCGGGTCTGCCCTCTTCGTCCCCCGCCGGCGACGAGCTCGCGGCGCACCTGGCCGCCTTAGATGCGAAGTACCCTTCCTTCAGTGCCAGCACGCTGGGCGGGGCAGCGGGCAAGTCTACGCGCTCCTTCAACCTGATCGACCCCGACGAGGCGCTCGAGACAGACCCGTTCGCGTCGGCTTTCGAGCCGCCCCGTCGCCCCCTCAGCCGCGTCATGAGCCGTACTTCGACCCGCACATCTGCGCGGGACAGTACGCGCGACTCGATGCTGACGCTGGACGAGGACGTGCCCCGCCCTTGGACCCCGGGACTCAACTCGCCCAGTATGAGGAGCCTGATGCCGAGACTGTACAAGAGCAAGAGCTTTGCGAGCAGCAGTCGTCCGAGCTCCATGGCCATGTTCTTCTCCAAGGACAAGGAAGCAAAGGCGCCGCCGACGCCAGATCTCCCCACGCACACGGTCGTCAACAGCCCCGTGCCCGTTGTCCCTGTTGTCCCTGTTGTGCCCTCTGCGCCTTCTGATGTCCCCAGCCCTAGGCCGACGCCGAGCCGATCACCGCTGCATATCACAGACACGGAAGTGGAGGAGAAGGCAAATGCGGCCGAGGAGACGCCAGTGTTCTACGACAGCTTTGACGTGCCCCCTAGTGAGGACGATCAGCCGCGGTCGCGCTGTGGCAGCGTTACGAAGGGTGAGATTGCACAGGTGTCACGGGCGTTCCCTGCGCCGCCGACGACGTTTGTAGATGAGCTGGAGAAGCTTGAGCCGGTGGTCCAGCAGCCTCAGCAGCCACAGGCGTCGATAGTGGGGCCGCCGCGCGGTAGCAGTTGCAGCAGCGTTTCAAGCGTGACCGCCAATGTGATGGGCGGAGGTCAATCGGGATCTCCGCGCCAAGACGGGGACCCTGAGCCTGCGCCTGGACGCTTGAACCTCGATCGCGACGTGAACCACGACAACCGCATCTCATCCCATCGCCATTCAAGCAACTCGTCAGACGAAGACATCGACATCGGGCCCCGTCACTCCGCCTCCGTCTCTGGCTCCTCCCTCGAGCTCCGTACTCCCCACCACAACACCCACCCAGACTCGTTCGCCACCCAGCCCGCAGCCCTCAAGGAGCGTGACCGCGACTCACGCGACCTCCTCGAGGACGACATCCCTCCCCGCCCAGACTCGGCAAACTCGTTCCAGCAACTGTACGACCAACTCGACATCAACCCCTCCACCCTCCAGCCCATTCAACCTCTTGGTCCTGCTGCAGACGACGTCTCCTTCTGCGACCCCTTCGGCCTTTCCCACCCCGGCTCCGCGTTCTCGTACAAGGCTCCTCAGGTCGCATCCACCTCGCAGCAGAGCCCTGGAAGGACCGTCCCCGCCGTCCCCTTCCCTGGGGTCGAAAACTCGCCGCGCCAGCCTGACTCGGAAGACTACGCCTTCCCCATCGACATCCCCTCTCAGCCTAGCTCGAGCACCGCCTGCGACCCCGAGCTCGCCACCACTCCCAGCAAGCTGAAGAGGATGGCCGTCGACTACTCGCTGCAGCGCAAGGGCTTCAACCCTCACGCCGCCAGGGAGCCAGAGCATGTCCACGGATTAGGCGTTCAGCTGCCCCAGCGATCCGGCAGCCGGCGTGAGCCGCATGGCCGCCAGACGTCAGAGGGAAGGCACGAGCACCGCGAAGCTTATCAGCGCTTGGGCTCTGGCATGCCTTCTCCCGGCGTCGGTGCCGGAGCTTCGCGTGAGCGCCGCGAGTCGAACGAGCCTCGGCAGCGCGTGCGTTCTGGTCCCGAACAGTGGATCGACGACATGGACACGTCCTCGTCTGAGAACGAGCAGGACGAGACGCCGTTATCGCAGCTGCACCCGGCCGCCGCGCAGCAGCAGCAGGAGAGGCGCGCGCGTTCGCTTGCCCGCCGAGAGGCTCGCCGTGCCGAGCGCGAGCGCCAGCTCCGCTCCCACAAGCAGAACCAGCACTCGGACGGAACTCTCCGCCCCGCGGCGCACTGGAACGGCGAGGGCGGCGTGCCCGCCGACGTCCTTGCCGGACGACTTGAGAACGTTGCCATCTCCAGCTCGAACGGTGGTCTCGCGGTCCCTCTTCGCCCCCAGCGCAGCCTCCGCCGGCCCCATCGCTCGTCTGACCAGTCGCCTTCCCCCGCCCTCTCTCGTGCAACGACATTGAGCTCCCGACCCAGCAGGCCTAACAGTGCCCGCCCACTTCCGGAGCACGGTAACCACGCCAGCTCGAGCCACAGCCAGGCGCCGTCACAGGGACAGTCGCGCCCGGCATCGGGAACCTCGGCGGCTCAGCACCGCTCCCGCCAGCGCTCGCACAGTATCGGTGCGCGCCACCCGCCTCCGGCCAGCGACGTACCTCCGCTTCCCCGAGGCCGCGCCCAGGCCGTGCGCTGCATCGTTGTCGCCGACGAGATCCGCCAAATCAGCATCGACGTGTACCACGACACGGTTGCGCGTGAAATCCTCTCGCAGCTGAAGGGCAAGCTCCCCGCTCCGACGGCGAACGCCGCCTGGGTTGTGTGCGAGGTGTTCACGGAACGCGGGCTCGAACGCCAAGTGCGCGACTACGAGAACATTGCCTCGCTCGTGAAGGGCTGGGACACTTCTGCCGCCAACTGCCTCGCGATCCGCGAGAGCGCGCTCACGCTCGCACGCCAAGTGCCCGATACCCCGCCCTACGTCGGCGGCTGGTGCCAGCTGGAAGTCAAGCCGGGCAAGTGGAGCAAGCGGTGGCTCGAGACGCGGGGAGGCCAGGTCTTCCTTAGCAAGAACGACAAGGGCAAGGACGAGATCCAGCTGAACACGCTGTTCAGCGACGTCTACCGCCCGCAGCAGTCGTACGGCGCCCCGCAGCCCTTCGTGTTCGCGATCAAGCGTCTCGAAGCCGCTGCGTCGTTCGAGCGCCCGGACGAGTTCATGTTCACGATCGCCTCGGACGAGAGCACGGGGTACAAGCTGCACACTGCGGCGTACAGTTCCCGCTCGTTCACGATCGGAACGGGCAACCCGGCCGCCATGGCGCCGAAGAGCAAGGGTCTCGGGCGGAGTAAGAGCATGGCCCAGCGCAGGCCGGAGCAGACCCTGCTCGATGTGCACAACACACCGAGCGCCTTCACGGGCAAGGGATTGCTTAAACATGGACATTAAACGTGTAATAATACCTGTATGATTTGTCATGATATGAGATGATACGCACGAGCCAGCGAGCGCAGCGAGTGCAGCGAGGGGGCGGTAGTCAGCGAGTGATGCTGGGGCTGAGTGAACGCAGCCCGGGCGGCGGTCCGCGTCCGGAGCCACAAGCGAGAGAACGTCGGGGCTTCGGGGATGTCGTACTGTTCGTAGATGAGCAAACACATCCCTCTGGCCAAGCTCCCCCTCCACTCTGTTCTCTGTTCTCTGTTCTCTGTTCTCTGGTGTACGCTCTACTCCCCTCATCTAGTTTATTTCACTCGAGCTCATAACCACAAGCCTCTCGGCCCATCGGACCGGGGGAGTGTCGATCCTCTCCTCCCTGACCGAGGTCACGTGTCCCCCCGCCAATGAAAACGACGTCATGGCGCCTGTACTGCGCTAGTCTCACCTCGCCAGCTCGCTTGAATTCCCACCCAACACTTTCTTCCCCCCGGCCTGCCAGCGAGAGTTGCTGCAGGATGGGGACGTATGAGTGAAGGGTTGGCTACGCTCGCTGGCGCTCGCGAAGAAGTAGAAGCTAATGCAGAATTACATGCATGTTGAGATGTTTGGGGGGGGGGTATATTGTCTACGTGCTCCTCTCCTCCGCTCCTCCGCTCTTCCGCTCTTCCGCTCTTCCTCCAGCTCGAGCCGGCTACTTGCTCGAGCTCAGCAGCGCCAGCTACGCCAGCTACGCCAGTTACGCAGGAAGCGCTACGCTCCGCTCCCTCTGCTGCGTCTCGCACGCTCAGGCTTGAACACAGCATACGGCCGCTCGCTGCGCTCGCGTCCGTGTGCTTAAAAGTTCCGATCAACCTGGTCCTGCTCCTTCCGGCCCAACTTGCCCTCCCTCGCGTCCTCGATGCCCATGGCGACATCGTCCTCGGGCGCCCTCACGACGCTGCCGTCCGGCATGCGGCGGTACAGCATGCCGTCCTTGCCCACATGGGTGTCTTTCGAGACACCAGGGCCGAGGGGGTTGGCGGCCGTGCTCGCGCTCGCGAGCCGGTCCAGGTCCTCCTCCTGGCTCTTGCTCGTCTGCTCGGGCGCGGGCTGGTTGGCCGCAAAGTGCGCGTGCAGGTTTGCGCGCTCATGCTGCAGATGCTGCTCGGGCGTCTCGACTGCCGACTTGGCGGGATGCTTGGCTGCTTCTTGCGCCATGCTGAGGGCTGAGGTCTTGTCGCTCATGTCCTTGATGTCGGCGGGGGTTAGGGCGTCCGAAACCGAGGTCGGGGGCAGGTCGGAGGCGCTAGAGGCTGAGGAGGGGTCGGAGGGGAAAGACCAGGCGGGGCTGCTGTCCTCGTCGTCGGCGGGGGGAAGAACTAAAGGGTTCTCGGGCGTCGGGCGGGGCGTCTCTTCGCTGGACTCGGAGGACTCGTGGCTGTTGTCAAACTCGCGGTCAAAGGCTTCGGCCCAGTCGCGCGGGGTCAGGGGTTCGGCGGCGCGGTACGAGTCCGAGGTGGATGAGGGCGTGAAGGCGTCGTCGGAGAAGGGGTTCGAACTGTCAGACGTGTTGACGGACGTGAAGGCGCCCCACGCATCGTCCTTTTATAGTCAGTGGGGCTGCTGGCAGGGGGACTTGGACTTACGTCATCGAGGTCGTTCGTGCTGGATGTGCTCTGGAACGCCTGGTAAGTTAGCTTCCGCATTTCCCTTCCGCGTGACTCTAGAAGACTCCTCCGCCAGTGTGGCATAAGAGGTGGTAGATGCATTGAATGCTGGATGGGTGGATAGGTGAAGGTGGATTGAAGAGAAAGACACTCACGCCAAAGTCATCGTCCGCATCACGGGAGCCAGGCCTGAGCCAGTCCGCGTCGTCGTCATCGTCGTCGCTGCTGTCCATACCGACAGACCTAGCATTGCGCGGCGGCCAGAACTGGTCCATGCTGCCATCATCCTCGTTCGAGTCGTGGTAGGAATCGTTCTGCTTCCCGATACTCCTGCTGAGCGGCTCGCCAATCGTTGGGCCCGAGTCGTCGTCGTCGCTCTCGCTGTCGCTGCGCTCGCTGGTACCGCTCATCCCCGAACCGAGGCCGGGACCGGGCTTGCCGCCGGCCAGGGGGGCGTTGTCGCGATCCCGCGTCTCGCGCAGCGACCCGACGACAAAGGCGTCCCACGCATCGGCGCTGAAGGAAGGCTCGATGGCCGCCTTCAGGTCCGCGGGACACTTCTCCAGGAACCGCACAACCTCCTCGGCAATGAGGGAGATGTGGCCCATGTACGCGAGTCGAGGCTTGGACGCGGCGACAGTGTCGTCGTTCATCCTCTGCGCGGCGAGGACGCGATCGACGAGACGCGCCTTGACGAACAGGTCGATGACGAGGTCGCGGTTCTTGCCCTTGGACACGTTGCCGTTCAGGATCTGCTGCAGGATGTCGTACACGAGGTGGTGGAGGAAGTTGTTCTGCGAGTACTCGAAGAAGAGGTCCAGGAGGCTCGTGAGGACGCCGTACGTGATGAACTGCTGCTTGAGGCGCTCGCCGGTCGAGAGCGGGCCGGGGGGCGATGTGCCCTGCGCCGAGGTCTCGGTCGGGGACGCAGCCTTGGCCGTAGCCTTGTCGGCGTCGCCGGCGTCAGACTTGTTCGACACCGGCGTCTCGCTCGCCGGCGCATCAGGCGTGAGCATCACGTTGCGGAGGCGCTCGGCGTCGGCGTCGGAGGGCGGCGGGATGAGCTCCTCGAGCTTGGCGCTGGCTTCCGCGACGGGCGTCAGGTCCTTGTCCTTGCTGTCGTCCTTCTTCTTGTCGTCGTCGTCCGATAGCGGCACGTCGTCAGACTCGGTGAGGGAGTAATCCGTCGAGCCAGAGGAGACGGGCAGCTCGCGCGCCTGGCTGACCTCAGCCACGGGGGAGGGCGGGCTCTCGTCGTCCTCTCCGCTCTCTCCAGTGTGCAGAGCGTGGCCGAGCTTGTCGAGTCCGTCCAGGCCGCCCGTCAGCGCTCCGTCGGCAGAGTAATCTGGCCCACTGCCCTGGACGCGGTTCAACGTCGCCATGTTGCTACTGTGCAGGAGCTCAGCATACAGCTCAATGACGCGGAATCGCTCCATCGTCAGCGGCTTCGGCGTCAGGTCGCTCTTGACGCGGTCCTGCGAGCGCGGGGCCGAGAGGATCTCGTTCAGGTCGCCGAACCGGTCTGCAATGGCCGCAACGAGGTTGCCGAGGTGGACGATGGCTAGCCGGTCCGCGAGGCCGGGGAGCGCCGCCTCCATCTTGTCCCTCGACTCGTCCTCGCGCTCGGCGTTCGACTTTTCCGTGGGCTCATCGTCGGGCGCAACGTCGCCGGTCTGCATCTGCTCGCTCTGGATCGCCATGAGCCTGTTCCGCATCGTGTTGAACAGGTACGGCTCGGCGAGGTCCGAGTTGTTCCGCCGGATCACCTCGACGATGACGTTGCACACGTTGCAGAGCGAGGACGTCGCCGACGCAACAGACGGGAGAGGCTGGATGATGAATGGGTCGGCGCGATTCGTGCCCGGTCCGTCGCCGTTGATGCCCTTCCAGTCCGCATCGGTGAGCTGAACGGGATTCAAAAGATATCCGACGAGGGTCTCGATGCTCTCCTTGTTCGTGAGCTCGCGCACTAGCCGGTTATCGCGCGTGCCGCCGGTCTGGAGGCCGCCCTGCTGGTCCATCGCGTTCCCGCCCTGGGGGTTGAAGGATGAGTTTGGCGCAGACACGGAGATGATGCCCTTGAGCAGATCGGCCGCGATCGCGTGCACCGACGAGGGATTCTCCGGGGACAGCAGCGCCAGTAACCGGGGCACGAGGCGCTGCTCGCCGAGCCACGACATGACGTCGCTAACGCCAGCCTCTTCGCTCTGGATGATGCGCGCGAGCATGTCCTGGATCGCGGGGCTTTCGATGCGTGCAATCATGCGCTCGATCACGTCGGGTATCGACTGGATGAACCTGATCATCTGCACGTTAGCTAATGCCGTGCCATCATGTAGCTTAGTGGCTCACCTCCGTTGTCCGCTTCTGCAGCAGGGACGCATTCACGCGCATCCACATGCCGCGAATGACCTCGCGCTTGCGCTCGCGCTCCTCGTCGTCCTCGGTCCAGTATGCTAGCCGCGCGCGTTCGCGCTCGGTGCGCTCGCGGATCGCGCGCGGGTGCGGGTCGAGGGGCAGCACGACCTGGTCCCAGAACGGCCGCAGCAGCGTGTCCTTGTGGTTCATGATCGTCTCTGGAATAGTCCACAGCTCAGACGTGAGGATCTCGGCCGCGATCGAGGGGTACCTGTTCCTTGTCAGCTCGTTCGGGTGCGCCGAGCTCACCTTGTCCGGTTCGTGTCGGAGCCGCTCTCCTCCTGTCCGCCGAGACCCTCGCCGAGCCCAATGCCGGAGGGTACTCGGGACGGAGAGGAGGGGGATTCGGGCGGCGTGGGCGTCTTCGGCGCCGAGCCCTTCTCGTTGCCCAACTTCTTGTATGGCGGGTATGCGTCTGGAGAAGCCAGGGCCTTGGCATACGCCTCGTCCTCGGCCTTCTCGGCCTGCTGGTCGAGCTCGTCGAGCCCGCTCGTGACCCAGCCAAGGAGAGACTTGACGCTCTCTTCCCGGGACAGATACGTGACGAGTCTGTTGTCAGCTAAGAGGCTAGGAGCAAAAGCAGGGGGAGACGCACTTGTTGTTCTGCGCCTTGCACTCGGCGAGAATGTCCTGCTCGTCTAAGAGCTCCTCGACGCTCGGGGGCGACTCGCGCGAGAGCAGCGTGTCGAGCGTCGACACGCTGCCCGAGAACGAGAACTTCCACAGCATCGCGCGGGGCCACGTGCCGTGTGCGTTTGCTTACTTCCACACGGACGTCGGTGTGGGCGCGGGCAAACGAGATGAGATAGCCTTGACTAAGCTGAGCTGAGCTTTTCTGCTAGCGAGTGTAGGTAAAAGCAAAGCGGGCAGTCGAGCTGGCCGATGGTGATGACTACAGGGGCCGTGAGAGTGTGTCGAAGTGTCCGTCGCCCTAAGCGCCGTTGACCGGGCCGGAGTGAAAAGTGCGGCGTCTCGTGTCGGCTCGAGAGTCGAGAACAGGCGACGAAGACGGGGGCGGACGTCGGTGACAGTCCGAGGTGTAGTCGTGGAGGTGGCCGTTGAATGCGGCGGCGATGGGAGATGGGTAGTGGTGGTCGTCGATAGTCCGGGTGAGGTATGTGTCGGATCGAGCCGCTTGACGAGGGTTGCACAAGGACTGATTAATGGGAGGGGTAATGATAAGATGTCGAATGTCACAGTCGCGTGATATTGGTGGAGCAATGGCAGGTGCAAGGTGCAAGTGGGATGGGTCGGACCCGTTCTAGCAACCTAGGGGGAATGCTTGGTGCGTATGTTGCAGATGTGCTGGGTATCGGAGTCGTTGCCTTCTTGCGATGCAGAGAGTCGGAGTGGTCGGCGGCAAAGAAAGCGGCTGGGGAAGGAGCGACCACGACTTGCGGATGGGTGAGCCCGAGATGGAAAAGGACGGATCGGTTGCTGTCGTCACTGGCCACCAGTCGGCGTACGGTGGACGGCGCCCTGCGGTGGCCGGCCGAGTTGGGCTGGCTGGGCTGGCTGGGCTGGCTGGGCTGGGCGAGCTGGGCAATGGGCAACCAAGCGCTGGGCGCAGGGTGACACCCACCCAGCCCATTCTAATTCCGCCAAAGTGGCACGCAATCCCGCCCTTGCTGACTACCCTTTCTCCTCAGTCTCGTTTTTCATGCATGCATCATGCTTCTATGCTTTTCGAGAAGTGCGTGGCAATCCCGAAGTGTTTTCTCTGGCTCTGCATCTTTTCAAGGCCATCAATGCATTCATTCCTGCGCAGTTTGGCCTGCAATTGGGAGCACTACGACCACACTTTTCATCGGCGGTTACAGTTGGCGGTGGGCCCCGCATTATTCACCCAGCAACCTCTCACCCAATTGTTTGACCGGGCACCTTAATCCCTCACCCAAAACCATCTCCTCCGCTTGAACGAATGACAGAGGAAGCCCTTTTCTGGGTACAAACCATGTCCGGGCTGTTCGGGGCCAGACTTGTTCCTTGATGCCTGCAGTCACAACTGACCGTCCATATCGAGTGCCCTTGTTTCGACAACATGCCAGTAAGCTTCGCAGGGTGCAGACCCCGACAGTCAAGTCTGATCGCCCGCCGAGACTGGTCTCGGCATTCCTGAGCATACTGAGTCTATGGTATACATGCTGTGCCATGTCGTGGCCTAAACGATTGTCTTGTCTTACACGAACGACTGGAATTATGGACTAATGTATCTTGACTTTGGATTAAAGCTTGGCCTTGCCGTCTCCATTGTTACGCCTGCGCTCGCTCGTCGGCCGCTGCTTCCCCGTAAAGTCGGCGCGGACGACACCCTCCTGCAGCGTCGTGGCGAGCAGGTCGCCCTTGTGGCTGTACAGCGTGCCTCGGACGACGCCGCGTCCAGAGGCGACATCGACGATAGCCGCTTCCATCATGTGGAGCACGGGCTCGCTCGCGTCAAAGTCCTCGGGCAAGGGGTAGAAGTGCATCGTGTGGTCGAGAGAGGCCATCATGCCGAGCCTAGGCTTGCTGGTGCCACTAAGACCAACGGCGCGGCCGGCCGTGCCGATGAACTGGAAGTCGGTCATGAAGCCGAACATGACCTTGATCGTGTTGCTGTCGAGGTGCTCGCCAGGTCCGAGGCGGGCCTTGAGCCACACGGCGCGGGTGGAGTCGTGGGGCGGGCCGGCAGTCTGGTGTCGCGCGATAGCGATCGTAACCGGAGACTGCGTGCGCTCCTTGATGTAGCTGTCCACAGCCTTTCCAGAACGGCCGAGGTCGAGACCACGCTCCTGCGCGCGCTTCACAAAGTTGGTCCACTGATCCTCCTCTGCCACAGCCTGCTTCCACGGCGTGATTCCCTCAGGGAACGGGATCTGGTACTTGGCCCTAAACTCGGGCAGGGGGTAGGACACGCGCGGCAGCGCCGAGTTGCCGCTGTTCGGGATATCGAACTTGAGCCCGCCCTCGATACTCGGCTCCTCGCGCTCCTTGTGCTGCGTCTTGTCGCTCTCGAGCGTCGGAAGGGAGCGCGGCGGCGCAGTGAACGACGCCATCAGAATGAAGACAGTCTGCGACTCTTGCAGAGCGTGCACCAGACGCGTGGCGTAGGACTTGCCGTCGCGCAGGCGCTCGACAGTGAAGGTGATCGGCTTGGAGGAGTTGGCCGGAAGGAGGAAGTAGCACTGGTGTTAGCTCGACGCGTACGGCAACGCAGCTTCAGTTCGAGGCAGATGTCGACTGCAATGTAGGTCACTTACGTGCTGAGAGTGCAGGTCCTTGCCCTCTACCGTCTTGCACGCCGCCATGAGCGACTGCGCAACGACCTGACCACCGAACACGCCACGGGCGCCGAACGGCGTCCAGAGGTGGGAAGAGACGAACGCCTCAAGGCCGCGCACGCGCGCGACGGGCGTGACGGCCAGCGTCTTGCTGATTGACACAAGGGGGTGGGGCATGTCCGTGATGCTCTTCGGAGTCTCGGGCGGTGGGCTGAAGGAAGGTGCGCTGGTGGTGAGTGGGCGATAGCGAACGGCGGTGTTGACGATGGCAGTGCGCGGGTTTGGCACGAGTAGGCCAGCGGAGCCTCTGAGGGTGGTGAGTAAGCGAGAGTGGGAGGGAATAGTGATGGATCTGAAGGAGATGCTGCCGGACAAATAAATGGAGTCGGTGTGGAGAGAGTCACCGGGCGAAACGATAGCATTCCGCGAATTCGAAGAGATCGGGTAAGTGTCACCGGGGCCCGTATGCCGGTGAGCCGAATGGGGAGGTGCAAACGGCCATCGCCGCCCGTCTTCATCTCCGTATTCCGTCAACGCACCTGCCTCCACTGCGCTCGGTCCAGAAGCGCGTAAGCGCGTCTTATGATATCGGCGCGTGCGCGTTCGGCTGGATATCTCTCCCCACGCCAAGCGCTGATACCCGCGCGATGCAGTAGCCACTCATGGAGATGATCGGCGGTGGAGGCGCAGTGGGCCAATCATGGTGCCCTAATTGCCGAACTCCGTCCACCGTTACCTGCAATCTCTCGCCCGTCGCCGCTCAATGCGAAGTCTAATGCATGCTCTATGCTAGATTGTTTAAGCCAGGTTGGTCCAGACACGGATGACGTCCGGCTCCTCCTCCAAACTCTCGATCGCCTTCTCGATCACTTCGGCCTTCTCCTCGATGCCTTCCGGACCGACCTCAACGGGGTCGTTGGGGATATACGCAAGCTCTGAGTTGTTGACAGAGTAAAGCGCGTCATGCGGCCCCGAGCTGAGCACTCCCGTGACCGTGCTCAGATCGTTCGGCGAAGTCACGACCTCCCAGTGTCCCTCGCCGTCCTCTGGGTCGAGCTCCTTCACATCCTCAGCTCCCGCCTCAACGGCCGCGTCGAACAGAGAGTCGAACGTTCCCTCACTGCCCTCCTGCGGGCTGAGGCGGATCACACCCTTTCGCTCAAACATGAATGCGACGGGAGCAACGCGCGCACTGGTGTCAGCTTAGCCCGAGAGTCACAGCAGTCAGATAGACTTACCCTCCCTTGCTCAGCAGCTCCTTCACGCGCGACACAGTTCGGTTCGGGTTGTCCGTGATGCACTCGACAATGAACGCGACCTTGCCACCGCCACCCATCGCCTCGAACGTGACTGGCTTACCGGATCCATCGGCCAGCTTACGAGCCTGTTGTCAGCTGGCCGCGACACCTCCAGCACCGGGACAATCACGGGCTCGAGGCTATGGGCTTATGTTACGTGAAGCCCGTCAGTCCCCACCGCACACTCACCCTCACGAAAGCACCCTCGATGTTCGCCTTGGGCACACCCGCTTCCTTGGCCGCCGCGAGCGCCTTAGCCAGCCTTGGATTCTTCTCCGGATCGAGTCCGCCAATACGGAACGCGGTGTGCACTTCCTGTCTGTCAGCTGAAATTCAACTTCCACGAAGCTGCTCCGCCACAGGTCTAATGAGTGACGCACAGTGAGGATCTTGGAGAACTGCGTTCCACGCGCAGCGTCGACAGCACCCTTCTTGTGTCGGATCTTGGACCAGCGCGAGTGTCCCGAGGCCACGGAGGCAGTAGTAGACAGAGCGCGGGACGGCCCAACGGCCTGGGCTAGCCGCGGGGCACTTCGGAGTAGCGGTCGGGAGAAAGAGAGGGCCGACATTGGTTTGGAGATGGCAAGGATGGTGTGGAAAGGAAGACAGGCAGTGTCCGGAAATGCGCAACGAGAGGTCCGGGTGACGAAAGAAAAGTGGAGGTCTCGAGTCTCGCCGATCACTGCACCGTGCGGACCAACAGTGACATCTCGTTTTCCTTCCCTCGCTTCTAAACGGATGCAAGAATGCAGAATTATGTGAGCTTTTTAGTTCTTCTCTCGTTGCATTCTTCACTTCGACCCATCAGAGAGCTTATGCATCATCACGGTTGTTACACGAATGATTCTTCCTCAACACAGAGTGGAGGCAGCCAATGGTGGAGGTCCGTCACGTGATTCGTCCAAAGATTCGAGCGCGAGGACATTGCATCACCACTATCGACCCTCTCACAACAACACACCAAGCAGCAATGAGATCAGACGGACGGACAGACGACACCCTGCGACCGCTGCAGGTCCGACTCGGCGAGCTCTCCCGCGCAGACGGCAGTGGACGATTCGGCTTTGGTGCGTGTTCCCTCAAGTCCTCCCCCGTTCCTAACATCCCCGTCCTGCATCGTGATCCTCTCACCCAGCCTTCGCTTCAGCTGCATGGACGGAGCAGATCAGCTGACATCAGGCCCCTCCGCTGCCCTCGCCTCCTTCACGGGACCCACCGAGATCCGCCTCCGTGAGGAGCAGCTCTCGCAAGCAACGCTCGAGCTAGTCCACCGCCCACTGGAGGGTGTGGCCGGCGTCCAGTCCCGGGCGCTCGAGGACAACCTCACTGCCGTCTTCGAGCCGCTCTTGAACCTGCGCGCGTTCCCGCGTTCGCTGTGCCAAATTGTCGTGCAGGGCCTCGCACCCGCCCCCGCCGCTTATCCGAGCTCATCGCCGTTCGGCGCCCCGTCGCAACGCAATGGGTGGCCGCGAGACTCTAACGCTGACGAGGACGAGGATATGGACGGAGAGCAGACAGAGGAGACTGGCAGCCCGTTGGCGGGGTACAGCTTCTCTGGCCGGGCGGCGGCACTGAATGCCGCGTCGCTGGCTACACTGCATGCCGGCTCCGTGGGTCTGAGGGCGTTCCCGCTCGCTGTGTCGCTCGCTCTTACGGATGATGGCGACATGCTCGTCGACCCGACACTGGATGAGGAGACGAGTGCGCAGGCCCGGTTCGGATTTGGATGGGCTTTCGGAACCGGTATCTCGAGCAAGAAGGAGAGTGGTGAGGACGAAGAGGCGGAGCTGGTCTGGGCCGAGGCGGAGGGTGACTTCACCAAGCTCGAGTTTGATGCCGCCCGAACGCTCAGCAGGCGGAAGGCGGAGGAGGTGCTCGACTTTGTCAAGGAAAAGGTCGGGGAGTACTTTGAGCAGTAGATCTTAGAGTAATGTACGATATATGCCATGCTGATTGATTGTCTACTAGTCTAGTATGCTGTCTACTTATTGGTGTTCCATGGATGGGAATCCGCGCTGCACGCTCGGAAGCTCACTTCTGCTGCCTCCATCGCTCGATGCCTCGTCCGAGCTCGAACACAGTCTTCTCAC
Organism: Trichosporon coremiiforme; assembly: GCA_039545355.1. Taxonomy (NCBI): domain Eukaryota; kingdom Fungi; phylum Basidiomycota; class Tremellomycetes; order Trichosporonales; family Trichosporonaceae; genus Trichosporon; species Trichosporon coremiiforme. The sequence goes on from BCJJ01000032.1 coordinate 105,980, forward strand.
TACCCCATGGTCCCGTGACTGATGTGCCGACAGGCCAGCCCTCCCTCGTCCCACTCGGGACCGACATACCCGGCAATCCCGCCAGAGAGGCAGGCACAGTAAGCACGTCCTGGAGGTACTCCGCACCCGGAACGCCCTCGGCGTCCTTCCCATCTACACGAGGGGCAATGCCGACCGCCGTTGGCGTGAGGATAGCGTCCACGCACCCGAACACATGGTCAAAGTCGGCCTGCACCTGTCGCCGGAGGTGGAGAGCCTTCAAGTACGAGTTGCGGAAAGCGTCGGCGGTCAACGCATAGGTGCCGGCGAGGATACGCTTGCGGGTCTCTTCGCCAAAGCCTTCTGTCCTGAGGCGCTTTCGGCGCTCGACTCCGCTCTCTCCGGCAACATCGGGGGATTCAGGACCGTACCACGACCCGCCGAAACGTCCCAGGTTCGACGCCGCCTCTGCCGCGGAGAGAACGTAGTACGCCGGGAGGGCGAGGCGGAGACTCGGCATTGTCAGCGCGAACAGTTCAGCGCCTTCGGAGCGCAGGAACTCGAGGAGGGAGGGGTCGACTTGTTCACAGCCCTTGGCGTGGGTCTGGATCGGGAGACCGATACGGAGGCCTTTCAAGGAGGAAGGAGGCTCGTGGAGGGAAGATCGCCGCTCGGCCGATGCACACGTCATGTCGTGCCCGTCTGGGGCGGAGATGACGTCGAACACGGCCTCGACGTCTGTGACGTTACCAGCGAGCACGCCCACGGTATCCAAACTGTCGGCGTAGGCGACTACGCCGTGCCGAGAGACCAAGCCGTAGCTTGGCTTCAGGCCGACAACACCGCAGTACGCCGCGGGGAGACGTACGCTGCCCCCCGTATCCGTTCCGAGAGCACTGAGATGTTAGCTGACAACACAAACTTGCAGCTTCCCGATCGTTACACTTACGCCCATGAGGAACCATCCGCGACGGCGGCGGCCGAGCCACCAGAACTTCCACCCGTCACACGAGGCTCTGAGGTTTCCAGGCCTGCAGGATTATGGGGAGCTCCCCAGTCGTGACGCATGTGCAGGTTCGCACTGCCCATGCCAAACGCATCGAGCTTGGTCTTGCCGCTGATGTGCGCGCCGGCATCGACAAGGCGACGCACGCATGTAGCGTCGTACGGAGGGACATAGCCTGGTCGTCAGCTTGTAAATCACCTCGGAAGCTGAGCAGTGATGACTCACCGTCAAGAATGTCCGAGCCGCAAGTGGTCGGTGCGCCGGAGTAGCTAATGTTGTCTTTGATCGCGATGCGTCGTCCAGCGAGGGGACCTGGCAGGTTAGAAAGAACAGAAACATAGTACCCACCACTCGACGGGCCAGGCTGGGCGGGATTAACCCAGCAGTAGGGCGAGGGAGTGCCGGCAACGGCGGTAGCGCCTGAGAGGCGTACGAGAGAGCGCTGCATGTAGTTGTGTTTGTGCAGTCAGTAATGTTGGTCCGGGGTCATGCACCACTTGTCGCGAGTGGACCTCAGCGGTGGAGGTCGATGGTCGCCCAGCAATGAGGTGTGCCTGCGGCGAATCGGCGTTTTGGTTGTTGGCAGATTGTGCGGTGTCGCATGGTCTGCACCCAGACGCTGGGCCACCACTGGGCGCAGGGCAGCGTCAGGCAGGCATGTCACAGTCAAGGTCACTGGTCAAGGTCGGCAACACTTGCTGCATAGTCGAACACCACCTCGTCAACACCCATCTCCCCGGCGTCGCCTGTTCGCCTAATCCCCTCCCACACCCCTCGAACAACCCCACCACCCCGCTCGCGCCGCCGACATCCCCGCCACGGCTTCGGCATCAGCGAGTTACCACCCCCGCTACCTACTCCACCCCGCTGTGTCCACCGCCAAGAGTCAGCATCAGTGTCCTTCCTCTCAACAGGGCAGGCCTTCGACTCCCGTTGCCGCTCCGACTTCCCCTCCAGGCGTGCGTCTGCCTCGACTGATCGATCCCGTGCAACATCCCCGGACGTCCCGAGGGTGCACACGGTGAAGCTAGGTAAGTGCAAGCCAAGCTGCAAGCACCCTGTCGCCACCCCCCGACCGCGTCGACTGCGACCTTCATCAGTCTGGCACTCCGACCCGATCTGTACGGTCGCGTCGGTTGGATCCGTGGACTGCGGTCTTATTGTTGCTCGCGTTCCCTGCGCCTGCAGCGCGTGTGCACCGGTGCCAGCGCCCTCTCCCTTCGCCGTCGCACTGCTGACGCAAGCCGCAGTCTCCACCTCGCATGTCCTCCCAGCCGGCCGCTAACGCAGCTACGACCGGCATCTCCAAGTCGGCGGCCAAGAAGCGGGCCAAGAAGGCAGCAAAGGCCCTCGCTGCTAGCAGAGAGGGTTCCGCGGTTGCTGGCACCGCCGCCAGTGACGACTTCGCCTCTGCTCCTTCGCTCGACGCCGCCAAGCTGGCGTTCTCTGCCGCCGTAGGACCGTACCCCGACGCCGCCAGCTTCAACTACTACGACGACGCTGCCGACGCTCACCTTCACCCCGCAACAGCCGGCTTAGTCTCTGGTCCCAGGCAGGATCAGTTCAGCTTCGCCTCGTACGCCTTTGGCGACCGCAACCTTGTTCCTCAGGCGAACGGCAGCCCCTTCGGTGGCTTGTCACAGTCCATCAACATCACTCACGAAGACCTCCTCGAGACCGCCAACGAACTCTGGAAAAGGATGGGAGAGACTGCCTACGGCGAGGACGACCCATACTGGTCGTCGTTGCCGCCCCATGTGCGCCAGTTCATCCGCGAGGCGATTCCGTTCAACGGGCTGAGCAACACGTCGAATGATCCGCAGGCGACTCAAAAGGACCTCTACGCCATGGCTCAACGCATAGTGCATGCTGCGAGCCAGGGCATGGGGCTCCAGGGCGTCGGTTCCAACTTATTATCACAGGTGAACGGCCGCGCGTCCCATCTCCAGCCGAGTATCGCGGAGGACCTTGGTTTCCATCGACACCCTGACGCCGCTACCGGACAGGAAGATGATTTCGAGGACGAGGAGGAGTTCGAGGAGGAGCACGACTTCCATGTTCAACCCAACGGCGACAGCGCGCCTAAAAAGAAGAACAAGAAGAAGAAGAAAAAGAACAACTCGAGCGCGAACCACAGCGACCCTCCCCCGGCTGCGCTGCCACCCCCGGCCGTGCGACAACCCCCGCGACAACCTGTTCCCCCACAACCTCCTGTGCAACAGCCTTCTCTCAACCCCCCACCTCCCCCAGTGACCCCGGTACCGACTCAACCTCCTCCGAGTTCTCGCGCCGCTGGCAAGCAACCCATGACCCACGCTCCTGCCCCAACAGCCAACCCGGTTCCGCGGTCTGTGCGTGCCGCTGGCAAGGCTCCTGTCTCAGCATCGGCGCACACGCACCATCACACCCACGCCCCGTCGACGAAGTCTGTCGGCAAGGGCAAGGCTGCTGCGAGTCAGGCGCCGACGAAAGTCTGGCAAACGGCATCAGCGGAGGAGCGCGAGCACATCACTGAGTTCTGGCTTGGTCTCAGTGATGCCGAGCGACGCGATTTGCTGCAGATTGAGAAGGACGCGGTGCTGCGCCGCATGAAGGAGCAGCAACGCCATTCCTGCAGCTGCGCAGTCTGCGGGAGGAAGAAGGTCAACATCGAGAAGGAGCTCGACCAGCTGTACGAGCAGTACTATGAGGAGCTGGAGCGGTACACAGCCCTCCAGCGCAACTCTGCTAGGCACCCCGATTGTCCGCCTCCACCGGGCGCCGGGCCGTTCCCAGGCAGCGTCGAACTCGACCCGAGCGGCCAGCTTCTCAAGTTCGACCACCTCGCACCGAATCCCGCACATCAGCATAATCTCGACAGCAGCGACGAATATGACGATGACGAGTATGACGACGAGGACGAAGATCTGGACGATGACGACATTGCAAGCGACGATGTCGAAGTCGACTTCCCACTGCGCAAGGGAGGATCCAAGCCACTCGGCCCGAAGGCTGACTCTGGTGATGACTTCTTTGGATTCGGATCTTCACTCGCGACCATCAAAGGAATCATCACAGTTGCCGACGATCTACTGAAGAACGACGGCATGAAGTTCTTGGAGATGATGGAGCAACTCGCCGTCAAGCGTGTCGCCCGCGAGGAGCTCAACATTCGCGAGCTGCAGAACCTGGACATTAACGATGTGCAGGAGGAGACTGACGAGGATGATGACGATGACGACATCTCCGAGTCGCAGCGCGTGAATGAAGGGCGCCGCATGTTCGCCATTTTTGCCGCGCGCATGTTCGAGCAGCGAGTACTTCAAGCCTATCGCGAGCGCGTCGCCAAGCAGCGCGAGGAGCAGCTGCTCCGCGAACTCGAGATGGAGGAGGAGGGCAAGCGTGCCAAGGAGGAGAAGAAGGCTAAGGAAGCCCAGAAGAAGAAGGACAAGAAGCGGTAAGCTCGAACGCGGGTGTCAACAGCTAATGATCAGCGCTCAGAAACAGCGACAGGACGAGGAGCGTGCCGCCCGCGAGGCAGCTCTCGCCGAGGAGCAGCGACTGGCGAAACTCAAGGCTCAGGAAGACGCTCGCGAGCGTCAGCGCAAGCAAGAGGAGGAACGCCAGCGCCGTGAGGCCGTCAAGCGCGCAGCCCAGGAAGAGGCTGCCCGCAAGGAGGCCGAGCGCAAGAAGCGCCAGGAAGAGCAACGCGCCCGCGAGGAAGAGGCTGCTCGCAAGACACGCGAACGCGAAGAGAAGGCCCGCAAGGAGCGCGAGGCTCGCGAGCGCGAAGCCAAGGAGAAGGAGCGCCGCGAGAAGGAGGAGAAGGAGCGCATGGCCAAGGAACGCGCCGAGAAGGAGCGTGCCGCCAAGGAGGCTCGCGAGAAGGCCGAGAAGGAGAGGCAGGCCAAGCTCGAGGAGGAGCGACAGGAGAAGCAGCGTCGTGAGGAGGCCGCTCGTCGCGAGCGAGACGCCGCTGAGCAGAAGAAGATTATCGCTGCTCAGCAGGCTGCTCGCGAGAAGGCTGCTGCCGACAAGGCGGCGGCTGAGAAGAGCGCGAAGGCCGCCCGCGAGAAGACCGCTGCTGCGTCTGTTCGTCCTCCCCAGGCTGGCAAGGCTAGTACCACGCCTGCTACGCCCGCCGGTTCTCGTAACGGACCTACTCCTCCAGGACTGCTCTCCTCGCCCCCGACTCCTGGTGCCGGCCGTGGACCTCCCGTCCGCAGCGCCCCTCCCAAGACTCCTCAAGGCTTCTACTCTGCGCCCGGCAGCCAGCCGGTTCCGATGGCGAGCTACGGCTCTCGCCCTCCTGCGCCCTACCCGACATACGGACGACCGCCGTACCCCTCGCAGTCGCCGGTGTTCCCGGCTCCTCAGGGCAACGGCGGTATGATCCATGGCGGACCTCTGAACGCGTCGCCCTCGACGTCCCGCTTCGGTGAGAGCTTTGACCAGTTCGACTCCAGCCGCCCCGTTGGATTCCCTGGCTCCAAGCCTCCTTCCCGCAGCCTGTCCACCGAGGACCCCTTCCGGGCTCCTGGTGCCCCCGCACCGCCTCCCATCGGACAGCGCCTCTCGTCACAGCCCTCGCTGTTCGGCGACGACCACGAGTTCTTCGGACCTGCCGACCCGATTGGCCCTCCTGGACCGATTGGTAGTCGCGTGCCCTCCGGCTCATTCGACCCTCCCGGTATCTCGATTCCTGGGGGCTCGGCCGCTCCTGGCGCACCTGCTGGACCACCGACGGGTGGACCCAGCCCTGTCGGCGCTGGCCGTGCGCCGTCACCGCCTGCGCCTGGACAGGTCCTGGGCTCAGCCGCGCTCGGCGAGGACGACGAGATTGTCCAGCCCGCTCGCCGCAGCAACTCGTCCGGCTGGAAGATGTCGGCGCCCGGCGCCGGCCGGTGGTCGACCGCGCCGCCGAACATTTGGCAGAACAACTCGTGGGGTGGCGGTCCCGCTCTAAGCCCCGTTGTGCCCGGCGTTCCGCCCGTCGGCGGCGTCGGCAGTCTCGGCGGCATGGGCAACCGCTTCCCGAGCCCGTCTGCACCGAGTGTGCCCGGGTTACCTGGCGGCGGGCTCAGCCCGATCGGGGCACCGCCCGGAGGCAGTGCGCTGTCTCCGGGACCGCAGCAGCAGCAGCAGCAAGCGCCCGACTTCCCTCCCGGCCTTGACAGGCGCTTCCAGGGCTTCCCGCAGGGAAACTACAGCGTTTTCGGTCCTCCTGGAGGACACTAGGCATCCCCTCCATTGATGCATGTGATGAGCAGTGTTTCTACATATGTTGCATGGTGACGTTACTGACGATGAAGCTTGACGGCACTTGTTGATTGTCGCGTGGTGATATGGTGATAATTAAGAGGTGCCTGACGAGATCTCGGTTCCCCCGCGTGATCTCCGGCCCGCTCATAACCGATGCCCGGCCCACCGTCAGTCAGTCACCTGGAGACAGTGATAATGACTCATGTCACGAGCTTTCTCATAACACGCGTTCCTCCCAGCTCTTCATCCACGACACCTCTTAACCCAACAGCACCGCCAGCATGTCTCTCGGCGACCGCTACCTGAACCTCCTCGGCCTCGAGCGTCCAGCCAAGCTAGACCTCGCCTCGCTCACGACAATCCTGCACGCGCACCTCCGCGCCTTCCCCTTCGAGAACGTGACCCCCTTCTCCGGCATCCCCGTCAGCATCGATTCGGAGGACATCTACGCCAAGTTCGCCTCCGGCCGGGGCGGGTACTGCATGGAGCACCACCAGCTGTGCCAGCCCGCGCTGGCCGATCTAGGCTTCCAGGCAGAGAGGCAGATGGCCCGCGTCTACATCGGAACGAACACGGAAGCCTTGGGCCAGACACACCAAGTGACCCTCGTCACGCTCGACGACAAGACGTACATCTTCGACCCCGGGTTTGGGACCACCACGCCCAAGTCCCCGCTCTGCATCACGTCTGGCCCCGAGCCGCAGAAGAACGAGTGGCAAACCCTGCGCGTCATCCCAGTCACGCACGACGTGGTGGAGAAAATCGGCGCAGCAAAAATAGGCGAGGACGTGCATCTCGTCATCGAGAGCGAGTTCGACGGAAACTGGGTGCCACAGTACGGGCTCACGCGTCCCGGTGCCGTGACCGCGGACATTGAGGCTTTCAACTGGTGGATTTGCACCTATCCCCAGTCCAACTTCGTGACGGGGCTCATGTGCGCGACGTGGAACGGGGACGACGACAGGGTCACGATCGGAGGACGGTTTGTCAAGAAACGCTCGCCGGGGAAGCCGGATCAGGTCGCTGTCATGGACTCGGAGGAGGATGCGCGCAAGTGGCTCGTGCAGGAGATGGGGCTGAAGCTGAGCGAGGAGGAACTGAGGAGGTGTTGGGAGAAACTGGCCACGCTGCCGAGACCGGAGATCAAGTAGACGGAAATGTATTAGGTAGAAAGTTGGATGGGCGATGACGGAATCGGGGACGGTGTGGCGGGTGACTAAGCATGCTCACGACAGGCGACGACGTACACGAGGTACAGCGGAGATGGAGGGCTTGGCGGAGGGAGTGATGGAGGCTATGTCACGAGCACGACGGGACGGCCAGACGGTCACCTCTCGGATCGAAAGACACCCCGGCTTCGGCGAGCGATAGCGAGTCTGCATCAACTCCGCTTAAGGCGGACAGAGCACAGAACAGAGAATCCAAGACGACGGCATCGCATGGCACTTTTGCGGCTTGGGGGCCCTATAACCCAATACTCGACACACGAGACCCGCAACATGCAACACGCAACACGCCCCATTCTCCAGGAGCCATAAAGTCGTCGCAACAGTCGTTGCAGCGCTAGGTCCGCTGGTCCAGCGCACCTTGCCAGCTGACAGACGGGGATGAAGGGGTGCGTGTTAGGTCACAGCCAGCCGTAGAGGGAATTTGACGGTATAGAGTCTGACAGTGTGACGCGCCTGACTGCCAAGGGGGTTGTGCACCGTCAGAACATGAACGGCGCGGAGGATCCCGAAACGGAAGAACGTGATTTTCGGCGAGGTCATGGAAGAACGTGACTTTCGGCGAGGTCATGGGTTTCATCGGCGCTGCATCAATCACCCTCGGCGATGGCACGAAGGGCGGGAGGGTGTGTCATCCGTTGCGCCACTCCGCCTCCGCAGTCCCGCAGCTCCGACAGCTGACGCCTGACGTCCGACAGTCATTTAGCTCTCTGTGAAATCTGACGCCAGTGCGCCAGCGCGCCAGACTGGTCAGGCGCGATCAGGCGGCGACGGTTTGGACGGACAGGTCGTTTGGCGTCTGAAAGCATGCACGGGGACCTCCCCCTCTTGGCCTGGCAGTCATGCAGTCACGAGGCGGGCACGAGACGCGCCGTTGTTCAACGGACGGGCGATACGGCGTCCAGATGATGTGCACCTTCTCCCCCTGCCCCTGGTGCTGGTGCTCGACTTGATCACTGCGTCGCCTGGCTCCTTGCTACTTGGAGTATGCCTCACCAGGCCACCAGGTCTCCCATTTCCAACGCCACCACCTGCGCAGCCTCGACGTTGCAGTGTCTCGAACATTCCTGCCGGGATCCCATCCTACCGCAGCCCAAGCGGACGTAAGTAGCGCAAACGCGCCAAGCGGCAAATTGGACGCAGCCGTGCTTTCGCAGTGAGGTGGGTGGTCGAGTGCTCGCGCGTGACGCGAGTGAGCGGCTTTCGTTGCTCCGCCTAGCCGCCTGATGCGCTCATGCCCCGCCGGAACCGCCGTTTGCCTCAGGAACGTGTTCTGGCTGGGCTGGAAGCAGCGGTCGTTAAATGGTTCCGGGCCAGTCCGCTAGGTCTGGACGCTCTGGCCGTCTAGCCGTCTAGGTGCGGACTTACAATGCTGTGGAGTGGCGTACACACAGTGCCGAAGGAACCAAGGCACATGCATATGACGAGAGGAGTACGAAGGAGGGCGCCGAGCGACGAGGAGGGGGGGACGAGGAATGTGGTGGTTTTGTGGAAAGGGACGAGTGGCGATCTGAGAACACCGCTCGGGCCGCCCCCAGTCCCTTCACGTCTTCCCTCCCTCTTGCCCTCTTCCTTTCCCCTGTGCACCCCTCTGCCCCTCTGCGATCCTCCGTCTCTTACTCGCTCGCAATCTGGCTCCAGCTTTAGCCCTCAGGCCCGCTCGGCCGCTCGGCTCACTTTCTGAATTGCTTCAGCTATTGTCCGCGGCGCCGTGTCGGGCCGTAGTCGTGGCTGCCGTGTACTAGACGCCATCAGCCATCAGTCTCGGTTCGCTTCGACGATATCGCCCTCTGTCCTCATTGGATCTGGGAGGGTGTGTTCTGGGGCGAGTGACAGCCGTCGGGCATCTGCGGGCAGATGCACTTGGCCCCTTGGGGTGTGGGGGGGTTGAGACTGTAGCGGGGCCGAAGGGCGTCGAGACCCACCTGCGAGCTGTGAGGTGCAGTCCGCCGAAGCATGAGGCGCTTACCCCGGTAACCCCCACGAGCAGCGAGCAGCGAGCAGCAAACTGGGAGCAGCCCGAGAGGGGCAGTGCAGCGCAAAGCTCGGACTGCTTATCGGTCGGTTTTGGTGGGTCCGCTGATCGAACATGTCGCACAGGGGTCAAGTCTGCGGAGGGCGCCGGCGCATGGGCGAGCTACGCGACTCACGTCCTCGCAACGGGGAGCCCGAGCGCAGATCCTGGTCGTCTCCTATCTTCGCAACAGGACGCGTCAGGATCTTGCTGCAGTCTGACAGACTGATGGACTTGCGGACCCGGCGCGGCCAGCGTGTCCTGCGCAACAAGAAAGGGCGCAGCGTCGAGGGGCCAGAGCCTCGTTGCCTCGTTGCATGGCTGCCTCGTTGCCGCCGTCTCGTGTCCTCCCTTCCCTCCCCCCTTCCTCTCCCTCATGTCTATCATTCCCCCTCTCCTCCTTTCCTCGTTCCTCTCCACACACCTTCTCGCTCCCACTTCAGATCTAGCAACGCTCCGCTCTCCGCAGCCAGCTCGCTTTATATCCCCGTCCTCTCCGGTATCCTTCTTCTCACCGCCCACACTCATTCACCGCTACCTCCGCGTATATACCCCCTCTTAGCTCTTTCTGTAGCCCTCCCAGCATCCAGCACTTCCAGCACGACTGACACTTCGATTTCGAACGACCTCAACTCAAGTACACGAACATCAACGCAAACGCAACGATGAAGCTCTCGATTCTTCTTACGCTTCTTCCTCTCGCCTTCGCCCACGGCGGCGGCCACGGCGGCAAGCCCCGCGGCTGTCCCACCAAGACTGTCGAGGTCTGCGCTGAAGAGTGAGTCTGACGTGAGGAAGGCAGCGCGCTGGCCGTAGCCGTGGCTTCTTTCCCAGTTATGGAACCAGGACTCGTCCTGTGGCAGACGGAGGGACTGCCGCCGCTCATGCAAGCTACCCCGCATTGGTGCAGAGAGCTGACGCCCAGGACCAAGGCCAGGTGGGGCAAGCCCGTCTTCGTCACCACCACTGTGGCCGACGCCCAGTGCACTGCTACGACCGTCACTGAAGGTAAGTTGAGGCGAGGCGGGGCATCTGTCCCGCCACAGCTCGGTAGACTCCCCACCTGATGCTGACACCACAGTTGTGTGTATCCACCCCAGTCCCAATCCCCCCGGTCCACTTATCCACTCACCCTCTCGCCCCAACGCTACCCAGGGTTCACGGCCTAGCTTAGCTAACCGCAGACCAAGACCAAGACGCCGACGGCCTGGGTGCCCTGCGAGACGCCCACGCGCACGCGCGAGAACTGCGTCGCAACCCAGATCGTCTGCGAGCCTCACCCCAAGCGCTCGGTCCCCGACGCAATGAGCAACGCCGAGCGCCTCCGCCGCGGCCTCCCCATCCGCTCGCCCTACGCCGCGCGTTCCTTTGACGGCAACGGCGGCCGCCCCGATCACCCCCACGGCGGCGCCCCGGGCCAGCAGAAGGACAAGCACGACGGCCAGCACGACAACGGCAAGGGTCCCCAGGGTCACGGCAAGAACCGTGGTGGCGACAAGCACGACGGCTGGCACGGCGACGCCTCGTGCGTCCCCACTACTGTCACTGTCACGACTTCGACTAAGACGCACCACGTCCCGACCCAGCACACGCTTACTCGTACTGAGTCCTCTTGCGCTGGCCCCACCAAGACCGCCCAGGACTGTAAGACCAAGACCGTCGATGCGCCCGCGGTTACCAAGACGAAGCACTGCGACCGTGGCGTCGCCGCCGGTGTCTGTGAGTATTCACTCCGACCGAAGACTTGTAGCTGACAGCCTCCAGGGGTCAACCACGACTACACCCAGACCAACACCGAGTACGGCGCTCGCTGCACGCCCCGCATCCACCGCAACTAAGCCGCTGGCTGCGTCACTGGTTAACCTTCGCCTTCTTGTTCCTGCTTAATCACGCTTTTCATAGGTCAAGGCTGCGCCCCCCCCCCCCCATCTATCACGTTTCATCCGTTCATGCTCCGCTCGCTTCGCCCCTCTCTGAATGCTCTGCACGCACTCGGGCGCTCGGACGGACCGGCGGATCACTGTACATAGTTGCCCGCTTAGCTTGGACCTCACCCGCCAACCCGAGCTTTCGATAGCGCTGGACACTTCTCTTCATGCCCTCGGGATGCTACCAAGTTGGACTTTTCATGCTTGTTTGGGTGCTCAGTGTTTGTTAGTGTGTGGTGTGTGTGAGTGGGGTGAGTGCACGGGTCAGTACTAACACAGTGACGCATACCATGCTGAGAAGGGGGTGTGGGAACTGATACACACTGATCAAGTCTGGAGCATCGGCGCGACTGACTGCGCGTCCAGAGCAAAACGCGGGAGAAGGGCTCAGCCCCCTCGTCCCGGTTTGGCGCAATCACCTCCATCTTGCCTTCCTCCGGCCCAGGAACCCAAGCCGCCCCACCCCTCTCCGCGTGTTGCTGTCGAGGAAACAGGGTGTAGCGCACCTTCTCCCGCTTCTAGAAGGTGTCATGGTGGCTCAGAAGAAGAGCGCACCCCACTGTGATCGTGTCCTGCCTCCGGGGACGGGTGATTGGGTGAGCTCTGGGACGCGAACTTGATGTGACTTTGGGACGTGATTCGCGTTGTGGAGCGGTGGGAGGTTGAGTTTAGTGGGCAACTCATGCTTTTTCCTCGTGTGGTTAAGTGCACGGAAGCCCTTCCGGTGTGCAGGTGTGAGATCGGTGAACTCATTTGACAGCAACTGACTACGCACGGGGACTTGCGTACTCGCATCTTCTGCGCTACCAGTCACTCACGTCAGTGGTAACAGCAACGCGAGGCAGCTACCATCTCTACAGTGACTGACGTACTTCCCCAAGCAACGCAGATACTCACCCCAGACTCACTCCCCAGATCACTCCACACCTCCACGTCTCGTCATCCCCCACATCTCCACACCTCCTTTGCGAACACAAGGCTAACCCCTCGAGACTTTTTCAAGCATGCCAAACCTCCAGTAAGCCTCCGGCGTGTCGTTGCTAAGCTTCGACGCGTGCTTGGGGAGAGTGCGCGCCTCAAAGTGCGCCAAATGGTGCCGAAACGTGCCCCCCCCGGGGCTCAAACCTCCGAGGCAGCGCAGTATTTGGATTCAGTGACATGCCGGCGTTCCTGACGCTGTATGCGCCCGACGTCGGCACGCATATCGGCGCCGTTGGGGCGTGTCCGAGACGCGTCCGAGTTCGACGCGTCTCGACACGAACGAGACATGCTGCGAGAACGTGCACTCGCGACTGTGTCAAGTACTCGGTCCACGTCAAAGACACGAGGTAGTTGTCCAGCAGCATAGCCTGTTGTAAGGGGGAGAGTCAGCGAAGCTTAGCCCAAAACTCCCGGGGCAGGAACTGCTGTCTGTGTCACCTCACCACGACGGCGAGAACAGGCCTACGCTCCAGCCACTTTTCAACAGAGGGCGAGGAACGCACAGCAACGGTCCGAGACGAGGAACCCGTCCCACCGCCCCGACGTCCAGACCACGAGAGCCTGGCTCATTTGCAGTGCTGAGAAGATCAGAGGCAGTCAAGTCGGTGGTGACCTCGGAAACTCTGATTTTTGCCTCCAGACAGTGCCTCGTTGGTGCCCTCCAAGTGGCCGGGTGAATAATATCCGTCCGTTTCGGGCTCCTGTCCTTGTTCCTTCTCCTCGTTCCTCGTCTCTCTGCTGTTCAGGCTGGGATAAGTTGGGCAAAAGTCAGAGCTGCGCGACGAACGTGGTGCAGGCGGCCGTGTAGGGGGGAGCATAGTGCAGGGGCTCAGCAGAGAGGGGCCGGAGAAGAAGCTTTCAGATCAGGACCTTCCGGTGCCTCAGCTTATCTCCACCGACAGGCATTGCTGCGCCTCTCAACTTCGCCTGCAGCTCAAGTTGGGGGCGCTTATTAGTGCATGTTAGTCCAGGTCAGAGAGGAGCGAGATGAATGCGTGCAGTGGGCTTCTGAAAGCAGAGTTGAGGAAGAGGACGATAGAGGGGGGATATGGCTTGAGCTGCAGCCACCCCCATCCTCACTTCACCGCGATGCGACAAGTGCACGGGGTGACTACCCTCGCCCGAGGCGTCGCAGACACGCTCTGATGTGCGCTTCATGACAAGACCGCAATGTCCAATGCGCGAAGCGAAGTCCGATCGGACGTCCACGATCACAGGCCCACAGGAGATTTAGGCTCCAGCCATGATGGCGTCGACGCCGCAACCCCACCGCTCGGCCTACAGTTGGGCGTACTCCAAGCTTTCGTCCTACGTGCGTCGGACGTACCGGAGCCCGTGGAGAGGTCATCCGTCTAAGCTTCTCAGTCTTATGAATTCTCCGGCAAGTTCTGGGTCAGTTTTGTTTGGCCCCGAAAACTTTTTATCGATGTGGAAGAGAGGCTACGCAACTCCTCTTCACCGAGTCTCGATCAGCCTCGACGTCGACATGGCATGCGTCGACGGCACTGCACGCGATGGGTCTGGACGCAGAGTGCCTGCATGTCGCGAGGCACTTACCACACTTCCAACTCCAGACCTGCTGTTAGTTCACTGTAAAAGAGAGGAATGGAGTGTCGTAAAATGAGAAATGCAGTGACATGCCAGACAAGTCCGCATATTCGGCACTCCGGCACGTTTAGAGCTCGTCCGAGACAAATGCCGTCACGTCTTGCTCACAGTGAGCAAGAACGCAAAAAGTCGAGCAGCAAGTGGCTCACCGGAAGGAACGGTCCGTCTCTTGTCCGCGCCGTCTGACGACACTTCGACACTGCGACACAACGACACCGAAAATTAATCCAGGGAAACCATCCCCGGACATGGACATGGCGCGAGTGTACGATGCGTTTTGTCTGCAATCCTTTCGGGGGTGCGTTACACTCTGCCTCCAGGGAGATTGGGAGATTGGGAGATCTTCTGCATTCAGGACAAGTCAGGAAGAGTGCAAAAGTGACGATCAGGACGGCCAGGACAGTCCAGGACACAGGATGTCCTGGACGCCAGGACCGCGGGCGTTCTTCCGATGCTCTTCCGCCTGCACCGTCTGTCACCCGCTGCCGCCAGATGCCGCCAGGTCCATTCTGGCGGCAAGTGCGTGCCTGGCTTCGAAGCCGGTGCTACTCGCCGAGCCTACTTTCGACGGCAGCACTAACAAGCTACCCAATCGTCCGCGCCGCACATGTGCTCGTTAATGCTCAAATAGCAACAGGTGGCCAGCGATGCCTAGAGATGCACGACGACAAGACGGCAAGCACGGCAGGTCTAAAGCACAGGGCTCGCTTCAGACGTTCGGTCAGGATTCAGCTGCCGGGACATGAAACGCCAGGCAAAATGTCTCGTAATGCGCGATCACGTTGAGGCCACGCCGACAGAGGAGGCATAGCATGCTGTGCAGGCGCTGCGATCGCATGCTCTGAAGTTACGGCAGGAAAGCCGTTTCGGTGCGACATGGCTAACTCTCCGCCCGTCCTGCACTTGCACGAGAGACACTGTAAAGTGGCGAGTGCGTGGCGGGCATGCCGATCAAAGGTCATGGGACGGCGGGCATCGTTGTCGTTCAGCGTGAGCACAGCCGTTATCAAGTTCCAAGTTCCAGAGCCCCCAGCAATGCGGCTCTCAGGTAATTAAGTTCCTAATAGCGGGCAGCGGTCATGACTGATGGTCGCCTGACGTCGTCCCACAGAGGATGGCTCAGCTTGTCATGCGGGCAGCCATCCTGAGGGCACAGAGCGGGCAGCGGGGGCCGGGTTTCTGAGAACAAGCGTGGTTGCCATATACAGCAACCACCGTCGCCGATGTACCCAAGACTCTTGCGTCGGGGATAGCCTGCGGCCGTATTATGGGAACCTCGATCACGGCAGTCAGGCAACGGCTGACCCCAGACTTGGCGAGGTCACTGCCACCATTGCATCCCGCAGCAATGGCGGTGGTGACCACACGGCGATGCTCGGAACTACGGTCTGAGGCAACTCCCAACCCTAGTCCATGGCCGCACAAACTGGCGACTACCCGGGCCGCTATCCTACCGAGGCTGAAGCAAGGGAAGGAATCACCACGGCCCGCGAGCAGGTTCATGCGAGCATAGCCCAACGCTCAACTCAAAGGGTGCCGAAGCAAGCGGAGCAAGCTCTCCCGGAGCACAGCGACGGTCCGACACTACGTTTCGGGTTCGGATAGGCGTACACGTCCACCCCCAAAGCCCGTACACCGCTCCGCCGGAATCATGGTGCGCACACGACGTGTCGACAAGGTTGCCGGAACAACCCCCGGCGGAGGCGCTCGCTATGCGCCACCGCGATGCCCCGCAGGCTGAAGTTCACTCATGTCGATAGCACCCCCAACCGCAAGCAATCAGGCAGCCGCACCCGGGGTAAAGCTTCGTCTGCGGGGCTATGCCGCGGGAGGAGTGCGCCAACCCCATCAGCCCGTCAGCCCGTAGGCACCAGTGGCACGGGTGGACCTGGTCTGTCTTTCGGGCTTGCGATGCTGGCCGCAACAATACACCAGCACTCGCTTGTGCTGTGCCCGTGCGCACGCCACGCCCGACGCTCCCGTATTGCCATGCGCGTATCGAGCTTCACGGGCCGGGTTCGGGAGATGATGTGATGTGCACCCCATCGTGCCCAATCGTGTCCAATCATGCTCTGCATCTCGCTTTCCATTTCGGCATGGCGCTGCCCCGAAAAGCGGCCGCTGCGTACTACATCTGTGCAGTCGTACTGGCACCTACCAGCTTCCCGGGCGGCGTACGTGCAGTACATACAGCAAGCGGTGCGGACACTCGCGGGCTCTCTCGGGCCGTGGAACCTTTTCCCATCCCTTTGGTGCGCTTGCAAGCCCAGGTCACCCGGCGTGCACGGCGTGCGCGGCCGGTGGGCTTGCAGCCAAGTTTGCACAAGCTGCCTCCCTTCTCAATGCGCAGAATTGCGTCCTATTCACGACAAGCTTCATGCTTGCACCCCTTCCAGGATGTGCAGGACGCCACAGGATCGGCACCGCGCTTGCTGAATGCATGCCTGGGCATACCTGAGAGCCTATGATTGTCTGAAAGGAGCGGTGGAGGCAGAGTTGGGAGCGCTCACCCAACCCAAAACCGAAATGCTGGGTGTCGGGCTTTCATTCCCAGTGAACTCTAATTGTCCTTGGTCGACGCAGGCTACTTTAGATTAGATGACGCGCCGGACGCTCTCGGCTGCGCTTGATCCAAACCTCGCTGCGCACAACGCAAGCAGGCTAAATACGTCAATTACAATCAGCGACCCCGATATTACCTCGCTTGCGATGATGAATCCGCCAACAATAGCTGCAGATGGCAGAAAGGTGGGCCCGCTCTTTGCAGATGGTCTTCCTTAATACCGCCGAGGTATGGGGCCCTTGCAGGGCCTTGCATGCTCTGTAACGAGCGGTCGCTGACTGGAGGGGCCCGAGACAGATTCAGCAGGCGCTGGCATCGCGGAGTGGCGCATCATGGCTGACGCCATGGAATTATTCGGGGTAACTGCTTCGGCGACCTGTGTGATCTGCCAGGCGCCATGGAGGGGATCTGGCCCGCGCGAGGCCGCCATTTAGTCGCTGAGACATCGTGCAGGTGCAATGAGCAGGTGCATTAAGCAGGTACACAACCTGTCCCAGCGGGCCGCGCCGGCCGCGAGACACACTCTTGCGATCATGCGATCACGAACGCTAGTCCTGTGACATGGGCAAGCTCGGATTGCTCCACGGATGGCAAGATGTGAACGACGTGAAATTGTACCTGCTCTGTAGTTCCAGTTCCTAGCCTCTGCGTGAGCTGGCATGTACAGTGCCTGGCTCGGTGATGAGCCAGCTGACAGCGCAATAACGCGCAGGCCGTCATTGGCCCAACACCCGCGGTTCTCCGCCGACGTTTTTGTGCTCCGCACGGTGCGGGGTGCCGCCGCGTGAATGCCGACGGAGAAGTGGGCAGTTCCTTCATGATCTTCAATGTTAATGTCGACGCGTCTTTGAAAGAGCTCGTCAAGTGCACAGTTGAAGAGGGACGTGAAATCTAAATGGCATGGGTAGGGTCAGAGTGCTTGGTCCTGGCCAGGGTCCGAGCCCGCACGTTGGGAAACGTCCTGGTACGGCGGCATACCCTGCGTCCCTGGGTTCGACCTGGCCCGTCTGCCCGCGAGCCGTAAGCTGCTCCGCGCCTCCGCTTGCGTCCCGCGCAGGTCCGTGTGTGCTATGCTGGCGCACATGCTGCATATTGGAGCACGCTGGCGCTCGCAGGCACTCGAACAATAGAGGACTGCCATGCGGCACAGGAGCTTAACATACGCAGGAGTAGACGCAACTGGCGCACAGGCGCTCAGCCCCGAGTGCACTTGCGAGCTGGCGAGCATTGTCTGCTGAACTATTAGGGAACGGGACCTGGAAATCGACATGAGCATCTCATGAGATCGAGCTGGCAGGTACAGATACTGCAGATCTAGCGGCCTAGGCTGCAGATACCGAGGAACGGCCGTACCGAGGCGGGACATGAATATACGACGCTTGAATCTTTGACGTACCGTCTGTCAATGCACTGAGCGCGCCAGGTCGAAACAGGCAATGAGAGAGGCGAGTGGCAAGTCCAGACGGGCCGCTGGCCGCTGGCTCGGCGCTGGCCAGCCGAACACGAAGGGATGGATTCCTTCCATGATCCCGTTCTTGATAGCTGCATTCAATGACGAAACCGCCTAGTGCGATGGTGATACATGAGATGCCGAAATCAGCAAGTGTCGCCTCAGCGTCTCAGGTTGCCGCGCGCGCCAGAAGGATGCTTGCCCGGCGAACACGGCATGAAAAAGGACATGACCGCGGGAGATGGGGTAAACATCTCCCCGCGTCGTCCCGTCGGTCGCTCCCCAGTCGGACCCTCAAGAGCGCGAGGTCAGGAGCACCCTCTGCTGGTGTGCGTGAGGCACGACTCGCTGCTCCCTTTCCCGTACGCCAAAAGTCACTTTTTACGTACGCGAGATGGAGGCTGTTGAAACAAAGTTTGCCTGCGTCTGGCTTGGCGCTTCGCTCACTGCATGCATCAGCCCTTAGGCCGTCTGCATCCTCCCGACAAAGATAGAGCAGAGTCGCTCCTCTCCTCAGGGTGCCGTCCCAAGGGTTCGACGGCCGAGTGGCCCACACCAGGGACCGACAGGGACCTCGACAGGGTCGTCGCCACTGACCAGGGCTCGACAACAACAAGCTCATGTCGTCAGCGTCGCCGACGTTGTGGGCGTTCGAAGAGGCGTCGCGCGCGCTCCTCAGACCCTCCAGGCTTCGGGGCCAGGTAGGTTTCGGTCGTCCTCAGAGTAACGCGCACAGAAAAAAAACTCATCGTATGCCGTTAGATGGCATCCTAAAGGTTACATCTGACCAAGGGTCAGTTACCAGCCCCAGCAGAGTTCTCTCGTACTTCTCGTCATCTTCGCAACCGTTCTCTCACCTAGCCTCCTCCAACTTTACAGCAGCGCTGCAACAACAAACACCTCGTCTCAGTGTTTGATTCGACCCAATCTTCCAACGCATTCATTACTCCCTCCCTTCCGCCCCGCTTCTCGTCTTCAACTCCTTGATCTCCTTGCGTCTCCTGCGACTCGCGGTCCTAGTTCATTTCAGTCTTACATATTCTTACCACATCTCTTTCTCTCCACCTTACACTCCACTGCCTTGGTTCCTCCCGGTTCCTCACGACCTTCCCGAACCACCAGAGGCGATGCCAACCATGGCAGCCAACCCGTCGACTTCCACTGCTCCCCGCCTCGCGCGCGGCCATCATCACTCGAACCCCTCCCTCCCCCATCTTAACGCTTCTCCATCACTCACTCCTACATCTTCATCTACGCACACAGTCATCGAAGACCGTCTTGCACCCTTGCCTCCTTCCGTAAACTTCAGCAAGTCCTCCCGACGAGTGAGCTCGAACAACTACAGCCCCCTCGCGCCTCCTCGCCAACGCAAGGCTTTCTCGATTCAAGCTCTGCCGCCCATCGCGTTCGGTTTCAAGCACCCTTCCGGTACTGCAAGCTCGATCAACCTCGGGCAGTATAACAACAGCGCCGTCGACCTGTCGTCCTCGCCCCCCTCTGAGCCTCTGCTGGCTGGACCGTCAAACCTCAAGCGTACACCCGCTCGTATGGCTCCTCCCAGCTCCTACTCGCCGCCCACGCACAGCTTCTCTTCAAGAATGATGCGCCGGAAGCTGCCCAGCATGAGCTCATCGTCATCATCGTCTGCGTCTGCCTCGGACGACGAGGTCCCTCAGACGCCCAACGTCAACTTCCTCCCGCCTGGGGCGGCTATGCCGTCTGCGCCACATTGGCCGAAGCCCACGCACAACGGCAAGTCTGGTGGTCTTGGAATTACCGTTCCCCTCGCGGGAGTCGACCTCGCCAGTGGACGGAGCTCTCCTGCGTTCGACGAGTTCGAGGACGCCCATGAATTCCCTGACCCTGAAATGACTTCTACCTACGGCTCTGCATATGCGACACCCAGGACATTCACCCCTCAGCCGTCCTCCCAGTCCCAGGTGAATGAATTGCATCAGCAGCCCGCTATTTCGACCGCTCCCATCGCTCCCACGCCCAATGGACAGCAGATGGTGCCGTCACTATCCTCCTCGTCCTCGACGGACGACGCCGGATCGCTCGCCGGCGAGTCGATGCGCACGGTTTCCTCGAATGGCTCGATCCCGACGACACCGACGCGGCTTGAGTTCATCAACTCGAACTTTGAGAGCCTCTCGAACCCTTCGACGCTCGATGAGCTCCGTAACCTCCGCCAGGTCGCGAAGGAGCTCGAGGTTGAAGCCCAGCGGCTACGAAGGCAGCGCGGAGTCAAGCCTCCTTCCCCCAAAATCCTTCCCCGCAAGGCTGTCCCTGTCGTCAGCGTCACCGAGTACAACGAGCTACAGCAGCAGCAGGCGACCAAGCCGCCCGTCGCCGCCGCGCGCAAGGCGGCCCGCATGTCGCTCATGAACCCCGTCACCGTTCCGACGTTCTCGCTCCAGGTCGACCCCTTGGTCTCTGACGAGGAGGACAACTCGCCTTTCTTGGCCGTCCCGGCAACGCGCAAGGCGTTCTACGGCCTTGAGCGCAGCGCTATGAGCGTGCTCGAGTTCTCGTCGCGCAAGTCGACCCCGTCGCCGGAGGACAACGTGCCGATGTTCAAGCCCATGCAGACGATGCAGGCGGCCGCGCCCCTGCACGTCGAGGACCACCCGGCGCTCGGTCTGGGACTCCCCGCTGCGCTTGCGCTCCCCGAGAAGTCGGAGTCGGAGCAGGCCAAGGCGAAGGCGCTCGCGTCCGTCCCTCCCTCGGCGACCGCGAACACGACGTCGGGATTCCGCAAGTTCTCTCGATTCCTCAACAAGAAGAAGTCCATGTCCATCTCTGCCGCCGCGGCTGAGGTCGAGGCGAGCGCGTAATTCACATCCATTTCGAACATTTGAACACGAAACTAGCCATTCAAAGCAAACCAAAAGCAAAATAGCCTTCTGCGAAAGCCCTCACAATCTCATCCCGTGCTGCGTGCGGTACCGGTTAACGAACCCCCCTTTGTTGTTATATTACTACGTCTTTCAGATGCATGTCACTACCAGTTCTACAGTCCTCGCCACCCAGCTCGAGCTGCCCACTCCGTTTCTCACTGACTGCGAGCTGATCGTCCACGTCGAGTCGTCTCATGTTCTCGATATGACATCACCAGCCCGTGTGCAACGTCAACGTCGAGACAAGGTTCGACCGAACGCTGAGCGATGGCGACCGGGGGGCCGAGGGGGGGTCTGACTGACCGGAACTTGGAAATTACGCCTGCCGTACAACTGAGACAGTTCATCATAGCGTGCTCCTGGGTCCTGCAGAACTCTGTTGACATTGTGCTTCTGGCTTCTGCTGTCTGCTCCTCAGGCTGAGAACATTGCAGCTCGCTTGGCCATTGCTTGGAGCATGCAGCGATCACGAGGACACGCTAGAGGGAGCTGCATGCATTACGTCCCCAGACCTGCCGAGACCAGCTTCAGAACAATCCCCAGCGGGTAGACATGAATGGGAATCGAATTCGACTGTCGCTGTCGTGATGGGAAGCAAACGACTTCCCGCATTGAGAAGCGCGGGAGCCCGCTTACGACATTGATCTCGTGCTAGAGCGACCACCCAAGACAATGCCTCTTATTTGGCTCCGAGCCTCTTCCCACCTCTACAGATAACCATACAGCGTTCGGTGCATTGCCCACCGTGCCGCGGAGTGTGTCAGGTGTTGAGCACAGGCATGCAGGAGTCGGAAGCTAGCTACGCTGTGGAGATCTGTGGAGCCTGGAGAGCCTGAAGTATAGCGAGGAGGGCACGGTGTGGAAGCTCCTGCTTATCGGGAGCTACATATCTCGATCGCGATGCGAAGTGGAGGCATAGGCCCAGCCTGGCCCGAGGAATGGAGCGAGTGGGCTGTAAACAATGCGTCGATGTATGCGGGCATGGAATAGGTACACCAGCGCAATCGGTGCCCAGAACACACAGCAAATACCGCGCGTAGCAAACAAATAGGTCATGAGGACAGTTTCTCCACGGGGCAACGGCGCGTGGTGTGGGGTATCACCAACATAGAGTTAAGCTTCCACCCAGCAACAGCGGTGCTTACAGCATGCAGCAGTTTACAACAGCGGGCATGGCTTCCCCGGTCGTCAGAGTGCAAGGAGTCGTCAGAACGTCGGTGCTGGAACCGGCCTGGGAGAGCTTCCAGGCTCCGTCTCAAACACCCAGAAGCAGCATACCGTCATCGACCTGCATGAGAGGAGTCGTCGAGGCGTAGCTCGGAAACGCAAAACCATATCTTCGTTGGATACCGCTTTTCACCACTGCACGTGAACACGGATAAAGTGCTCATGTCAGCCAAGCT
Source organism: Trichosporon coremiiforme (assembly GCA_039545355.1). NCBI lineage: Eukaryota > Fungi > Basidiomycota > Tremellomycetes > Trichosporonales > Trichosporonaceae > Trichosporon > Trichosporon coremiiforme. The sequence continues at coordinate 128,279 of BCJJ01000032.1, forward strand.
GGCAGAGCCGCAGTAGATCAAACATGCCTGCGCCATGTCTGACCCGTGACCTGTGTGGCCCAGACCTCACGTCATCAGCTAAGGGGCTCACTCCACTTGCAACCCTCGTTGGAACGGCGAAGATGCTGAAACGTGGCATCCGATACACGAAACGCACCTCGTCGCTTTGCACTACACGACTGTACACCGATCTGAGTGAGGAAGGTCCCGCTGACGCAAGCTGCAGCAACGTTTCATCACAATGGCTGGGAGCGGAGACGCTTGACACCGTCCTGTCCGCTCGTCATTCAGACCCACACAAGCAGACTCAAGCTTCACAAACGCAAACATCATGCTTGTCGACCGATCGCCGCCAAGGTCCCCAATCTGACATAAGAAAAAGCCGAAGTGTGACGGTTCAAAACCGTGGAGCCATGAAGCACACATCGCGTCATGTTTATGCTTCTCACCGACTCGCCATCTGCACGACCGGCCGAGACGTTCCTTCCACCCCGCTTTCTGCGCCTTCTGTACGCTCCCGGCTGTTGTTGTTGAGTTTAGAGCGCTGCCTAAAGGTGATTAACGTGATGCTTGTGCAGTCCAGACTTCTTCCTGGCCGCCTTAGTGCGAGCATATGCGTGTTGGGGATGTGGAAGCGCAAGACATGCGATCGGCGGGCAACAGTGGAGAATTGGAGTTGTGTTTGTGTTGAAACGCGAAACTGGCATCCGCACCCCGACCGTTGCAGGCGAACCTCGAGCTTCGGGGTGCCTATCTACGGAGGTCCTCTGTGGGGAGTGTGGTGGTGCAGTGCAAGTACCCATTGTGAGCGTGGGAGAGTCTCGAGGCCGTAAGCGGTCGGAGCTTCGCTAGTTGTACGTTCGACCATAGCAGGCTGACACGGTCTCTGTACGGCACAATGGAGTGACCCGGTCCGATGTTAACGTGTGCGTCAACAAATTGCAACTTGCCGGAGTGAGCAGCTCAACGTAACATGTAACGGTGGCCGGTCGACGATCATGGGCAGCAGTGGCTAGCACACTATCATGGGTCTATACTTGACATTGTCGAGGTTCGTCAGTGCGAGGAGTGCGAGGAGGCACTCGTAGGTTCCGGTGCGGACAGTCGGGTCGGTCCTGTAACAGGAAGCCAATGCAAGGGGGGCTTCCTTCGAGTGGTCCAGCAACACTTACACCCTTCATGTGCGGCTAGCAATCTACTATTAGCCCTATCAGGACCAAGGCGCAGGGGGCTGGATAGCGAAGGAGCGGCCCGCAGTGGCCGGTCAGCCCCAGTGCCATGATAGGGAGCATGGACCTCCCGTTAGGCCAGACATGCGCGGTCTCTACCCCCTCAGCATGCAAACGCACACAGTCCCTTCTTGGGTCGCGAAGCAATCGCATGCGGATCGCAGGCCAGCCATCAGAACGCCGAGCACCGGCCTTCAATCGGGTATCAAGCCAGGAACCCGACTTCAGCGGAAGCAATGACGTTGCTGCTGCCCGACTTACGCCGTCCTCTCCGCAAGTGGAGCTGGAGAAAATCGCGAGCACGCACCTCCTCTCCATCGTGCAGCGCTCAATGGGGCGGAAGGATACTGCGGCAGCGGATAAAAACGCCCGCTGAGCCTCCGGGTGGACGCCAACCGTCGGATAAACGTGGCGGAGCTGACTGAACACAGACGTCTGAGCCGAGGGACACCGACCGCTGCGATGCTCTTGCAACTCTCCGAGCCGGCCCCTGCACATCACTAATCAACACTCTCGTGAGCCTTCGTCGTGTCCGATAGGAAGCTCGAAGAAGAGCAACACGGTGAAGAAGCCCGAGACGGACACATGGACCACTGCCAAGAAATGTGATACGCTGGGGCCGACGTTGCCGGCTTTTACTCCTCCCGCCCTGCTCACAAAGATCACGGTGATGGATGTGATATGGCGTTGCCGTATGGCGTTTCGTGCTTGATCGACAGGTGCTGACAGAGCTGCTCCTGAAGAGATACTAATGATAGCCACAGCTGATCAATCCCCTGACCAACAGAGCAGGGAACACGTTGGCCAACCCCGTCGCCGGCGCTATCACATGTTAAGCGACGAACAGATGGCGGAGAGGCCCCGTCGCCAGCCGATGCAATACCGGCCGTCCAGACAGTGACTGGTTAGACTGTGAGCCTGGCCTCTACTCTCGAGCGAATGGCGAGCGTTTGCAACATGGGAGGAGAATCCACGAAATAACAGGAGCGAGCTGAGGCCTTTCGGATGGAATGCTCGGCGCGACTCGCACAGAGCCACCTTGTGGCCTTGTGCTCGCGAGTTCGGAAAGCCTCTCCGCTAGACAGCCAGCACTTTCCGCTGGATGCTCCGCCGCGAAGCATGTCGTTATCGCTGCACGCTGGGCATGTTCCGATATTGCGGGGAGTCTTGAGTACTTAAGCTTGGCCGATCGGGCTCTCGACATCCTGAACACGCTGACTCACCCTCACCGCCCATCTAGGGAAACCCACCGACATCATAGCCTAAACGCTCTTTATACTGCCAGATCCAGCTCTTCGTACTCATCCACTCACCAATGCGTACCTCTAATGAACGCCACGGGGTCATAACACTCGATCACCAGTGAACTGACCTGCCTTCGCCCCCTCTCACCCAGTTCCGCCGTCGTAAGTGTTCGGCTACGGTGACCAGCCCAAGTCCACCACAAGAAGTTCCCATAACCATCAGCCGGGGATCGTAAGTGATGCTACGGATGTACGCCATCACGTCTCCCGACGATCGCGACGGGACACCCGATCCATGGCGTGCTCCAGACACCACGAGGCAGCCTGAGAGAAGCGCCGCTGGCGCTGCATGCGGTGGCTACGCCTCCAACCCAGTCTTGGCAGTGGAGCCCGCCGACAACCGCTCGGCAACGCGGCACCACCGTCGTGGGGACCATGTGTCCCATATGGATCCCCCGCCGCGTTCGACTCCGGCTGCACTCCCGCCCTTTCGTCGGGGAGGACAATAGCCCGGTCTTATCTCCCCATGATTTCAACGTCCTCATGCCGTCGCCGGAACTGTAGTCCAGAACCGTAGTCCGGAGAATGACCGGATAACCGTGAGCGACCCCGGAGTAACCCCAGTTTCATTGTCCTCCCCGACAGTCGTCATGAGGATGCCCGAGCAAGTGTCTCGCACCGCTGTAGCGCATTGATCTCGTCCTTGCCAGATCGTGAGATCGCTGCATTGCGCATCCTTCGCACACGCCTGGGCCTGACGCTGTCCCACCTAGATTTAGCGAACTGGCAGCTTGGCACGCTTGGAGCCAAGGCAGAGTGGGGGAGTGTGGCGCTCTGGGCTGTTCAGGCCCATTTTGCATTTCGGGCTCGAGCTTGAAATAGGGCTGGGGATCGGGCACGAGCTGCGCTCCGCACGGACCGTGCTTCCCCTTCTTCCTCATGTCTCTCGCCATCGGTACTGTCAAGGTTGCCGATAGTTTCGTGCCTCGACGCCAATGGCGCTCTCGCTGGGTGATCGTTGATTGTCCCGGAGATAGCCGGAAAGGGGCTCAGAGTTTTCAAGACCCGGATTCTCGATGATTGAAGCGAGTCAAGGCTGCGTAAGGCAGACAGCGGCCACAGTGCTGTTATGTTTCTGAGAAAGTGCATCATTTTCTACCTTCGATACGGGGACTATGAGTTTGGGGACTAGATTAATTGACTTGAACTACTGACTTTCGTGGACATTCTCCAAACAATGATTATGCGATAGAAAAGGGGACTTGACTGATTCGTTGCTTTCTGATTCGTTGACTTATGATTTCATGTGCGATGATGTAAAAGGGGTGGTTGGGCTGGTTGCTTAGATAGTGTAGACGAACCAGTCAACGTGGTCTCCGCGGTCCTGGAGCTCGAGCTTCTCCTCGGGAGTGTAGTCACGGCCACGGGCGGCGTTGCGGGCCGCACGCTGGCGGTTGGCCCACGAGCAGTAGAGCCACATGACAGTAGCAGAGATGATGACAGCTCCTTGGTAAGCGAGACAGACGGCGTGGCCCTTGATGAAGCGAGGGCCGTCCTCCTTGGGGTAGATGAAAGAGGAAACGATACCACCAAGGTTGCCGACGGAGACGATGATGGCGGTGGCAACCGATTTCTTGAGCGATCCACCGCAGTTATTCGCACCCCAGGCCATGATTAACGGCACAAGGGGATAGGCGCCCATGGCAGCGAGGAAGAGGCCGAAGTAAGAAGAGCCGTGGGACGCGTCGGCAAGAAGAAGAATGTAACCGACGGCGCCAATGACGGAGCAGCCGATGATGACGATGCCACGCTTCTGGATCTTGTCAGAGAGGTATCCAGTACCGAGCGTGACGACGGCGGCGGCGACGTAGGGCGGGACGGACATGAGCTGGGCCATGGCAGCAGTGTAACCGAGGTTCTGGGTGAGGGTAGGGGCGAAGAGCGAGAAGGTGTAAACGGGGCAGAGGGAGCCGTGGAACATGATAGCTTGGCACCAAACCTTCCAGTCAGTGAAGGCGTCCCAGATGAACTTGGACTTGAACTCGTGCGAGCAACCGTCGTTGTCGAGGTGGAGGCGCTCGACAATCACCACACGCTCAGCATCGGTGAGGAACTTGGCAGTGCCCGGGTAGTCGTACATGGTGAAGAAGGAGGCACCGGCCACGACGACCGTGAGGATACCCTCGAGGATGAAGATCCAACGCCAGCCCTCGTAGCCCTGGATGCCGTCCATGAGATTGATGAGACGGGCCAGGAGACCACCGAAGGCTCCGGCGATGGTGGCGGCGGAGAAGAAGAGCGAGATACGCCAGGAGATTTCATACTTGCGGTACCACTGGGTCAGGAAGAAGGAGACACCAGGGAAGAGACCGGCCTCGGTAGCACCCAGGAAGACACGGGTGGCCATGAGACCGGCAAAGTTCTTAACGAAACCCATTCCAATCATGACAACTCCCCAGGCAACCATAATGATCGGAAGCCACATGGAAGGGCGCCAGGCCTTCATGACCATGTTGGAGGGAACTGATCGGCGTCAGCTGAGAGGATCACGTCCGGGCCAAGAGAGAAAGAGTGGCAACTCACCTTCGAACAGGACGTAGAAGGCGAAGAAGATAGCGAGACAGGCTCCATACTGAGTCGAATTAATGTGAAGATGCTTCTCAAGGCCGAAGATCTTAGCATTTCCGATGTTAGAACGATCGAGGAACGAAAGAAGATAGAGGAGTGCGAGCCAAGGGACAAGGTGAAGGTCGCTGTAGAGTTAGCATCGAGGGAAGAGCTGATGTGCCACTCACATCTTGCGGATCAGCTTCTTGACGTCGACCTGCTGAGCCTCAAGCTCAGTCACGTCGGTGACGCCCTTGGAGTGCTCAATGGCGGTCTCCTCAATGTACTTCTCCTCGTACTTTTCGGGAGTCGAAGACATTGCTAATGAATGTGGTCCGTTGTATACGGGTGTCGGGTAGTCGTAGGTGGTGGTAGTCGTAAGAAAAGGTCAGGTGAGCGGGTTGGGTTGTCGGTAATCCGCGAACGCGCGCTGAAGTATCGAGCGTGGGACTGGTTCTGACATCGATGTTGCAGCTCGTCTCTTTATACTGTCTGATCGGTGAACGGTGAGCGGTATCGATCACGTCGAAGAGTGTGTGCCCCACGATGCGAACGAGCGCGAACGAGCGCTTCGGCTGGGGTAGACGCTTGAGCAAGGACGTTCTGAGCACTGCCGCTCGTTCCCCCGCTCTTGCCCCGCTCGCCGCCACCTCCTCACGCCACGAGCTTGGGTGCAAGGAACTGTGGGAGCGACAACTCTGTTCTTGGTTCCCCGGATAGTCCTCGGGGGCCACCTGGGGCACCATTGCAAGACGTGTGATGTGATCGCCCCTGGGCAATGCCTAGCTGCGTCCGGGCAGCAACTCTACTCCTACCTGTTACCTCTCCCCTCAGGGATACCATCGAACGCAAACCCCCAAGACCGGGCGCCCCGCATGATCCGTTTTCCTTCTCCCGCACGACCTTGGCATCACTTTCACCTGTGCGATAAAACAAATCAGTGGCGAGAGCCCCGCGCGAAAGAGCAGGCCGAGCTGGAGGTTTCAGGAGACGCCACACCAAGGTCAGTGCGGGTCCTCAAGCGTTCCCAAAGTGGGGGCCGATGACCGAGGGGTGGGGCGTGGAACGAGAAGAAGACATCGTGTTCCAGATTGGCGAATCCCTCGTGCCGACACTGGCCGGTTCGATCCGGCACATGCATCAGGACGTGTCCAGCAGCTGTGCCGACCTCAAGGACTTGTTTGAGCCCAAACTTGAAACGATGGCGATTGTCTCCCCCCAATCACAGCCCACTCAGCCTGATCTTCATGCAGCCAGCAGGACTACAAGACCCATTTCCCTACTAGGGGCTCGGGCCGTATCATGGAGGGCTCATCTCATTCCGCACGGCAACGGAAATTGCAAGAAAATGACGATAATTCGATTCTACCAATCTGTTGCACTCCACCTCCACCTCGGCCATGCCGGTGATGGGAGCACTCACGTCAATGCGAGCGAACAGACCAGCAATGTCACTTGCGAAGACCGTTGGGCTCGGCGTCAGTACCCAGGTTGATACCCTCGCTCTGTTCCTGCCTCGACGGACGGGCCGATCGTGATCCCTGTTGAGCTTCTGCGGAGCGTCGCCTCCGCGAAGCCGCACGGACACTGTCTTCCCCCCAGCTGACGAATGTGTTCCCCGTTGTCGCCCCACAGTCTCCACTCCTGTTCCTCGATTGCTGATTCCAAAGATGTCAGCGATGCTCACGATCGAGAGTGGGGGAGCAAGAGGGGCGGCTGGCCATCGTCTAACCAGCGCCGCTGTTTCGTGGCGCACTGACCACAGGGTGTCCATCGGTAACAAGGAAACCGAGGAATGCGACATAAGGGCAGCCGCACAGCGGCAAAGAGGTATCGGCAAGCTCATCTACAAATCACCAGAGCGCGACTCATCAGTACCTTAATAATGACTTAGGCCGTCTCTGGCGTCTCTGGTCATCACATCTCGTGGCGACTCCTCGATTCCACTCCGTGGTGTCCGGCCACACGGACCTGGAATCTAATCATCTTGGCACCTCTGCTTGCTGCCTGCAACGCTGGCCCGAGGCGGTGTCCCGTCACAGGTGCAGGTGCAGGCATGCACGAGCGTTCATCTACGCAATGGCCGTTACTTTCATCCACAAACTCTTCATAAGCGGTACCCTAACTCCTGTCAGATTACGAATGTGGGTGCTGTCACTGGCCGCCCAGTAAATTGATGTGCATACCTCACCCCCGCACTGTCACTTTGCACCGCGTCGCAGACCATGCTTTCGGCTACCTCGTGTCGAGAGAGATGGCAACGGACATGACCGATTCGATATACGTGCGCCGCAAATGGAGCTACGGTACGCAAGGTACGCAGCTGTGGGTGGTGCGCTGCCCTTGCTTGGCAGCGGCCACGATGAGTCTGTTTTCACACCCCGGTGAAAGTCAAACGCTGGCGCCTCGTTCAGCTGGAAGTGAAACTGGCGTTCTCGGCCCAACCGGCACCGCCCCCGCCGGACGACAGTACCCCAGACCGGGCCCCGGTTGGCTTCAGTCTCACGGCTTCACTTCAGATGTCAGCGAGGAACGGCCACCTTATCAGGTGTCGCGATGGTCGAAGGTGAGGAAGCCGGGCTCGGGTGCGTATCGGCATCGTGGCATCGGACAAACTTTGAGACATGCAGCTTATCTGGGAGAAGAGAATCGGCCTAATTACATGAGATCATGTTCGTGAATTGCCCGAGGAAGCCTGACAACAATGCCGCAGCTTCTGGCCGGGATATGCTGCGAGATCGAGATTCCTCTTGCCCACTCTCATTGAGCGATCCGTTGTGAGCCGTAGTCCTCCACTGTCGACCCCTCAATGGTGCCCCTTGCTTTCGCTGAGCACCCTCCTGCGCAATCCCTACCTGCAACCTGCCGCTGGATGGCGGTTTGTAGCGCCAACTCGGTCGAGAAGGGGGTATAGACGGAGTACGCGTGAAGTCCGACCACGTGGCAAGTAAATGGCAAGATGGCCCGCGCGTCGCAAATGGTTCCGTCGACGCGTCTTGGCCATTTCGCGTCGCACCGACCCGTGGAGTCGACAGCCACCCCTGAACAACCAATATTATTCTCTCGTCAACACCAACCTCCTTCCCCACAAACACACGCCCTACTTCGACTCAAGCACACTCGGAAACACACACAGAAGGACGACCTTTAGTGTGACCCGACAGACCGGCAAGTCGACATGAGCTCCCCCATTCCCCCCAGCAACAACAGGACGAAGCGAAGAAGGTCGGACGCTGACCTCACCTCAACTCCTGGCCCTCGATCTTCCTCGCCGCCCCCTTCATCCCTGCCCCCTTCGTCACCTCCGGTGCCTTTCTCTGACTTTGGAGACGACGAGGATGTCGGAGATGACGAAGAGGCCGAGATGCGCGCGCTCGGTCGACGAGACGCCGGCGACGAGGAGACGGACGACGAGGGAGAGGACCTGTTCAACGACGACAACCTCCGGCGCGACTACGAGGTGAACGCCGAGCTTGACCGGTACTCGGACGCCGGACTCGACGATAGGAGCAGTGTGCAGGAGATGTCGCGTGCCGACAGGCTCGCGGCTGAGCGCGAGATGGCGAGACGAGACCGTGGCCTCACCGGCGGACGAGCGGCCCGACGAGGACGTGTCCCGACCTTCCTGCAGAGCGACGACGATGACGACGGAGCCGTCGACGACGGCCTTCTGAGCGGTATCAATACCCGACGAACGCGTCGCCAGTACGACGAGCGCATGGACGAGGACGACCTCGAGGAGGAAGAGATGTCGCTCGAGCACCTTGGAGACGTCAAGGCGTCATCCATCAGCGAGTGGGTCGCGATCCCGGCGGTCCGAAGGGCTGTCATGAAGCACTTCCGCAGTTTCCTCATGACCTACGTTGACGACAACGGTCAGTCCGTCTACGGCCAGCGCATCAAGAACCTTGGTGAGATCAACTCCGAGTCGCTCGAGGTGTCGTACATGCACTTGGCCAGTTCGCGCCCCATCCTGGCGTACTTCCTGGCCAATTCGCCCCAGGCGATATTCCCCCTCTTCGACGAGATTGCGCACGAGGCTGTCCTGCTCTACTATCCCGGCTACAATTCCATTCACTCGGAGATCCACGTTCGCATCACCGACCTGCCCTCGAGCAAGACTCTGCGCGACCTTCGCCAGAGCGACCTCAACTGTCTCGTCCGCATCAACGGTGTCGTCACGCGCCGCACTGGTGTCTTCCCGCAGCTCAAGTACGTCAAGTTTGACTGTGGCAAGTGCAAGGCGATCCTTGGCCCCTTCTTCCAGGACACGACGAAGGAGCTCAAGATCAGCTTCTGTTCTCAGTGCGAGAGCCGTGGACCTTTTACGGTCAACTCGGAGCAGACCATCTACCGCAACTATCAGAAGATGACTCTGCAAGAGGCGCCCGGATCCGTCCCTGCTGGACGTCTGCCCCGCCACCGCGAGGTTATCCTGCTCTGGGACCTCATCGACAGCGCCCGCCCCGGAGAAGAGATCGAGGTCACCGGTATCTACCGCAACAACTTTGACGCTTCCCTCAACTCGAAGAACGGCTTCCCCGTATTCTCCACAGTCATTGAGGCGAACCAGATCACGAAGAAGGAGGACATGTACGCGTCGATCCACCTCACCGAGGAGGACGTGAAGATGATCCGCACGATGTCCAAGGACGATCGCATCGCGAAGCGCATCATCAAGTCCATCGCCCCTTCGATCTACGGCCACGACGACATCAAGACTGCCATTGCGCTGTCGCTCTTTGGTGGTCTCACCAAGGACATCAACCGCAAGCACCGCATCCGTGGTGACATCAACGTGCTCATGCTTGGAGACCCCGGTACGGCCAAGTCGCAGTTCCTCAAATACGTCGAGAAAACGGCCAACCGTGCCGTGTTCACGACGGGTCAGGGAGCGAGTGCCGTCGGTCTCACGGCGTCTGTGCGCAAGGACCCCCTCACGCGCGAGTGGACGCTCGAAGGAGGAGCTCTCGTGCTCGCGGACAAGGGCCACTGCCTGATTGACGAGTTTGACAAGATGAACGACGCAGACCGAACGTCGATCCACGAGGCGATGGAGCAGCAGAGCATCTCAATCTCCAAGGCAGGTATCGTCACAACGCTGCAGGCTCGCTGTGCCATTGTCGCGGCGGCAAACCCGATCGGCGGCCGGTACAACCCCACGATCCCGTTCCAGCAGAACGTCGAGCTGACGGAGCCGATCCTGTCGCGTTTCGACGTGCTGTGTGTCGTCAAGGACGCAGTCGACCCGGTCAAGGACGAGCACCTCGCGCAGTTCGTTGTCGGCTCGCACCTTCGCTCGCACCCCGACTTTGACCCTTCCACGGACGAGGTCGCGGTCAACACGACGCAGGACGCCGACATCATCGCGCAAGAGGACCTGCGCAAGTACATCATGTACGCGAAGGACCACATCCAGCCGAAGCTCTACCAGCTGGACCAGGACAAGCTTGCGCGCCTGTACGCGGACCTGCGTCGCGAGTCCCTGGCCACCGGTTCCTTCCCGATCACGGTGCGTCACCTCGAGTCCATGATCCGTATGGCCGAGGCGTCGGCCAAGATGCACCTGCGCGAGTTCGTGCGTGCCGACGACATCGACCTCGCGATCCAAGTCATGGTCGGCTCGTTCGTCTCCGCGCAAAAGGCGTCCGTCAAGAAGACGCTGCAGCGGGGATTCAGGAAGTACGTGCACCAGGCGACGGACTCGGACGAGCTGCTCGCGTTCCTCCTCGGCCAGATTGTCAAGGAGCGCGCACAGGTGTACTGGCACCAGCGCGGCACCATGCCCGACAAGGTGACGGTGAGCGTCAAGTCGCTCGAGAGCCGCGCCAAGGAGGTCGAGATCTACGACATCAACCCGTTCCTCAAGAGCGCACTGTTCAAGCGCAACGGGTACACTGTGCATGACGATCTTATCGAGAAGTCGTTTGCGCCCGCCGAGGAGGAGGAGTAATGCTTGCTTGCGTCTTTGTATGAAATTTGTACACGTTACAGGATATGCTATTGAGTCGCCGTCTATGAGCCAAGTCATCCTCGTCTCCGGGGGGCAGGCTTGAAAGCCTGGTCCAAACCCTCGACGTCCTCCTGCGGGCGATGCTCCGACACGCCGCTCGCCTCCATCCGCCGCTTCGTGTCCTCCATAGCGAGTCTGCGGAGTTCTTCGGCATCGTCGTGCTCGGCCGCGTCCACCTTCTCCCGCGGCGGGGCGAGGTAGCTCTCCTGCCCCATAGCCTGTGACGCCTCCTGCACCGCGCTGCGGGGCAGATCGAACCCGCGCGCCTGTGCAACGCTGGGTTTCTGGCTCGCGTAGCTGTCAGGCTTGTGGCTCGCGTACTTGTACGTGTGTTTCGGCGCACCGATCTTGGGCGTCAGATCCCGGGGAGCCTCAAGGCGGTCGGGGTCGATCTCGCTCCCGTCCGGGTTCAGGTACCCCTGCTCGATGCGCTCGAGTTTCTCCCTCTGCTCGATTTCGGCGACGCGCTGTCTCAGCCTCTCCTGGCGGATGTAGTCCCTCTTCAGTTCGTCCATTGTCGGAGGCTCGGAGCGCGTGAAGCTCATCCACGCTGTCCATTGCACGGGCAGCTGTTGGGTTCCGAGGCGGTACTCGAGACGGTTGGAGTAGTTGCGCGATATGATCATGCGGTCCTTTTCACCCGAGGTGCCGGGCTCGGCGTACTCGACGAAACGCTTTGGTCGGCCGAACGAAGTCGGGACCTCGTAGTATTTGTTGCCCAGGAGGTCGGTGCCGACGAGGCCCTGGGGGTTAGCTCAGAGTCTCGATGATGAGCGAGCCGGAGAAAGGACGTTCGGGAGGAAGGGAGGCAGGTGAGAAATGGAGGAGGGGAAGGATGGAGGGGAGAAACTCACGTTGGGCTTCTTGGCACGCGACGTCAGTCTTGCCCATAGCGAGCTCATGTTGTTTGTAAGTTGTTCTGGGCGATGAAAGCAACAACAGAGGGCTCTCGGACATGAACGATACAGTGACGAATGGCGAAGTTTGGATTTGATCCCGCTCCATCCGCCGGCGACCTCCAGTCCCTTACATCATGCCGTCGTGCCTATGCCGGATCTGTGTTCGTCTCGAGATCAGGCTTGGCACAGACTCTGCATTCTCCATTGCCCCACATCCTCCTTCCTCTTCATCGCCTTCGTCCACGACCCGTCTACCCCCCGCCTGATCGGCTCTCGGCATCATGGCGATGATCATTTTCCAGCTCTACGCAGTAGCGACCCTCATCGTCGGCTACCTCATCACCGTTGGCTATTCCGAGCCCTACACCGACTGGTTCAACCTGGGCCCGCACGGTCTGCCAGTCAACGTCCTGGGCTACGGGGCCGACAAGTTCCTCCAAAAGATCAAGGTCGATACACGCGATACGTCTGTCTTCGCCCCGGAGTCCGAGAAGGCGGCGCACTGGGCGAAGCGTACCGCCCCAGGCGGCAACATCAGCTACCTGTCCTCCGTCAACCTGAAATCCCGTAACCGCCCTGAAGTGCTGCCTTACGTCGTACCCCAGCTCGAAGTTGAAGGGAACGAGGACATTGTGCCTGTCCTCAAGAGCTATGTCGAGGACATGGCGGACCGCGACGCCCGCTTCACCATGAAGCCGAGCAACTACGAAAGCGGACATATTGACTCGGTCTGGCTGAAGAGGAAACACAGCTGGCAGATGGTCGGCGAGTTCGGGCACGTTCATCAGGAGGGAAGCTCCCACTTCATCCTGTCTGTCCCAGACGCGAGGGAGGTGCTCGAGAAGGGATGGGGCGAGAGACATGGCATGGCGGGCCGCATGACGCCGCTCACGTACATGTTCGTGTATGCGCCGAGGAATGAGGATGAGCTCAAGGAGTGGAAGAAGATTGCCAAGGCGAGTGCTGCGTTCATCGGTGCGTAGTAGGCAGTGGTGGAGACGCGGAGACGTGGAGACGCTGGAGATCGGCACAGTGCACACGAGATCGACATCGGGCCGAACGAGGCGTTATGAGGGCTGAGCTCGATGGCGTCGCTGGACGGAATTTTGGGATAACGGTAGATAGAAGTCATCATGAATTGCATAGGTCATTTACTTGCACCGCATCACACTTGCAGGTCTGTTCTCTGTATCGCGTCGCTGTCAGCACTCCATTCGAATAGCATGCATACGACAACCCCACCTTCCGGACATTGCAGGGCCACTCTCGCCCATTTGCCACCGAAAACAACCAACCTCCACTTTCGCCACGCGGGCAACGTGTCGCCGCGGGCCGGTATGACGAAGCCGTTTCAGCGAAGCAGCTAGCCGGCGAGTAAGCGTGTTGCGTGTCTCGACTTCATCATCGGCCATGACAACATGAGGCGTCACCTCATTCACTTGATTGCGGCGCTTCTCCTGGCCCTGCTCGTGTTCGCAGACGAGCGGGCAGGGCATCGGGACGCGCGGAAAGAGGTGCTTGTCGAAGCAGACGGTGACCAACAACAAGTCGTGTTCGATGTCGATGTGCCCCAGGAGATCGGCCCTGATGGTGAGTCCTTTCATGCTCTGACATGAGGGAATCGCGTTCTGTGTGACTACCCTCTACACTCGCTGCGTCCCAGCTGTACGCCCGGCGCTCTTAGCTGACATCAGTGTGCGCGCCGTTGGTGGAGGCGCGGCAGATCCTGCGGCGGATGCAACCGAGACACGACGCTCATTTGGACAAGAAGCTCGGCGGTGTGGGACCGACGACCTCACTAAGCGACAGTCTCGGCTGGTCGCGTGACGTAAGCTATTCGGAGTCCTATGCTGAGCTGACCCACAGGGCCCGATATCGGCTACACTGAGACTACTGCCTCGCGTGCTAAACCTCGTGAACCCATTCCAGATCGTTTCCCGTCTACGCGGGACCGGCGAAAAGCTGCGCGGCTCCCGGAGCAAAGTGGGTAAGGAGCGCAAGGCGAACGCGGACCGGGTGCTGGACCTGATAGACGATGCGGTCGAGGCCGGATGTCTCGAGGCCCTGGCTCTGCGCGCCGAAGTCAACATGTTCCCGCCTCGGGGGATTGCGCAGAACCTCACCGCCGCATACGAGGACTACGAATCCTACCTTGACGGCTACACTTCCGACCCGAAGGCGCAGTTCATGCTCGGCTTCTTCTACGCGACGGGACTCGGCGGCGCGCCCCGCGACCAGGCCAAGGCGCTGCTGTACTACACCTTCTCGGCGCTGCAAGGGTACAAGGCCGCGCAGATGGCGATGGGGTACCGATACTGGTCCGGCATTGGGGTCAAGGAGGACTGCGATCTGGCGCTCGACTATTACGAGAGTGCTGCGCGCAACGCATACTACGCGTTCAACGCTGGCCCGCCAGGCGGCAAGACGCTCCTCCTCTCCCCCTCGCGGTTGAGTGATCGGTACGGCGGTATCTTCGGCCCGCACGCGAGCTGGGCGTCGACAGGCGTCATGGCGCACCGCGCAGCCGTGAAGGCGAGCCAGGCCAAGGAGCGGGGCGAAAACGAGGCCGAGATCCTCGAGTTCTACCAGTACCGCAGTGACCGCGGGTCGCTCAGCTACACGTACCAGCTCGGCCTGCTCTTCTACCTCGGCAGCGTGTACGGACACGGCGTGGGAGTCTCGTCCGGTGCCGAGGTCGTCGGCGAAGTGCCCCGCGACTACGCCAAAGCGCAGCGATACCTGTATCACGTCGTGCGCCAGCTGTGGCCGGCCGACTTTGACGCCGAGGGCAAGATCATCTCCAAGAAGAAGATGAGCAAGGAGGCCGAAGACGCGATCAGGAAGTACGCCATGAGCGCTGCGTCATTGCTGGGGCGCATGGCGCTCCGCGGCGAGGGCATGCAGCAGGACTACCGCGCCGCGTACCTGTGGTACAAGCGTGCGGCCGAGCTCGGCGACCCCGAAGCCCACAACGGCCTCGGCATTATCTACCGTGACGGCCTCGGTGTCAATATGGACCAGAAGCAGGCGATGAAGTACTTCAAGAGCGCGGCGACGGCGCAGCTCCCCGAAGCGCAGGTGAATCTCGGCAAGCTCCTGGCATCCACGGGCCAGGACTCGATCAAGGTGTTCGAGGCGGGCATTCGGTCCGGATCGCCCTTCGAGGCCCTCTACCACGTCGCGGAGCACCACGCCGCACGGTCGCGCAAGATCGCAGACGAAGGCATCCAAGACCACCTCAGCGTCTGCGGCATCGCGACGATCTACTACAAGATCGTGTCCGAGGTCGGATCCTGGGGCGAAGACTTTGTCGGGGACGCGGACCGTGCATGGGCAAGGGGAGAACCGGACAAGGCCCTCGTCGGGTGGTGGCTTGCCGCCGAGGCTGGGTCCGAGATCGGGCAGAACAACGTCGCGTTCCTCCTCTCCCGAGGACTGGGGAAGGACGTGGACGCACCCCCCGACTCGGAGCTGACGCTCTGGATGCGCTCGGCGGCCCAGGACAACGCAGACGCCATGGTCAAGGTCGGCGATTACTACTACCACGGTCTGGGTCCGAATGAGAACGCGACGGCACCGCACGAGTCGAGCAACAAGCACGGCAAACACGGCAAGCACAGCGAACATGGCGAACACGGCCAGGGCGAGCCCGACTACGCCAAGGCACTCGCGTACTACCAGACCGCGGCCGACAAGCAGAGCGCCATGGCGTACTGGAACCTGGGGTACATGTACGAGAACGGGCTGGGCGTGCCGCGCGACTGGCACATCGCGAAGCGGCAGTACGACCTGTCGTACTCGCAGACCCCCGATGCGGCTTACCTCCCCTGGCTCCTGTCAATGTGCAAGCTGTACCTGCGGAGCTGGTGGGTGTCGTTCCGCACCGGCGGCGCCGTGCCCGGCCTAGGGCTTTATGATGAGGACCAAGCCCCGCAGTCGCTGTGGGAAGGGCTGAAGGGGCTCGTCTGGCCAAAGTACGACGGGTACGTGCCTGAGCAAGATGAGGAGGTGGAGGACTACAGTGGCGCGGGGTGGGCGCAGCAGCAAGGCGGGGGAGGACAGGGAGGAGACGATGAGGAGTTTGATGACGTCGACGACATCATTGAGAGTCTCGTCATCATTGTGTTGACGGGAGTGATCATGGTCCTGTTCTGGATTCGCGGACGGATGGTTAATCGGAACAACCAATAGATTTAGATATGTATCAGTTAGTTTGCGCGAGAAGGCGAGGGACGGCCAGGGACGAGCGGAGCGAGTCCGAGCTGACTGTCTGTCGGTGGTAGATGTAGCGCAAGCCGAGCGAGCGTCAGCAGGCCGAGTGAGGTGAGTTCGCCCTGGCTATATCACGAGAGAGCGAGCGTGTGTCGAACGAATGTCGCCAGCGCGAAGCAGCTACACTTGCGACAAGTGTACTCGAAGCAACGAGTGGAAATGTCCAGTAGGCAAGTCAGAATCAGCGGTGCGAGTATGGAGACAGCCGTGCATATGAGGCGCTCGGCCTTGGTGAACTATGTACAACAACAGCACTCGATGGTGCGTATCTGTGATGGTGGGTGGATGGGCCTGGATGATGCGAGTTCCGTAGTGCGGGGAGGGGCGATTTGATAGTGGTTCTAGTGCTGATAGTTGTAGATTGTAGTGGCAGTGATGGAGGATCAAGTTGAGAGTGTTCCTGAGACAATGATGATGTAACAGAAATAGCGGCTGGATGTGATGATGTGGTGCTTAGTGATGGATGTGGTGAGAGATATCTTTACCCGACAAGCCTGGTACGCTTGAACAAGAGCTTGATCCAGGGCACGGGCGTGGCCGCCATGTGCTTGCCTCCTTCTCCTTGGCCTCCTTCTGGCCCTCCTCCTTCTCATGCTTCCCCTTGTTCTCCTTCATCTGCTCCTCCATCTCCTTCCTCCTGATCTCAATCTCCGCGCTGCGGCTCACAACCCGCCAAGCACCGGGATAATTCTCATACCCCTCAACCTCGTCGTTCTTGCGGTAAACAGCGTAGCTGTGCGTCCTCGTCAGCCTCGCGCGAACGTGGGTGGGCCACACGTTCAGCAGTTTCTCGTGCAGCACTGCTGCGTGCGCGTCCACGTCGAAGTGCCGCTCCCGGGAGCGGCGGCGGGGCAGGCGGTCGAACCAGTGCTCCTTGGGCTTCTCCTTGGATTTCCCCTTGTCTACCTTGTCCTCCTTCTTGTCATTGTCCGCGACATTGTCCTTGTGGTCCTTGCTGTTAATGTCGGGCTTCACAGTAGCGAAGTCCAGAAGACCCTGCCCAGCCGGGGAAGCCTGGAGGCTCATGAGCTGCTGGACCGCCTTCTCGGCCTGCTCGGTCTGAACCCGATGAAGGCGAGCGGAACGGCGACGCATCACAACGTCACGGTGCGTGATGACAGCCGCGAGCTCGGTGTCGCTCGGCTTCTCGTTGTAGCGCGGCAGATCGGCGAGGGTGGCGAGCAGCTGCGCCTCCATGCCCAGCGTCAGCGGGTCGTTCTTCACGATCCCCGCCACGACTGCGTGCTTGTCGTCAACCTCTGTCTTGCCCTTGACGTTCTTGCCGTCTGCGCCTGTCTCGGATTCATCGGTGGCGGTGGCGGGCTCGAACTTGATAGGAGTAGTGACGGAGCTCAGGGCGGGCTCAACGTCCATCGCGTCGTTATCGGTGCCAATAGTGCCAGAGTTGAAGTACCGGTCAAACCTGGCATAGCTGACCTCGCTGGAGGAGTAGGACGAGGTCCTGTCGAAGCCGCCCCAGCCGCCGTCCTGGCCATCGTGGCCCGAGTTTCCACTCACGCTCCCAGTGCCACCAACCGCACCGCCAGCGCCAGGAGACGGGTCGTCATGGTCATCGTGGTCGTCGCGGTCATCAATGTCACTCATGTCCATGACCGAAGAATCCGAGTCCGAGTCCGAGTCCGAAGCCAACTCGTCCTCCTCCACCCCGACCTCGGCAATCTCGACCTCGACCTCCATGCTCGTCGAGCTGGTCGCAGGGTTGGAAACCCAGGACGGACCCGCCCTTTGCTGAGACGGCTCACCGGGGACGTTGGTCGGGCACGGGCGATCGGCCGGGAGATTGGCGATATCAGCCAGCCGTCTGGAGAAGCGGTCACGGCCACGCATAGGTGACGCGAGACCAGTGAACCCGTGTCCGTCGCGCTCACTTTGGTCGTGGGAAAGGACCTGCATCCCGGCCGTGGGGGCGTAGCCGTCCCCGAACCCGCCGAACCCGCCGAAACCGCCAGAGCTGAGGCCAGTGACGCCACCGAAGGGGACGCCAAAGTCGTCCGCGAAGCGGCGCGCAGCCACACCTTGACCGTGGCCGAGAGCGGCGGGACCGGCGTGCACATTGGCGTGCACATTGGCGTTGGGGCGACCAGCAAGAGTCTGAGACCCAAAGCGAGCAGCAGTGGACGGACCAGGGCCGGCCGTAGCGTTGGCGGGACCACCGATACCACCAAGAGTCTCAGCGGAGCCAAAGCGAGCAGAGGAAGGACCCGGCCCTCGCAGAGGCGGGGGACCGCCATGCAAGTCGTACCGCGAATACTGGTGCTGATAGCGAGGCATCTCGGTCCAGAACTGGTTCACGCGACGACCACCCTCAAACACCGCGGTCTGGTATGCGCGAGGCATTCCGCGCCTAGTGAGCTGATAGCCGTTTGCTGCGAAAGGATGGGGAGGGGCAGTCTCGGGGGTGACTGCGGGCTCAACGCGGCGGGGAAGAGGGCCGAGGGGACGATCATCACCAGCCTGGGTCTGGGGAGCCTGAGCAGTCTGGACAGTCTGACGCGACCAGGTAGCCGGAAGACCAGGCGGCCCAGTGCGAATCGGCTCCGGCAGGCTGCGGTGCCAGTACACGCTACCATCGTCATTGTAGTCACGGACATGGCGGTGCTCACGGTGACGAGTAGAGCGGGTGGGACCACTCGGCTCGCCGCCGGTGGCAATGTTGAAGCCAGCGTCCGCGGCGGGATTGAGCAGCTCTGCGAGCGCCCCAGTGCCAGAAGGAGCAGAGGGAGGCGTGGCGATGAGGGGGTCCTCGTCCAAAGGCTGGAGATACGGGCAAAGACGGTCCGGAATACGCGGCCAGTGGTCTTCTTCCTTGGTCTCGTCTGAGTCTGAAGGGCCGGCGCGAGAGGGACCGGCGTCGGGGTTGGCGTTGAGGGGACTGGCGTTCGAGGGACCGTCATCGGAGGGGCCAACCTCGCGCGAAGAGCCGAAGAGGATATGCACGTCCGAGGGCCCGCGGGTCGTGTCGGTCTTCGCCTTCTTGTTCTTGTTCTTGGTGGTCTTGTTTGGTGTGCTGCTCTTGCTGGGCGTGCTGGGCGTGCTGGTGGTGGTTGCCTCCCGCTGGAGAGGCACGGTCGCGCGGCGCTTACGGGTACGCGTACCAGACTCGATTTCCGACGGAGCCTCCCTCGACTCCTGAGGGGAATCAGGAGTGCCCTGGGTCGCTGTGGCGCTCAGAGTCGCGCTGCCCGCGCTGCCGGAGTGCACATCAGAATGACCATCAGAGCCGCCGCCGGACTCGTGAGGGGTGACGCCACTCGAGCCGGGAGACGCAGTGATGGGCCCGGTGGCCGCGTCGGCATCCGTCCCGCGGATATCGGACACGTCGATGTCGCCGTCGAGTGTTGCGTCGCTGGTTGTGGCCTTGTTGGCCGCCATGCTGGCCTCGGCCGACTTGGGAGTAGACTTAGGAGCACTCTTGCGAGAGCAGGGCTTGGCTTTCGCCTTGCCCTCTCCGCGGGCCATGACACTATACTCTGGATGAGGATGAAGGTGAAGATGAAGATGAAAGAGAGGAGGGGGATGGGGAGGGGAAATGAGAAAGGCAGGAGTAAAGACGAGAATGTAAGAGTAGGGGGGAGCGGAAGGTGGGAAAGAAGCCTGGAGGGTAGGAGGGTCGGAGGGTGTGTGTACGCGTGACGCTCGAGGGCGAGTGTGCTCCGGGGGCTGGTGGACAACGGACAAGGGCAAGGTCGGAGCGAGCGCGCTTTCACAGCTCCGAGTCCTGCTAGCCCCCCTTTGCCTTCGCCTTGCCTACTTGCTCGCACTGAAGTGAGGCGACGCAAATGCGAGGACAAGACAGGGAAGCACAGCGTGCGAAACGTGCAAGTGTGACCAGTTGTCTGGATGCAGTTCGGAGGCTGTGAGGATGTGAGGGTTGCGACTCTATGTATCTGGTAGACTTCTTATACCTACTGTCTCCTTACCCTATTCACACCTTGCCCTCGTCAGCGTTAGATGTTCATCAGTTTCGTTCTGAGTTCACCACGGGCAGAGTCCGCATCACCAACCGATCAGATCGACCCTTCGAGTGAGCGGAGACCGAACGCTGGACCGATACCGGGTGGCCAGGACGAGTTGTGTGTGTGTGTTGCGGGTCATTATGGTTAATCCCCATTCACCCATGTCGGTTTCAACTACTTTCAAGTTGACTCTTCTCATCGAACGCTACCGTCAGCGACATGCGCATCCAACGATCAGCGACCAGCGACCAGTGAGTGATGAGTGATGCGCGACGACATGAGTGGCGAGTGGCACAGTTTCGGAACGGTGCAGCATCAAATGAACAACGATCCATCGACCCGAGCTCCATTGTTCCGATCCCTCGAGTCGTCCCGCACCACTTGGAAGTGTCATTGTCAGACTTCTCGCCACAGCCACAAGGTCAGTGTGCATCAGTGACGGGCCCAAAGGTACTGTTACATGACACTTCTAACTTACGATTCTACGTTCTATCCTCTCCCGCCCGTTCACTGCTCACCTTCGCCGCAAAGTCGAGCGAATACTCCGCCCGCAACGCCGCCCTCGCGCCTCTGGCGCTCGGGCTACGCCGCCCGCAAATGCAGCGCCTCAATAAACCCCTTCAAGTCCTCCTTCCCAACCTCCACCACACTCGTATCAAACATCTCCATCTTGCTTTCCACACCCGACTCTTCGCTGGCCTGCTGGAACGCGAGGCCAAACTGATTCCGCCTCACGTCGCCATACTCCACCGCCCCCGTCACGCCTACGACCATGTAGGAGTCCTTCTCCTCGTCCAGACACGCGATGACGAAAGGCAAGCTCGTGATGTTGCGTCCCGACCGCTCTTCGCGTTCGGCCCAGCGGTCCCTCGTTGCGTCCACGAGCCAGAGGGCTAGACGGGAAAGGGTCGAGGGATGACAGAAGAGTTTCAGGTCGGGACCTTCCTTGATCGCGGCGAAGCGGAAGGACCGGAGGGGGCGGATGATGCCCTTGTCGAGAATGGCGCTGCCTTGGCGGATGATGGCGCGGTGCAGCGTCTTGGCCAACGGCAGTGATCTCCGCAACAATTTGATACTGGCCGTCAGTTATCTCTCCATCTCTGCTCATGCTTCGACTGCAGCTTCGACTCACTTGTCACAGGCGTCATAGGCGATCCAAAAGTTCTGCACGTGCCACGGCTGGCCGCCCTCTGTCTCTGGTTTCTGGATCGGCTCGTCGTCCACGCTCCACACCTTCAGGGCGCCGAACCACTCGCCGCCGCCGCGGCCGCCCTCTTGCTCGACTTCGAGTTTGATGCCCTTGGCAGCCTCGAGGAGGGCTTCGAGCCCCTCGCATGCGTCGGCGGCACTGAGCGCGACCATCTCGAACCCACATGCTCGCACGAAGGAGGCATACTCGAGCTCGATCAGGCCATACTCGGGCGCGATCGAGTCCAGCTTTCCCCTCAGGTCGCGCTTGAGGCTGACGTCCATGTGCGCATACGCCTGTGTGCACTGTGCGAGCGAGAAGCCCATTTTCGCTAGCAGGCCCTGCAGCTTTTTCCGTCCCCTGTCCTTCCAAATACCCATCCGTCCTGCGACGTAGCCAGAATGCAGCATCGAGTCGTACAGGTTCCAGTGCCGGAAGAGGACGAAGCGGAACTCGTCGCTGCGGGAGATACTCCTGTTGTCGGGGTTGGGCGGGCCGGAGACCTCGGGGTTGAGGCGCACGACCTCGTCGAGCAGCAGCTCGTGCTCGCCCTCGTAACGCTGGCGGTCGATCGAGGCGGCGACGTACTGGTGCGTCACGCCTAGGATTGAGAGCCACAGCAGGTCGTTGTCCGCCGCCTCGAGGCCGGTCGCGAGCAGGTACATGCTCAGCGCGACAGACATGCCGTAGCTCGTTCCGGCGTGGTAGTACCGGTTCACGCGCTCGATGTGGGCGTCGCGGATTGCACGGGGCATTTTCCGCGGCTGGGGGTCAGCTGGGACAGAAGGTAGTGCTCACCTTGTCGTCCTTTCTCCGCTTGGCAGGGCGGGCAGAGTCGGACCGACTCCGCTTCCCGTCTCCGTTCACGCTGCCTTCGACTTCGGTATCCTCATCTTCCTCCTCTTCCTCGTCGTCGTCCTCGCTCTCGTCATCCGATTCCGAGTCTGACGGCTCAAACTATCGTTAGCAGGGGAGACAGATTTCGGACCCACTTCAAGAGCCTCCCAGGATTTCTTCACGTTGTCGAGCTTAGCCTCGTCGCCGTCGCCCCAGACCCAGATCCGGTCCTCGTCCACGTCTAGGCCGAAGAGGTTGTCCAGGTTCCACGGACGGTGGGCGTCGATGATGTGCAGGTGCACGCCGTCTGGGAGGTTGAAGTAGTCGGCCAGATTCAGTAGTGAGCCGAGCGAGAGCAGGATCAGCGTGTGCAGCTGAGATTAGCAGAGTTCGGAGTGTGAAGCGTCGGTTAGGTGGTGGATAGCTTCAGCAGGGCATGAGTCGTTGGGAGTCACGGGCAGTCCCCTGCAATCCTCATCATGAAGGATCTCAGTGACGAGCACGTAGAAGACTAGCCTCATACCAAGCTCCGCTGAGCCGCTCGTCCAACCTGTACATCGACCCACCTCTTCCGAAGCGAGAGCCTCATCTCTCCTCTTCTCGAGCTCCGAATACCCTCCAATGGGCACGATGCGGTACGCAATGTCGTCCTGCTTGAACAAAGTGGCCAGAATCCGGGTAGCCAGCAGTCCATCCTGCGTTAAGAGTCAGCCAGATCGCCCACAGCCCCACAGTTCTCCACTTGTGTGTGTGTATATCCCACACAAGCTCCTACTCACGACGTCGCAAGACACGAATACGACGACGCCGCCCGAGCCTGCGCCGCCGCGCTGACGCACGCGGGACAGGATGGACTTGTACCCGTCGCGGTAGTCCTTCTGGGACGGCCGCTTGCTGTCGTCCGGCGGGATGAGGACGGGCATTGGACTCGGATGGTATGGTATGGGTGCGGAGGCGACTTTGCGGTTATTGTTGACTTTGACCTCCACCCTGGTCTCAACATTGGCAGGACCGAGGAACGCGTCGCGTCCAAGTTGACTTCGCGTCCAGCCTGCTAGCCTGAATGGTGTGCATGGTTGTCACGTGGCTGCACAATTGAAGGCAGGACAGGAAAATTGCCGGGAATGCTTCCGGGTAAATAAAGGGGTGTTACGTCATGTAGTGTGTTGCACGGGGCTGCGGCGATCAAGACATGGGCGCGGCGGGGGGCGGCGAGGGGCGGCGTGGGACGGCGCCGGCGAAGCGCAAGAGCCAGTCACGGCGCGGAGCCCACACCACTCTCGCACACACCGGGGGCCGGTTGTCGACGCGACGAGCTTGCCGACGGAACCGATCGCACCCAGATGACCAGACGACCAGATCACGCGGCACGTCCTCCAAGGCTTCCAAGGCCCTTCCACTTCTGGGAATGGCTTGGCGGGCGCACAGAACTAAACTTGGCTTCCTCCTGGATAAGTAACTTGCTATACCACGCCAGCAACACATACTCACACAGCCTTCACCTTTCATTCACTCAGTCGTGCCCTTGCTCTTGCTTCCTCTCCATCGATCATCCCCGGTCACTCGGACATCCGGCAGCATGAGCGTCCCCGTCCCCAACTCTTCCGACCCATCCGCCTTCCAGGACGACGACTCGTCCATCGCACCCTCCACCAGCACAGAGACCGGCACATCCCCCACCTACAACAAGAAGGATGTCCCCCAACCCAGCAGAGTCAGCAGGTTCATGGGCAAGGTCGACCGCATCACATCCGGTGTGAGCCGCCTCGGCACTGCCGTCGCGACAACCTGGAACCCAAACCACAGGCACGACGAGGAATGGGAGAAGGAGATCGACCGCAGAATCGAGGACATTCGCAACGGGCACCGCTTCCGCTCCTTTGCGCCTGAGCGAGAGGGAAACATGGTCAAATGGCACATTGACGGGCACGGTGGGTGTCGAGCTAACAGATGTTCAAGTCAGCTGACAGGACAGACTACTTTTGGGCGCTGTCCGAGATGATCGACAGGGCAGAGGACGTACGTACCCACAGGTCGTTGACCGAGGGAAGCACCTGACCTCCAGACTATTATGATCCTCGACTGGTGGCTGTCCCCGGAGCTGCAGCTGCGTCGCCCAGCTGCCAAGTATCCCGAATGGCGTCTCGACCGTCTGCTCCAGCGCAAGGCCGCCGAGGGCGTCCGCATCTACGTCCAGGTGTACAAGGAGGTGAGCTATTTCATGGTGATGCAAGCTGACAGCAGGTGACCGCGTCGATGTCTCTGGGCTCGAAACACACCAAGGTGCGTTATCAACCCCAAACGTATCTGACCTCAGCACGCCCTCGAGGACCTGCACGAGAACATTGCGTGCCAGCGCCATCCGGACCACTCGGGCGGCGAGCTCGTCTACTACTTCTCACACCACGACAAGCTCTGCATCGTGGACAACAAGTATGCGGCTCTCGGAGGACTCGACGCCTGCTTCGGTCGCTGGGACACGCACGACCACCCGCTCGCCGACGTGCACCCGACCCAGTTTGGAAACTCGCTTTTCCCGGGCCAGGACTACAACAATTCGCGTGTCATGGACTTCCAGACCGTGGACAAGTTTACGTCCAACGAGCTTGCGATCCAGGACACGACCCGAATGCGTAAGCTTCCCCGATGGTGCTTAGCTGACATCAGCGTGGCACGACACGTCCATCACGATGGTTGGGCCGGCAGTCGTGGACCTCGTGCAGCACTTCTGTGAGCGGTGGAACTTTGTCAAGGAGTTCAAGTACAAGCACGAGAAGCGGATGGAATGGCTCCAGCTCCCGTCGCCGTGGGCGGACGTCTATAGCGAGACGGACGCGGGCAAGGCGGCCGAGGACAAGAAGTTCCGCGAGGAGCACCCCCACCTCTCGCGTTGGAAGGAGAAGGGACGCCAGCTGTACCACCCCTTCCACTTCCCTCCGTCCGAGGAACCGCGCGCGCACGAGGAGGTGCCCTCTGGCACTGCCCGCGTGCAGGTTGTGCGCTCGATCTCGGACTGGAGCCACGGCTTCCTGACCGAGGACAGTGTGCAGCAGGCGTATATCGGCCTGATTCGCGAGGCGAACCACTTCATCTACATCGAGAACCAGTTCTTCATCACTGCGACCGACGACACGACGCCGGTCAAGAACCAGATTGGAGCCGCGCTCGTCGAGCGCGTCGTCAGTGCCGCCAAGGTGGGACGGCCATTCAAGATTGTCGTTCTGATCCCCGAGGTCCCCGCGTTCCCGGGCGACATCCAGGCCGAATCGGGTTTGAAGGCGATCATGGAGGCGCAGTACCGCTCGATCAACCGCGGCGGGAAGAGCATTTTCGAGAAGATTCGTGCGGAGGGCTTCGACCCGAACGAATACATCTCCTTCTGGAACCTGCGCAGTTACGACCGCATCAACGCGGCCGAGTCGGTCATCAAGGCGCAAGAGGAAGCCTCGGGCGTCAAGTTCCACGAGGCACAGGTCGCCATGGCCCGCTTGTATGTCGGTGAGGCGGGCGACCAGGTCGACGACGACGAGTACGTCTACATCGAGAAGCCACACGACCAGGCGACCGCGGCAGCGGAGACGAACAAGAAGAGGTCTGCGCGCGAGCAGGTCAAGATCCCCAAGACGATGGCGGAGGCGCGCGAGATCATTGAGCGCTTCGAGGCCGCGGGCGCACCACAGGGCAAGCCGACCGAGGACAACATCTGCCAGCACGCTTTGCGCACGGACGAGACGCTCCTCGACGAGCCCTGGAACGGAACGGAGCAGGAGGAGCGCGACGCGCTCGTCTCGGAGCTGTGCTACATCCACTCCAAGCTCATGATCGTGGACGACCGGCGCGTGATCGTCGGCAGCGCCAACATCAACGACCGCTCGCAGAACGGCAACCACGACAGCGAGATCGCCGTCGTCATCGAGGACGCGGACCTGGTCGAGATGTCCATGGGCGGGAAGAAGTACATGGGCTCGAAGCTGGCCACGTCCTGGCGCCGAGCGCTCATGCGCGAGCACCTCGGCCTGACGCCCTGCCAGGTCGTTGGCCGGGATACGGCGCAGATGCACCCCGTCCCCGAGCCGAACGGGTATGACTGGGGCTCGCCTGACGATTTGCTCGTGGAGGACCCGCTCGGCGTCGACTTTACGCGTCTGTGGCGCGAGACGGCCAAGGAGAACCGCCGCATTTTCGACCGCATCTTCAAGCCGGTGCCCAACTCCATGGTCAGGAATTGGGGACAGTACAAGGACTTTGTGGAGCGGAACAAGGGCATCAAGGTGAGTCGTGGCGGAGCGCAGCGAGGCGGAGCGACTTCGAGCTTTGCTCGAGCCAGCACGAAGCAAGCTTAACCGAGCTCAATGGCGCACCGAGGCGCGCTGCTAGCTTTACATATGAGACTTGGCTAACGACCAGGTCGGCCACGTCATGAACTCGGACATGACCCTGCCGGAGATCAGGATGGAACTGACCAAGGTCCGGGGCCATCTTGTGCCGATGCCGATTGAATTCCTCATCGTAAGTCCCGACTGGAGAGGGATGTGCTGACAACGCTAGGAGGAGAAGTGGATCACGGGCGGAGACTGGATCGCCGTGAACCCCATCACGCTTGCGATCTACATCTAAGCGAGCGGGGCGAGGGCCACTTGTGCCATTGTCCCAGTCACGAGTTCCCCGGAACGACATCAGAGCGACGTCGTGGGCCCAAGGGTAGGAAAAAGGGGGACCCAGTGCGGCCGACAAACCCACGCAAAGTCGGCAGAGACACTACCCACTGTATCAACCGCGACTGAACAGAGGGAAAAGCAGTAGCTTAATGCATTAAAATATACCTTGTGTGAGGGTAGGGTCATAAACTACAGATTTGGTACATGTCCCTCTCTCTCTCGGTCTAGGCAGAGAAGAGGAGGGGGAGGGTAAGACTTTTGGGGCATGGAGTACGTGATCTCGTACTGTGAACGAACGGTAATGAAATGCGAAGGTATGGTGAAGTCATGGACCAATGGACTTGTACACTGGAGTACGAATATGAAAGAGTATGAGATAAGTCATGAGGCATGAGGGGGTCGTTGATGGCCCGGTACGTCGTGAAAGTGGGGAGTTCGCTCGGTACGAAGTAGGTGGGCAGAGGCAAGCCGGTCAAGGGAAGTGTTCCGAGAGCAGAGTGGTCAGAGGCAGGTTTAGACCATGGACCGCGGGCTATCCACTCGCTGCAACGACCGCTAGTCGCTCAGCATGTCCATACTGCCCCTCGACCCGCCGCCGGGCACCGGTTTCCGCCGCGTATAGTTGCTCCTGGGGGACGTGGGGCTCAGCGTGCCGCTATCGCTGGGCGTGCCCCTCCGCAACTGCAGCGGTGGGGGCGGTGCGTCCCTGCTCGGCTTGCGGGCGTGCGGAATGCCCGCTAGTCCAGTCATCGCGCCCGTCAGACCGACACCTTGGCCGCCGCCGAACCCGCTCGCTGCAAAGCTGCCGCCGCCGTTACTGAGTCCCAGGCCCGGGCCCGACGCGGGCTGGAGCTGCACCGGCGGTCCAGAGGGGGCGACACTGTTGAAGCTCCCATACTGCTGCTGCTGGCTCGGCTGGCGGGAGTGACTCAGTTGGGTCGGCGGCGCGGTCCCAACGGGGCTGGACAGATGGACGATGGTCATACGCCGCGTGTCGTCAATGCTCGGTTTCTTCCCGAACAACCTGCTGATTCTGCTCGAGCCAAACTCCGACTCGCGACGGGTTCGGCGTTGTGTTCCGCCCGGGTTGACTTCGTTGTACTGCCCGTACTGAGTTTGGCGACTGGCTGCGCGCCCGACGGAACCCGTTTCGCGCGGCGTAAAGCTGCCAAACTCGCCGCCGCCGCCAGCTCCGGACTCGGGACGCATGCTGAGCTGGCGCTTCAGACCTTTCAGCGACATCGAGGCGGGGCGCGGGACGGGAGACACGGGGGACTTGATATGGTCCACGTACTGCGCGGGGAGGACGTGTTCCACCAAATCGGGGGTGCTGAGGTCGGGCGTAGGCGGGCGGGCGGGACGTTGTGGCGGACCGGTCGAGCGCACGCGCGGCTGGCCGTTCAGCGTCGCGATCGAGCTGCGGTCGCCGCCCTCATCGCTCGCTCGGCGGGGGGAGGGGAGCGGCGACGCACTGTCAGTCGAAGCAGATAAACTGCTCCGGTTCTCGGGCTGCAGGTAGGGTAACCTGCTACTGCCGCGGGGCGGGAGCGTACCAAACTCGTTGCTGAACGTCGAGGTGGGCCGTAAGCCGTCCGGACCCTCTGCGCTTGCTGGCGAGAGTGCCGGCGATAGGGAGGGCGAGAGAGACGGAGCCGACCCCGGCGTTCGGGGCAGTTCTGGCCGCGGCGATCCTGGCGTCACGGTGAAACGCAGGTCTTGCGGGGACAACGTCTTCATCATCTTCTCGAGGTGGTTGAGCTGGTGCGCCATCACCATGCACGAGGCGCGGTCCGTGTCGAACGGCTCGATGCTGATCGGTCCTAACAGCTTGAGTTCCTCTGTCTCCTCTGCTTCTTGCGGTTCGGGGAGTTCCTCCAGAATCGGCTCGGGCTCGGCACTGTGCCCAGACGAACTTTCCGGGGCTTCAATCGTCGACGGGGGCCGCGCACTGCTCCTAGCAGGACGGGGCGGGGTCGGCGCTGGGCTTCGGAGGGATAACCGTGTCGGCGGGCCGCCAGAGTCCTGCGACATGGTGCGGGTACGTTGTCGTTCCAGTTCCGAGGCGCGGCGCACGCGCTGCTCCTTCACGACCGTCTCGCGCTGTGCTGCACTCAACCGTGCCGCTTCTAAGGCTGCAGCCTGAGCTGCCAGCGACGCTGCTCGTGCTCGTTCCCGCTCGTCCGCCATGTCCTTTAAGAACTTTGGCCGGCTGTCGTTCAGCCGCTGCACCAGCGTGAGGTCGCGTATTCCGCCGGCTGCTTCCGTCGCGCGCTTGCCCGCTCGATAGTCGGCTAACCACGGTGCGTCGGCCGCGACATCAAACTCGATCGTGCCGAAGGATGGGAGCGAGACGGACGCTGGTGTTCGTGGTGAGTTGTAGGAGGAGGACGAGGACAGACTACTCCGCGCCATGTCGGGTTGTGAGCTGACAGACTTCTCGCGCACATGGCCGTCCTCGTCTACCCGCGTTAACGGCGATGTCGAAGCACGAGGGAATCGTTTGATGCTCCCAGATCGCGGGCTGTCGGCGACACCCATGCCGACCGCGCCGGCGCCGAAGAGCGTCGCCCAGCTGTCCTGCGTGATCAATGGGCCGCCGTCGTCCGCTGCAGAAACTGACTCGGCGTAACCTCCCGCTGGGCCGAGGTACACGCTGAGCCCTGTCGTCGAGGGCAGCCCAAACTCCCGCGCAATCACGACGAGCATGCTGCCCAGGGTCGGCTGGAGGGGAAGCAGTCGTCCTCGGCGCCATTTCTTCGCCCGCTCCTTGTCTCCGTCGTCTTGCGGCATCAGCGATGTCGGCGGGACGACAGCGACGACCTGCTGCGACAGGGAGGGCGCGGGCGTGTGTCTCGTGTGTTGTCCCACCGATCCAACGGAATGAGACGACTGCTGTGTCGGCGATCTCGTGTGTGTCCTCGTCAATGAGGCTGACGGCAGCGTCGGTGTGACGATACCAAAGGACTGCGCTATGCGGCCGAGATGCTGCGGGCTCAGCGGCTTGTTCGGGGGCGGGTACGCTGGTCGGTCGCTCGCTTTCGTAGGCGACATGAGCGCGATGTCGTCCTCCTCGGCCCATGAGGTTCCCAGCCGCGTCGGGGACTTTGGCGTCGTCGGCGGCGGCTTGCTGTTCGCGTATCCGGTCAGAGGCGACGCGCCGGGGAACGTCGCCGAGGGCACCGGCCCCGCTGAAGACGATGATGGCGGAGAGTTCAGCGGGTTGATCAGCGACAACCGCGTCTGGCGCAGGACGCCGGAGCCGCCGAAGCGGGCGATGGAGGGCGGAGGAGGCCAGGCGACGAGGTCATCTACGATGACTGGGGCGTTTGAGCCCGATGCTATGCTGCTGGCCATGCCTGGGCTGGATGGAGGTGATATGATGGTGGAGGCGGCACGGCGCGGTGGCGCGCCAGAGCCGGCCGGTCGGGGTCGGGATTGGCGAAAGGAGGGTGCGGGTGAGTGGTGATCAGAGTTTCACGATGAAAAGCGAGGGTCGGGGGTCGGTGTGAGATGATGGATGTCGCGAGCCGGAGATGATCGAGGGTGGTGTGGATGGTTACAGGTGTGATGGATGGGAAAGGACAAGTCCGAGGTGAAGTTGGACGGTCGTGTTGTCTGGCGTGCCGGTTGTTCAGAGAAGTGCGCGGGGCTGGGGCGCCATGGATGCTGGTTTGGTCTGGTCTGTGCGCAACGGGCGACGGAGTGTGAGTTGGGATGTTGAGGAAAGGAAAGAGTGTCAAAGATGTGGTGAGCATGAGACGGCGGCGTAGGCTAAGGGGCAGCCTACCGGGGCTGAGGGACAGGGAAAAATGGGCAGGGACGCGTCTGTGGGACCACTTTACGGCCAGGGCACGGCCAGCTTGGACACCCACGACACACCAGGAGACCAAGGCACTCTGCACTCTCTCCTGCAGCCTGCCCCCTCTCCCTGGATCACTACTCTTCAGTTCTTGCTGGCTGCGTACTTCGCGTCGTCACTTGCAATCTCATCGCTCATCTCATCCACCCAATCTCCATGTGATCGCCGATCAACCTTAGAGATATCCGCCCGCCGTTACTAAGACATTTGAACGGCATCGGCATGCCCCATCGCTCCCGGCCTTGTTCTGTGGATCCAATCTGACACAGATCTCATGTCCCATCATCAACAAAAGGCACGCGCGTCAAACAAACTTCGAGTTGCATGCAGTGCAGTCACTCACTCGCCAAACTGTCACTGCCATACCCACCGCCGAGTATATATTAAGGTTTGCAGCACACCTCCGACTCTCCCAAGCTGCTCCCCGTCTCCATCGCAGCCTCGGGCAACTACAGTGAACATACCTCAGTCTACTCGTTATGCTTCAGCCAGTCTGCGGGTGATCGTTCACAGAGGCACTGTGCCTACCCAGGAACCTCCGTGCCCTAAGCCTCCATGTTACCACCCGGGGTCCCGTGAGCCGCCTCATGCCTTCGACTTCGCTGCAAGCTTGGACTACCATTCGTGTCTGCTGGGTGAGATTTGTAGCCGGGCCCGCGTTAAGAAGCTGCTCCAGAGATTCTCGGTAGTCTGTCGGTGTGCTTCTTCCTAGGCATCTGGGTCTGCTTCTAAGCTTC
Organism: Trichosporon coremiiforme; assembly: GCA_039545355.1. Classification (NCBI taxonomy): domain Eukaryota; kingdom Fungi; phylum Basidiomycota; class Tremellomycetes; order Trichosporonales; family Trichosporonaceae; genus Trichosporon; species Trichosporon coremiiforme. Next base: position 159,800 of record BCJJ01000032.1, read on the forward strand.
CACATGCACCGCTGACCGTGCGCGGCCAGCGTGGGCGAGTGATGCCCAACGTGGTGGGTGCATGAGCGCTAGCACTCTACTTCCCAGAATTGGTGCTAGCGGCTAGGAGACGGGCCGTAGCCAAGGTCCCAACGTGCTCGTGACCAATAGTGACAGCAGCGCTGACGTGAAACGCCCAGCCCGCAGCTATGCGCAGCCTGCAGTGAGCACCAGTGATGCTTTGTAATGGCATTCTAATTGCTTATTAGTCGTTTCATCGGAAGACTTATCAGATTATAGTCACCACGTGGCATCACTCCTTGCCCTTCCCGCCTGGAACCGACGATCCGAGCAGCGATGTCCGCCGAACACCGTCGTCATGGCGATCTGTTGTACTTGACCCTCACACTTCACACTTCACACTCTTCACACTTCATCTACACTGTCCAATCCCTACACTCCTTGACACTACTTCAGTTCTAGCCAGCCTTTCGACATCTGCCGGCTCTCCCAGATTGACAGAGGCACGTTCGCCACCCAACCCCGCCCTCCACCGGCGCTCATCGACGCACAATCCTCCCCTCTCCCGTCAGCTGAACCCGACCCAGCGACACCAACACCATGTTCAGCGTTCCAAGAGTCGCGCGACTCTTTCTAATCCTCACCGCCCTCCTCGCCATCCCGTCGCTGTACCTCTTCTACCCCGGCCCCAGACCAGCCGCCCTCCAAAAGTTCGGCTGGGACGTAGGCGGTATAGACGGGGAGCATTTCCGCACCCCCGCCGAGATCCTCGAGGCCAACTCGAACCACCAACAACAGCACGACGGTCACGAGAAGACGCCCGAGGAAGCCGCCGTCGAGATCGAGTATGAGGAGCAGCGAGCGCTGATCGACGGCGAGAGCGTGAACCATGGCTCTGGGGGAAATGCGCCGGAGCATGTTGGTGAAGGTGGAGACAGGAAGGGATCAGGCGGCGGTGGCGGACCGGCAGACGACAGTTTCGACCATGAGAAGCACAGGGAGGTGTCTGGCGGGAAGGAGGAGCAGCACGCCGTCGGAGCGCACGGTAGCGAGGAGATTGGCGCAGTCATCATGCCACATCTCGGAAACGCGACTGCGAAGTAAGTCCCCCACACACATACCCTACGCTCTGCTCTCCCCGCTCTACTCTCCCGCCCTTCACATCTTTTCAGCTCCCGATCTCTCGATCTTCAGCTAACGCACAGAGCCGAGCTGGGCCGCGGCTCCTGGCGTCTGCTCCACCTCATGACGCTCCGGTATCCCGACAATCCCACGCCGGACGACCGCCAGGCTCTGAAATCCTTCTTCCACCTCTTCAGCCGTCTGTATCCCTGTGGCGAGTGCGCCGAACACTTCCAGGGCATGCTGAAGGAGTACCCCGTGCAGACGGGCAGTCGAAAGAGCGCGAGCCTGTGGCTGTGCAATTTGCACAATATCGTGAATGCCCGGCTTCACAAGCCGGAATTCGACTGTCTCACGCTCGACGAGACGTATGATTGTGGGTGTGGGAATGAGACTAGCCCCGATGCCGAGGGGAAGGAGGGGAAGGGAGGGGAGAAGGGGAAGAGGGCATACACGGCGGTGATTGAGGCGTAGGCGATAGGCGTGAGCGATGCAGCAGAGGGAGAGGATCGAGAGGATCGAGAGGAGTGGAGATGGCTAAAGAGCAACAGACACTCCGTACAAGCCGTTCCAGTAGTAGACATATCCAGTATACACAAAAGTGGACAATCAGTAGCTAAACACATGTAAACTTCTCGCATATCTGCTACTACTCTATCATCGTCTCGACGCTCAGCCTCGCCCTTCGGGCTCGACCTAGGCAGCAACGGCGGGAACGGCACCACCAGCAGGAATCTCCTCCTTGGACAGAATCTCCTTGCCCGTCTTGGCAATCTTCTCGGTCACGGTCTCGAAGGAAGGGAGGGAAGGGCCGTACACGACCACGCGCTGGGTGGGGAGCGAGACGACGAAGCCGTTGGCTGGTGTTAGCGGGCGAGGGGTGGAGACGGAGCGAGCGGGCGTGGAGTGACGAAGTGTAGAGGGCGGGGAGTGGCTAGGTAGAGAGGGCGTGGAGTGATGAGGCAGAGCGACCTCGAGCCCGATCTGCGCTTCTTTTGGAAGCCGGGGAGAGTTTTGATGGGAAATGGAAGAAAAGACCGTATGCGTCTCGCCCGGGAGGTACTCACGCGCCTCAATGTTCTTCTTGAGCACACGCTCAATCGCGCCCGAACAGCCGCCACAGGTCATCTTGACGGTGTAGTTGTAGGCGGGGCCGGTGGTCTGTATGTCAGCTTGGCACACTCACGCGAGCGAAGCGAGCGGGGGTGGGCGAAGCAGATACGGCGAGCGAAGCAAGGAGAGCAACAGCGAGCAACGAGGACGAGAGACAGCGAGCAAGGCGAGGAGCTAGTAATCCGCAAACCAAGCAAGGGGATCCGGGTGACCAGAGAAGATCCAGCCCGCTGCTGGAGCGGAGAGAGATTGAGGCGAGGAGGTCAATCCCATACAAGCACGACACTGCGCCAACTGCCCCCGAATAAGCGTCTGTGAGTCTGCGGCGAGACTGGTGACTGCATGACTTGAGTCGTAGTTTCCACTACCTCCGGCTTGCTGAGAGAGCCGCCGCGCTCTTCGCTGTATCATTTTCGCGCTGCTGCTCCACCGCGACTGTAGTATCAGAGGGAGAAACTCACAGGAGCAGACATGATTCTAGCTGTTTTGGCGTAGAGTAGAAGACGGGAGAGAATTCAGTAAAGAGTATTGTTGTTGCTTGAGCACCGCCAGCAACCTTTATTTCAATGTGTGGCCAGCAGGGTCCCCGGATGGCGTCACCGATTTGAGTGGCTGATGGATGACTGAGGCACGGGGACGGCCGAAACGTCGCCAGTCACGGACCTGCCTCCACCAAGCTCGATCTCTGCTTACACACCACCAGGGCTCGCATCACATCTCCTGCTAGGCTGCTCTTGATATGCGTGAACTACGTGGATGAACATATCGGTTAGGCACCAAGGTGGGAGCCCATCGGGCAGCAAATCTCGCGCATCGACGATGCCTGGAAGAGGACACGAGGCACCAGAGGAGGACCTGTCCCGTACACTGCCCGCAGATCTCGCGCATCGGCCATCACCTCGCCGAGGGCAGTGCCCGCAATGTCGGCGGTGCGCACCGCAACTGACCTCACTGAGCACGCACCAGAAGGAGCAAGTTGCTATCAAGTACACATTGCATAGTCTATCGCTGCCAAGTATTACTGCCTGCGCTACTCTCCTTCCGGCACTCCTCGTGCTTTCGGAGCAGCCCTGGCACGGCCGCTGTCGGACACTCTGCCGCAGACTCTGTCAGAGCTCGCACATCACACCTCGCTATGCTCGGTGCTCGGTGCCTACTCGCGCTTCGGGATTGCCACCTCGCCCTGCGCCGTCGCGGCCACTCCGCTCGTGAGCAGACCGACATACGGCATCACGTTGTAGTGCAGCGTCAGGTTGGCGAGGTGCACGTTGCTGCTGTCAGCTAAAGTCACCAAGCGGAAAGCTCAGAGGCGGCCGCAGGGCTCGCAGCCCTCCCACCACCTGGTCATCATGATGCCTCCAGGGCTCATATTGGCATATGCCTGGCTTCCGAACGGGCGTTTCTCGAGCCTGGCAACGCCGCCTTCGGCGCCGTTGCTCAGCATACTCACTCAAACTTGCCATCGGGCTGGTGCCAAAAGTACACGTTCCTCGCTCCCTCGAGCCTGATCTTGGCGTTCTTGAACGTCTTGGTCTTCCTGTGCTTCTGCCTTCCGTCATGGAACGCGTCGACGGACCTGAAGTCGCCCGAAGCGCGGGTCACGATGCGGTCCCAGAGCACGACCTGGTGCGCCTCCTTCGAGACCTCGTCGACATAGTCCGCGAGCAGGTAGAGGAAGACCTGTTTCGTGTTGTACGATTTCAGGACGGGGGTCAGGTCGGCCTTGACGTCGAACTTGAGCTTGAGCACGTCTTCCTCGGGCGAACGCCAGCGTGAAGGGTTGCGGCCGCGCGTGCTGGGGTTAGCTAAGCTTCACGAATACCAAACTGAGTGGAAAGGGCTGGTAGATGAAGATAGTAGAGGGAATGAGGAGAAGGAAGCAGGGACCGAAAGTCACTGGCCTTACGGCCAGAGACTAGCACTCACATCATCAGCGACTTGACGTCAATCTTGCCCGGGGCTAGGGTCGGCTGGTGGTACCAGCTAGCCAGGGAGATGAGGCCGAGCAAGACCATGACGGCTGTCGTCGCCAGGGAGGAGAGCTGGTTCAGCCGCTGGAACGTCGAGTACATCGCAGCGGCGTGTTCGGCGTGGTGTTGTTGTTGCTGGCGAGGTGACGCTCGTGATCGACGAGGAAGGCGTGGAGGTCGCGAGCTGAAAGTGGAGGTTGCATTAGCGGAGGTAAATGGGATGATCAATTTAGCTTGGATAGGTTGTATTAGGAGAGTCGTATTGATTACAGCTTGATCACGTGTTTTGACGATCACAAGGTGGAGGGTGCCGAGACCTGGATTTTCGAGATGGTGACTGCATTCCAGCATCCCTGTCTGACGAGGACGGGGTGCATGAGGACGTGCCGGACATCGCGGCCAGCATGATGCTCAGCGTGGGCTTCCCGGGGAGGCGTACAATGGCCGTGCCGTCTCATTGTCCAACATCCCTGCAACTCTATTGACCGGAACGCCCAGCATGTTCGGGCACCCGGGGAATCCAGCGGTGGCGATACAATTTGCAGTGTCGATGGTGGCGACTGTAGTGTCCCTCGCCACGTCGATTAGTCAGCTCCTGCTCCCTGCCTTCGGAGGTGCTGACGAGGCGGGAGTGGACAGTGGTGACGAGGCGCCAAGCAGCGACGAGGACACGTCAGCTGCCAGCGCCGTTAGACGGCCGAGACTTGAGTGTCCATGACATGTCTTGTTTCTTTTGTCGGTCCGAGTAGATCGGGGATTTTCGATGCATGGAGACAAGGCTCTACATGAGCGCTCGGGCCCAGAACCCTCTGTGGCGATTGCGACGATCACGGGTGCGGCTGGCAGTCACCTGTACCTTGTACTATGGCTACCTCAATGGACAAGCGAGATGGGAGACACCCTGGCGCTGGGAGATGAGATCGGGGACGCTGACACACGAGACAGCACCTGGACAGCAGCCGAATGACCGGGACTGAGTGCGGGACGGAAAGGGTTCGCCACGCAAGGGGTGTTGCTGGTTGATGCTGTCTGCCGTGGTCGGCAGTGAGAGCGGCGAGTGCGGCTGACGCAGCGGCGGTTGGGCCGAATGCGGTAGAAGGGCCTAGCACTCAGGACTCGCCCAGGAGCACTCCAGGACGGTCAGGACGTGCGGCGAGTGCGGACGGAGAAGGGGCAACCGGGCGGTGCGGGAGCAATTCATCACCACTCCAGACGTGCCGGAGTAGCCCCGCTGGCGCGCTGGCACCAGAGCTCATCCCGACGCCACGTCACAGAGGTGCCACGTTGCACCGACCACGGCCGACGCGACTGCAACCACCAGACAGAGATATTAATTACCACCACCAACCGCATCCTTTCCCCTTTTCTTTTTTCCTCGTCCATCCCAACTACACCTCCCACACTCCTTCAGCCAAAATGGCATACCCTCGTGCCACCATCAGGCCGAAGCGCTCACGAGCCGCAAAGGCCCAGCGCTCCATCCTCGCAAACGTCGGCGTCATCGCCCTCGTCCTCCTCTGCTGCCTCTGCTTCCTCCCCGCCGGCAACCTCGTTCGTGCCGCTGAGACCGAGGAGAAGAAGTACGAAAATGTCATCGGTATCGACCTTGGGTGAGTACTATCAAGCTGCTGAAGCTGCGGACTCCAGCTAATGACCAGAACTACTTACTCGTGTGTCGCTATCCAGAAGGGCGGAAAGGTTGAGATTATCGCGAACGACCAGGGCAACCGTATCACTCCCTCTTGGGTCGGTTTCACCGACGAGGAGCGCCTGATTGGTGACGCCGCCAAGAACCAGGCTCCCCAGAACCCGTCCAACACTGTTTTCGATGCCAAGCGTCTCGTCGGCCGCAAGTACTCGGACCCCGAGGTGCAGCGTGACAAGAAGCACTGGCCCTTCGCTGTTGTCTCCAAGGCCGGTAAGCCCATGATCCAGGTCACCGCCAAGGGCAACAAGAAGGACTTCTCCGCCGAGGAGATCTCCGCCATGGTCCTCTCCAAGATGAAGGAGACCGCCGAGGCTTACCTCGGTGAGCCCGTCACCCACGCCGTTGTCACCGTCCCCGCCTACTTCGACGACGCTCAGCGCAAGGCGACCATTGACGCCGGTACCATCGCCGGCCTCAACGTCCTCCGTCTCGTCAACGAGCCTACCGCCGCCGCCATCGCCTACGGCCTTGACCGTATCAAGGACAAGGAGGAGCGCCAGATCATTGTCTACGACCTCGGTGGTGGTACTTTCGATGTCTCGCTCCTCTCGATTGAGGACGGCGTCTTCGAGGTTCTTGCCACCGCCGGTGACACCCACCTCGGTGGTGAGGACTTTGACAACCGTGTCATGGACTACATCATCAAGAAGTACAAGAAGGACACTGGCGTCGACGTTTCTGGCAACAAGAAGGCCATGGGCAAGCTCCGCCGTGAGGTCGAGAAGGCCAAGCGCACTCTCTCTTCGCAGATGTCCACCAAGATTGAGATCGAGTCCTTTGAGGGCGGCAACGACCTCTCCGAGACCCTTACCCGCGCCAAGTTCGAGGAGCTCAACGTTGACCTCTTCCGCAAGACCATGAAGCCTGTTGAGCAGGTTCTCAAGGACGCCGGTGTCAAGAAGTCTGAGGTTGACGATATTGTTCTTGTTGGTGGCTCTACCCGTATCCCCAAGGTCCAGGCTCTCCTCAAGGAGTACTTCAACGGCAAGGAGCCTTCCAAGGGTATTAACCCCGACGAGGCTGTCGCCTACGGTGCCGCCGTCCAGGGTGGTGTCCTCTCCGGTGACGACGGAGCCAACGGTGTCCTCCTCATCGACGTCTGCCCCCTTACTCTCGGTATCGAGACCACTGGCGGTGTCATGACCAAGCTCATTGGCCGCAACTCGGTCGTCCCCACCAAGAAGGCTCAGATCTTCTCCACCGCCGTCGACAACCAGCCCACCGTCCAGATCCAGGTCTACGAGGGTGAGCGTTCGATGACCAAGGACAACAACAAGCTTGGCCAGTTCGACCTCACCCACATTCCTCCCGCTCCTCGTGGTGTTCCTCAGATCGAGGTCACCTTTGAGATTGACGCCAACGGTATCCTCAAGGTCTCTGCCCTTGACAAGGGTACCGGCAAGTCCGAGTCGATCACCATCACCAACGACGACCGCCGCCTGTCCCAGGAGGACATTGACCGCATGGTCCAGGAGGCTGAGGAGTTTGCCGACGAGGACGCTGCCATCAAGAAGCGCATCGAGGCCAAGAACTCGCTCGAGAACATGGTTTACTCGCTCAAGGGCCAGCTCAACGACAAGGAGGGTCTCGGTGGCAAGCTCGACTCTGACGACAAGGAGACGATCGAGGAGGCCATCAAGGAGAAGCAGAAGTGGCTCGACTCGAACCCGTCTGCGGACGCCGAGGACTACGAGGAGCAGCTTTCTGAGCTCCAGTCGACTGTTGCCCCGATCACTGCCAAGCTGTACCAGGGAGGTTCGGCTGGTGACGACGAGGTCCCCTTCAACCACGATGAGCTCTAAGAAGGAAACGAGCTTGTAATACTGTAGCATTGCATAACCCCCCACCCCAACCCTACATCCCACTCGACGATGGGAAACAAGAAGAATATGGATTCGTAGTAGACTCAAACAGTGTTTTAATGCACTTGATACCGCATATGACAAGCGTGCTGCAGAGCTTTGAGTGTTTGTGTTTGTGTGCTGATGTTTGCGAGGGCGGGAGGCGGATTGTCTACCCACCGGATGGTTACTGGAAGAGGGAAGACGAACATGAGTTGTGCCAGGGTCAGCGTTGCGGAGGCGTGACGCGGTTGATTTCTTGTATTCTTGTGGGCAGAGTGTGATCCTTAGCGAGTGATCCGCACGTTGCTAATGTTGCGCTAATGGGAGTTAATGCGACGCGGTAGTGAGACATTAGGAAAGATGTGCTTCCGCTAATGGTGGGTGGCTTGCAATCCTGCAGGCGATGCCCCCTCAGCCCCCTCAGTGGCACGTGGTTTGACGCACAACACGCTTGCGCTCAGGATCCATGTTGGATTCAGCCTCAGCCTCTCGCCCCCGTCCTCAGCACCACCTTCTCGTTCACGTCTCCCTTCCTCGACTCTCGGTTCCTTCTCTCCTCTCTCTCCCTCCAGTCTGCCTGTCCTTCCCTCTTCTCCTGCTGTCTCCCTCCCGTCGCCTCTGCTCGCGTATCCCCCTCCCCACCAACGTGACAGCGGTCGAGAGAGAAGGACAGGCCAATGTCCAAAGTCATCACCCAGCGATCAACCCACATCGACCACTCCACCCATGCGTCCTCGCTCCAGTCCACCGCCATGATGCGCGACATCTCCAACAATAACCCCACCCAGCCGACCAAGCCAGCTCCCGGTGTAAACGGCGTCGCTCTGCCCTCCGGTTCGAACAGCTTGACCAAGCATGACCCACTCAAGAGGACCGTGCTAGGACGCGTCAATGTTAACATTGCGCACAATGCGGCGACCGCAGCAGCTCAGAAGCACCAACGGACCACGCGATCAGCTCTGGCCAAGACTGTCCCGCAACCGGCGCCGGCGCACGACGTGTTCGAGTTTGACGCGGGCAAGACGACGACGACGTCCCTCGGCAAGCGTCTCCGGCTCGACCAGCAGAATGCACGCGATCAGACGCTCTCGAAGCGCGCCCGTGCCGAGGCGTCGCAGCAGGCAGCGCGTCATCTCGAGGAGCAGGACAAGTGGATCGGCAAGTGGCGCAAAGCCTTCCCTTCTCTCGTCTTCCACTTTGAGCTCGGCGTCGAGGAGGGCATCGGTCGCGGGCTCCGGCAGCGCGTCCTAGGCATGGGAGCTGTGAGTGTGTGGCTTTAATGGTATGCTGACCGTGACCAGAAAGTCGACCAGTTCTTCTCGCAGCGCGTATCGCATCTCGTGGTGAAGGGGGCGGCTGCGTCGCCCCAGAAGAAGGCGCCCTCACGGCGGCGCGAGGGCCAGAGTGACAATCCCTTCCTTGACTCTACCGGAGCGACAGATCTCGTGACGAAGGCGGAGAAGCTGGGCATCAAGGTGTGGACGGTGAAGAGTGAGTTTGGGGGACACGCAAGGTAACTGACAATTGCAGAGCTCACGGAGATGCTGAACAAGCTCGCGCCGGTGGATAATGAGAAGAACGACTCGCTGTCAAACTTGCTCGCGGACGAGAAGCTGAACGGCACGCGCGAGCGCGATTTCTCTGCCCCGCGGCCAGACTACTACTACTTCCGGCCAGGGACCAAGTACCTGCTCGTCGAGGACGCGACGGCGCGACACCGACCCGTCATGATCAAAGAGTACACGAAGGAGCTCGAGTGGCCAATCATCCACGACCAGTTTCTGCGGTTAACGACATCGTCGCAGCTGCCGCCGAGCGTCGAGCACTCGAAGAACCTGGTGCGCGACCTGCGTGAGCGAGCGTGGTCATTATATGTCGAGAACACGCCGTTCCGGGGCGAGGAGCCGCCAGTGCCGACTCTCAAGCGGTCCAACTCGCTCCGCGAAATGCCCGTGACGCCGCTGCCCGAGGAGCTGCCCTACCACGACAAGGCGTCCGGCAACAGTGTCGTCATCACATCCAACATTGCCTCGACGTCGACGGCGAACATGACCCCGAACGCGTTTGGCCCCAACGGTGCGCTGGTGCTCGGTGCCAACAAGGACCGCGCCATCATGCAGATGAGCAAGCGCGTGCAAGTGTTGAAGGGCAACGCGCGCATGGCCGCGGGCGTGAGTGCGGGCCGGCGGGAGGAGCGCGAGTCGGAGCGTGAGCGCGTGTCGCGCCGTCGGTCGACGGGGACCGAGCCAGCGCCAGCAGCGACAAAGGAGTTCTTGTCCCAGACGCAAGTGGTGAACATGCTGCGCCAGCTGCGCGCACCGACGACGCAGACGAAGCCGTCGTACGACGAGCGCGTGCGCAACCGCGAGCACGTCGACGCAGGCTACAAGCGCAAGGACCAGGACACGGCGAGCGGCTACTGCGAGAACTGTCGCGTGCGCTACAACGATCTCTCAGTGCACATTGCGAGTGGCAAGCACCGCCGGTTCGCGAACAATGCAAAGAACTTTGCAGACCTCGACGACATGCTTCAGTGTCTCCAGCGGCCGCCGAACCCGCTCATGTGTGTGCCGACGCGGGTGTGTCGGCCGTGTTGGGCGAAGCACGACAAGGACGCGCGCTGTGGCAAGTGTTTGGACGATGAGGCGCTGTTCTCGTCCCCGAAGAGCACGCCGGGGAGCACGCGGAAGCAGCACTATGCGTTTGCGGAGGCATATGAAGCTTCGAGTCCAAGCCGAGCGTAGCGGCGCCCGAGCGCCGACCGGAGGGAGGCGTGGGCGGCCGGAGAGAGAGCAGGGCGAGTGAGGGTTCAGAGTAGCCCGTTGAGACATTCAGTGCGCCCAGCATTAGTTGGGCGCGAGTATAACATTAGATAGCATTTTCTTCTTCACGCTGCACAGTCGTGTTCTGTTGATAGCATTGTAATGCATGGCATATAGTACCGAGTGCCGCGGGTTTCGAGCGTCCGCCGCGGGCGGGCAGGAGAGACGAGCGGCTACAGCATGAGTGGCGAGCGGTGAGAGACCTATGAGCGGCGAGAGAGGAGTGAGAGCGAGGAGTAAGAGAGCGGGACAGAGGGAGACGTGAGAGCGACAGGTGTTACGAGTGCATAGAGTATGGAGTCTACTTGGTCTTCGGGGGATCATGGCTCCATCCAAGAACACGTTCAGCCTTGGCACTCGTCCACGCAGCGGCTCTCGCGTTCTTCCCAAAGTACTCTTCGTCGATCTCTCCATCGGGCCAATACCTTCTCAGCAGTTCCACAGTCCCCGCCCTCTCACCCCCCTCTTCTCCCTTCTTCCGCTGTCTCTCAACGCTGCCTTCCCAACAAGTCTCCGGCGCGACAATGTTGAATACCTCGTGTCCCGCCCAGTCTCCCTTCGTAAGAGCCAGGACACAGGCTCGGGCACAACTCTCGTACGAGACCCAGGAGAAGATATCCGTACTCGTGCAGTCTGGCCAGGCCGTTTCGTAGGTTTCGCGGACCATGTGGAACCGCAAACTCGCCACGCGCGTCCCGGGCGCCCAGCGACATATGGCAGTGGCTTGGAGTTCGCACTCGGCCTTAGAGATGGCGTAAGCGTCCTCGGGTTTCTTCTCCACGTCCTCATCAATTGGGAAATGGGAGAAAGACGTGTGCCCTTCGGGAGAAAAGGAGAGGCCATGGGCGTTGACACTCGAGGCCTGGACTAGACGTTTGATGTTGTGGTCGGTACTGGTCCTCAAGATGTTGTAGGACGAACAGACGTTGATGGCATGCAACTTTCTGTCGTCCAGATCATCGCGAGGATTGGGAATGGCTCCAAGGTGGATGACGCCGTCGAACTTATCTTTGAACAAGGAGTCGACGAAGGAGAGGTCGGTCAGGTCGCCCTTCAAGAAAGTTAATGACGGATGAGGGAGGGACGGGGTGAAACCTGCTGCCGTAGTGGGTAGAGTTGAGGGGAGGGCAACGACGTCGGTTGCCAAGACTGTATGACCCGACTCGAGGAGGTGGGATAACGTGTGGGTGCCGATTCGACCACAAGCTCCAGTCAAGAGAATGTGCACTTGTCTGTCAGTCTCACACTCCCCCGTGTTGTCTACAGGCCGACAAACAGCCAGAGCAGCCTCGAGAACTTACTCTTTGACTTGTTGTTTTCTCCAGTTACGCGAGCACGCCCAAAATTGAGAGACTGGGAGACTGGGATATAGATGGATCAGGCGTGACGTATAGATGGATCAGGCGTGACGTTGGAGCAGGAGTGACGACAGTTGAGTTGGCAACTGGTATGAGTCGCATGAGTTGAGGCGGTGGGCACCATCAATCGGCCAGAGCCGGGCCGACCACCCGGCCAACTACGCCGATATCTCGGCCACTTGTTGTCCTCACCATTCGTATTACTTTCGACCGAATCAGTGCACTCTCGCTCGCCCGCAGTTGGCCAAAGAAACCCATGGTGCATTCTATTATGTGTATGTGCTCTACACTGTCCGCGCTCACTCTCACGCCCAGACCCACGCCGGAGTGACGCAGCCTCAGCCTCAGTCTACTCGGCCGCGCTCCGCTCGGCCGCGTCTAGTACAGCCAATTCGCCACCCACAGACCGAGCAGCACCAGGCCCAGCTTCACGCTCAGATGCGCCTGAGCGAGTGACCTGATATTGCTGACTACGGACAACACAGTGTGCTGGCTCCACCGCACCGGCGCGTCGTACCCCGTCACGGCTGCCCCGTTGTCGCGGAAGTATCCGCTGTTGTCGAGCGCCGTGTTCGGACTGGCTGGGGTTTCGAGTGGCTGCTCTGCCGAGCCCGATCCCGAGCCCGAGCCTCCCTCAGCCTCCTCGCCCTCCTTCGCCCGGTCCATTAGGGGGATCTCATCCTGCTGTGTCGGAGCCGTGGCCGGAGGGGGTAAGCGCTCCTTGCCCTTGCCCTTGCCGATGATCCAGGTCGTGATCTCGCCCGTGGCGCCCGAGACGAGCCAGGAGAGGTAGATGAAACACACTGTCGAGATGGCGAGGTTGACGGGGCGATACTCTGGCGGCAGCACAAGCAGAATCGCCTTCGTGTCTGCTGCGAGCCAACCGTGGAACTGCAGGATGAACGTCTCGAGCGAGATCTGGCCGACCCAGCAGAACAGCAGCGACGAGTGCTGCCTCAGCCGCGCCGAGGCGTTGCGCAGCACAACGTAGCCCAGAATCGGCACGATGGACACATACGCGTGGTACTTGTTGTACACAAACTTGCTCTCCAGGTGCAGCTCGTACCAGAAGTACCACACCAGTGCGGCCACGGACGCGACGCACGCGCCGCCCCTCAGCTGGTTGAAGTAGGGCTGCTCTGTAAGCCGGTGCTCCTTCGCCTTGATGTAGGCGTAGGCCGTGAGCATGCCGCCCCACACAATGTAGAGGTCGAGCGTGACGCGGAACGTCCACTCGCGCGCCATCCACTGGATCTTGAAGACGGCGTTCAGGAACGCAAACAGGTACTCCATCAGGAAGGAGTAGTGCATGAAGGCCGCGATGGCAATGGCGCTCAGCACGAGCTTCGGCAAGAGGAACGCCGCGCGGTCGTTGTACTGCGACCCTAACGCCATCACGCCGTAGATGATCAGGTACCACCAGCTCACGAGCGGGGCAAAGTAGTAGAACACGTAGTTTGTGTTCATCGTGTAGGGGAGCACGACCGACAGCAGGTTCAAGCGCACGAGTACCGTCGCCACGCGTTGTAAGCCGAAATCGGCCTTCTTGTAGTAGAAGAAGAAGTGCCCGTAGCCCGTCATGAACAGGTATGCCGCGACGAGGACGCGAATCGGGTTGTAGATGCCAGAAATCTTGGACGCGCCGACAAAGTGGTAGATCAGGATGGCAACTGCATGTTAGCTTGATTCCTGCGCAGACCTCAGCTACTCACTCTGCATCCACCCTTTCCACTCATCGGTCAGGTCGCGGTTCAGGAAACCTAAATCCTTGCCACGGTTCCGAACCGTCGCAAGTCCCGCAACCAGACACAGGGCGCTGAGAATGGTGAACACCTTGGGGTCCCAGTCCTTGTTCTCCTTGAGGAACATGGTCGTGCGATCCGTGAACCATAAGTACGTGACGGAGAGGCCGAACGTGCTCATCGCGAGCGCTGCCTTGGTGCCGGGCACGAAGCGCTGGAAGGGCGAGTGCGCTGGCAGCTTATGGCCAAAGTAGGCAACGAGCGGAGACCACACAGACAAGAAGAGCAGGAGCAGGCCCTGCAGCGGGCGCACGTAGCTGTAGCGCCGGCAGCAGGTCGAGGGCTGGCCCATGCCGTCCTTGCGCAGAGCGTCCGCGCAGCGCCACGACAGCAGGATCTCGGCCTGCTTGTTCATGATCTTGTCGCTGAAGTGGAGTCCGTCGTCGCTCTCCGAATCGACGATGAGGTCGTTCAACACCGTCGGGAGCACGACGGGCGGCGGGTTCTCGTGCTGCAGGCGCGCAGACAGGTCCGCGTTCATCGCCTCGACGTCCGAGTGCAGGATCGTCGCGGCGCGCTCGGGCGAGAGCTTCTCGTCGACCGGGTCGGGGACGGGGAGGAAAACGACCGTGTCGGCGAGCGCGAAGTTGTTCTCCGCGTTGGGCTTGTCCTTTGACCGTGCCGGCGCCGAAGAAGGAAGTAACCCGGGCATGCGGAACTCGAGGCTCTGGTCCATCGTGTCCCACGGCGTCTGCAGCGCGGCATCTGGCTGGCCTTGGTGCTCGCGCAGCAGGTCGAAGGTCGAGTGGATCGCTGTCGTCCATGCCGAGAGTCCGCCGGACGAGGGATTGCGCAGGTACCACAGACCCGAGCCCATGACGAGCATGCTGAGGGGCTCCTTCGGCGTGGACTTGAGGAACGCGACCGTCTCCGTCGAGTTCAGATACGGGTCCCACCAAAAGTCGAGGTTCAGGCGGTGGCCGTCCTTGGACTTGACGACAGCGCCGCGGTTCGTGTGCTTGTCGCCGTCCTTCTCCCACTTTGGCGTGTAGTTTTTGCCACCGTCGATGGCGCGGACCGCGGCAAAGTACAGTTGCCGCACGTTCGAGTCGCCGATGAACACTGCTCGCCGGTCGTGCCGTCCCGTCAGACCCCGCGTGTTGCTCGTCGTGCCGGTCAGACACTGCGAGATCTCGGTCCCCTTCAGCGCCTGCTGGTAGCAGCCTGTATGTCAACAGCCAGCAAAATACAGTACTCACCCTCTGGCTGCCAGACCTTGTACGTCCCCGGATCCAACCACCGTCCGGTCGTCAGAAGCGCGCCGCAGTGATACGGGTCAGGGTAGTCAAGGAAGCCCCATCGCATGAGGTTGCCGAGGATGACAGCGGCGAGGACGGTGATGCAGGCGTAGCTGTACCATATCGGGTTGAGGCGGGCTTGGCTCGCGCTCTGACGAGCCTGACCGCTTTGAGGCGGCATACCGAGACGTGTTCGGGGTGCGCGAAAACAGCTTTCCAAGACAGGCGGCGCGTGTGATTGCAGAGAGCCTGGCGGAGGAAAGTAAATCTAGTGGTGGATGATCGCCTTGTGCCGTGCGAGCGACGGGGGCGGTGGAGGGTGGCGAGGGGCGACTCGGAATGGGGATGTCGCTGTTGTGCCCTGCCGATTGAGAGTAGAGTGATGTGTAGATGGACAAAGGGAGGGAAAGGAAGATGCAGACTGAAATGTTGGGATGGATCGGTGACGGCTACGCTACGAGTGAGCGACGTTTCACGCGGGGTGGACGGGCAAGATATTTCAGGGCAGCCGTGTCCATGTGCAAGTCGCCAGCCTGGGCTCACTGGGCTCATCGAGCTCGTTGGGCTTCCTCACTCAGCCCTCACTCAGGAAGCACTCAGGCATTCGTACTACCTGTGATCTGCAGTCCCTTACGGCATCCAACTTTCAGACCGTCCTCCATGCAACCCACTCGCATCAACATCAACACCCCTCATGTCGGCGCATCAGTGCGCGCTATCCAGGACCCAGTTACGTTCGGCACAACGCTACGTTCGCATACACGCTGCAACGGCGCTAGTGATCCCAATTCACTCTGCCGATTTAACTTCCAGTGACCTTGGCACACGCGCGCGCACGACTGTCCTCACCTCGGTAATGCGACTGACAAGCTCAGAGCCTGCCCCAACCAACTCTAATCGTTATGCTTGCTTTACGTATGGCATAAGAATGGCAGTGTGTTATGTATGACTACAAGGTACTGTTTGAGCAACATGGTGCTCAGACAAGCTATCAATAACCAAAGGGAGAAGAGGTGTCGCCGCAGACGGTAGGCACAAAGTCAGTCCGTCCATCAGCCGTTCAAAAGATACTTCACCACACTGCTGACCTGCTCGCCGATCTTCACCATCCCGTCCATCACACCAACGCGGCGCTCAAGCTCCAGACGCTTCTTCTCCTGCTCCTCCTTGCCCCGGTTGAGGTACTCGAGGACGGTGCCGGCGGCGGCCATTGCGTCTCGGGTCTGCTCCGGATAACCCTTAAGCAGGTCGGACAGCTCGGCTTGCAGGGCGGATGCGCCGCCGTTGTCGTCCTTCGACTTCTGAGGACCTCCACTCTCAAGTTCGTCGGCCGAGGCGATTCCGTCGAGAACCTTCAGCGTCTTGATCACGAACGCATCGATCCTCGGGATGTTGAAGCCCCTAGACGTTAAGGTGCCCTCCAGCTCACGACTGGTAATGACCGCCTCGTCCGTGGCGTACAGATCAGCCTGCAGCTGTCGCCGCACTTGGTCAAGATCGGTGGCAATCAGGCAAGTGTGAGCGATCCAGTTCTCCCTCCCGTGCTTGACAAAGACATTCTTGACGAGATCGATCTGCGCGCGAAGAGTAGTGGGCCCAGGCGTGACAGGAACCGCCGCGCCATTGGGAGCAGCGCTCTTGGCGGACGCTTCGGCGCGTGCACGCTTGCTGGAGGGTGAGTCCTCAGGCACACCCGAGGGTCTAGTCAAAAGTCAGTACAAATCACAGTCGTGAGTAACCAGTCGTTAAACGTACGTCGTATCTTGAGCGTCACGCTCTCGTTTGCGAGTGCGATCACTTCCTGGCGATGCAGCTTGAGTCTCCACAGCGTAAGCGGGCAGGTCAGGGAAGTCTTGAGCAATACTTTTCGGGATCAGCTGGTCAGAAGTCGATTCAACAACTGTAAGCGTCCCCGGCCATCCCCGCCAGATGGTGAGGTCTTCGGCATTCTTCTTGGCGAAGGGCGTGTCGAGCTTGATCGGTTGACGGTGAAGGGTCTTCACAGCGTCTGCATTAGACGGCTTGGACTCAGCAAACGCCACGAAGGCGAAACGTGGGTGCACAGGAGGAATGGAGAAGATGTCGACAGAAACGCTGGCTGTCAGTTCACGCCGGCGGACGAAACTCACATCTCGCCGAACTGCGCGAACAAGATCCCCAGGTCCTTCGCTGAGGCGCTGTCCGGGAAGCTGGATATTAGCACAGTCACACTGGGTCTCCCTTGCCCTCAACTTACTTTGTGACGCAAAGAGCATCCGCGCGAGGTCGAATGCCCTCGTCTTCCGGCTCAGCCTGCTGCTCCGCATCGTGGTCGTGATCGACAGACGGCATGGGGGAGGGCACAGCTGGCGACGGGCCTGTAGGTGGTGGCGATGGCTCGCGAGGTGGAGGGGGCTTTGGACGCTCGAAGGGCAACTTGCGAAAGCTGGGGTCTGCGTCGCCGTGCTGCCAAGGGCCAGGAATGGCACTCGATCCAGGCAGGGGGTCGCCACCGCCAGGGCGGTTGTAGATGTCCTCTAAAGAGCGTTCCTTCTTGCGTTTCGTATATGAGTTGGTCGCAGCAACGGTGGCGATCTTCTCCGCAAGAACCCAACCTTCGACTGCGTTACTGCGCGGGAGCCACACGACCGTCAGCTGCGCCTCGAGGAATTCGGTGCAAATTTCTCGCCACAGTTTGCAAAACTTGATGCTTTCTGGTCGACTCGACGTGTCCAGACTGATGATGGCGCACGGTGACGAGGTGAAGAGGATGAACTCTTGGTTAATCGGCTTCTGGTTGCGGATGCTCTGCTGCAGCTGCTCGCGGAAGCCCTCCACAGCCTTGAGCATTGCGCCCAGCTCGGTTCCCAGAGCATCTGTGTGACCGACGAAACCGCGCATCTTGGATCGACTCATACCCTCGTCGAGGATCCACTCCACCGCGGCCGCCCAGCCTTCTCCGGCTCTGTTCGAACCCTCCGCGTACCACAAACTCTCCGACTTGCCGTCCTGGCAGATCGCCCGATGCAGAGCAATTGCGTCGTCTGGGTTGACTGTAATGTGCTTCGTCATCGGGAGCTCGCTCGGCGGCAGGTCGTAGACAGTCGTCGTGTAGTCGCCGATCATCACTTGCTTGTTGCCAGTCAGTATCGGCTGATCAGACACGTCTCCGCCGCGGTTCTTGGGGGGAAGGAAAGAGGCAGGAGATTGTGCGTAGCTGGTGCTCGGGGTCGGCATGCGGGTGTCGAGGCCAGAGGGTGCGGAGGGGTCGTATGGAGCGACATTACTCGGCTGATACGGATCGTACACGTCGTCGTACTTCCGGCTGCCGTCGTAGGATGGCGTGGATGTGAGGGGAGACCCCGTGACTGCAGGGTTGTATTCCTCGTATGGGGAGCGATAGCTGGAAACGTTCGCGGGCGGAAGCGTGGGAGGCGGCATTCCTGGGGCTAGCGTTGGGCGCGGTGGGGGCGCACCATAGGCTGAGCGAGGGGGGAAAGGAGGCAGAGGTGGACGAGGGGGTGGCGGGCGTCCCAGCCCGAAAGGCGCCGAGGGGTTGTACCCCCCTGACGAGGATGCGGGGTTGTACCCTCCGCCGTTGTTGTAGCTCATCCGGAGACTGTCGAGTTAGTGTCGGTGGGTTGGTCATTATCTTACGTGTTCCTGGAGAGGTGAGGTGAGGTTACGGAGGGTAAGGAATAGATTAGAACGTCAGCAGAGCTTGAAGCCTCTTCGAAGTTAGATGGTGAGGTAGGTAGTAGGTAGTAGGGTAGCGGAAGGTGAATGGATCCCCTGTGGTGTGCTGAGTAGGCGATACGAGTAGACGTGTAAGAGTGATGAGGTTGGTAACCCGGTTGTTGGCTGACCCATCGTATGTCACCTTTGGGCGGGCCGGAGATCGGCCTTTGTTTAATCCCGCCCTTTACAAAAGTCAGCGGTTCGGCTACCAGGACCGTCAACCGCGGCGAGCTTCTCGTATATCTTGCACCAATCTTGTCAACAATGGCGCCTCTCAAGGGTGATGCTGCGCGTCTGAGGGTGAGTGTTTGTTGAACTTGAGCCTGGTCAAGCGCTGATGACAAGACCATTATCGTTTCTTTCCCCCTCCTGGTCGTTACCAGCGCCATTTTGTACCGCCGAGGTGAGTTCCCGGAGTAATCTCCCGCTGACCTAACAGAGTACATGGGCGAGGAGCAGCGCAAGATCCCGAGGCCGGACTCGAAGGACCGGATTCTCCAGACCGGGGGCGTTCCTTGGGAAACGCAGAACCAACAACAACAGGAGTCATCGGAGACCAAGTCGTTCTAGACATCCCCCCCTCCCTTGGTTTCCGTCTTTAATCATCCGTTCTACTCTCCACTATAGCATTGTACACAGCATATCCTCTCAACCTTCATGAATCACAGCATTGACACGAGCACCGCACATTCACGTCCGTGGTTCTAGCATAGCATAACTCTAGAGAATAATCTCATTTTTGCATCTACTGCTTGGTCTCCGTCACGACAACCTTGGTGCCGGGGAGGACGTAAGGGTTGAGGCGGAAGTTGCACTGGGGTGTCAGATAGGTACGAGCAAGGAAGAAGCTTCAGAAGGAAGCGACCGCCATGTGCGCGCTCGGCAGCCTTCTCAGCAGCCACGGGAAACTCACGTTCGAGTAAGCAACACCGGCACCGAAGCCAGTGCCGAGGGCGATAGGCCAGGCGCGGCGGCGGAACAGGATAACGGAGGCGATAACACCAGCTCCGAATCCGATACCAGCGTCAACGATGAGGTCGGCGAGCTGCGGTTAGCTAAGAAACCACGTCGAAAAGCTGGCGCCCGCATGTTGCCGTCCTTCAGGAGAACAGATGACTCCGCGCTCCACATCCGTCCTAGCCCTTCCCACCGCACAACACCGTTCGCGCTTCCTATGTCCTATCGCGCCTGCGACGGTCCGCTCAGAGGCACGAAGAGAAGACACGTTCACAGCTGAAGCGCCAAGTCTGCAGACAGCAGCGCCGACAGCCACTGGTGCGAACAGATGCACGAAGACCTTCCTCCACTCTCAGGACCTTCTGAGTTCAGCCCTCCAAGGAATCTTCGTGGTCCCCATCTTCTCGATGCACTCCGTCGGCTCTCCAACGGCTCGAAGGAATCGCGGACGGTCGACATGCGGTCGGCATGCCGCGACATAATGCGAATGACGCGAATGACGTTTTTGATACTCACGCAGGTGTCGAACTGCGGTTGTCAGCTTCACAATCGGCGGTTCTCAGCTCACCTTGCGGGCGACGGCGTCCTCGGAGGGAACGGGGGCAGAGACGATGACCTCCTGGTTAGACATGACGGGATTAGGTAGTGGTGGCTAGTGTGCTGACGATGTTGAATGCTTGCTCGATCGCGTCCACTGGCCGTCGAGGAGCGCTCGCCCGCTCGCCGTGCGCGCGGCGGAGGAAATCGGCCTTTCCGTGTGCCGGACGCGTGGCGTGGCGGGGTCCCCGCATTCTGGTCTTCGCGGCGAGGCCACTGAAAGTACAGACTTCGACACTCTATCACTCTCAGTCCGGAGAACCATGCATAAGCGGCGTGACGCGCAGAGTACATGGTGCAGTTTGAGTAACGAAAGGCAGGCACCACCAACGCAACTTGGGAATGTGCGGAAATCGGCAAAGCTCACCAATGATCGGCAGCCCCATGGCCACGAAAGGGCGTTTGTGGCAACTGTGGTGTGTCGTAGGACGACGGCGTCTTGCTCACGCTTGTTAGTTACCATTGAAGATGCATTCATTCTTAACACTCTCCTTTTGATCGTCTGGCCACATGGCAAGTCCGACGCTTCATCATAGCGCTAATGGTCTCCGGACTTCATTCGCAACCTCCGCTGAATGATTGGCATGTATGGTCGTCGTGGTCTGT
This sequence comes from Trichosporon coremiiforme, assembly GCA_039545355.1. NCBI lineage: Eukaryota > Fungi > Basidiomycota > Tremellomycetes > Trichosporonales > Trichosporonaceae > Trichosporon > Trichosporon coremiiforme. The sequence continues at coordinate 180,654 of BCJJ01000032.1, forward strand.
GCTTCGTCCGTGCTCAGAGCGCTCGTCACCCCGCAGCCCTGCAGCAGACCTAAACAAACAAAGGCGAGGAAGATCAAGGTTGCCGTAACTATTCCGCCATCATCCTCTCCATCTCTCGCGTACCGCAGGACCATGGCCAACATCGATTCAGGCTGGGTGCCGGCCGTGGACCTCGACAGCGCCGTCCAGATGTCCCGAAGAGCCTTCCCTCACCCCAACACCTGGCGTGAGTCGCATGCCTTCGCGCTTCTTCTCTTTATGACTTAGTCTCGGAGTCTTGACTGCGCTAACGGCAGACAGAGACACTATTATTGGGGCAGTGTGCTGCATTGCCTGCAGCGCAGTGCTCTGGGCTGTGCCATGGATCCGGGAGTTGGCAGCGGCGCCGAAGGTAAGTAATTCAACTGCAAGAGGGACGTTGCTGACACTGGCGTCTGCCTTCAACCGTGGTCTTCCTTCATCTCCTTTCGTCTACCCTTCCCTACCGACAACAGATGCTCGTCATCGCCTGTCACGAGATTTGGCACGTCCTGACCGGTCTCACCCTCGGAGGACAGCTGACCATGCTCTGCATCGATCCCAACATGGGCGGCTTCACGAACTTCATGGGTCCAATCCTTAACCAAGAGCAGAGCGAGTACAGCGGCTACGTGCCCACAGAAGGTGTCATGTCGGCGGATGGACCTGGCATGTCCTCGATGCTACTGATGGGATACTTCGGGAGCGCGGTCATCGGATTCTTCCTCGTGGTGAGTCACCTCCTTCTGTGATCCCGCTAATTTCACCTCACAGGTGTGCTCATGTGAGTGGCCAGAAGCTATCATCCGGGGGCTGGTCAAGCTGACAGTCCAGTCTCCGTCAGCGCCTCCAAGGTCGTTGCCATCTTCATCGCCATCGGCCTCCTGCTCTGCATGTTAAGGGCGTGGCGTAAGACGTAAACTGACAATAAATGCAAGAGCTAACCAGCAGTCCGTTCTTCAGTTGCGCGTTTTGGGTTGCGCTCCTCATTGGCCTCTACTTCGCGGCGCACGGCAGCGCTCTGCGCTTTTACGGTGCGATGACCGCTGAATACCTGGGTCCGTAACTGACGCGCAGTCTGCCTCTTCGGTATCTACAAGTCTGCGTCGGAGCTGACGCCAGGAACAATGAACCTCTTCTACGCAGTATGGGACTTCAGCGAACGCCGGCTGTTCCCTCGCGAGCATCCGAGTTGTGCAGAGCACCTGGCCATGAGCATGGGCCTAACCCCCGGAGGTGAGCTAAGTCAGTGATGACAAAAGCTGAATGCTGTCTGGGCAACGATCTGGATCATCATCGAGACCGGTCTGTTCATTGCATCGCTGTTTGTCGGTATGCGGCTGTTCCCCGTACGTACGTTGCTGTGGTCCACCGCTTACTGGCTCAGCAATCCGCAGACGAGCAGATGAGGCAAGCGTGAGTTCTCAGTGGAATCGGCGGCGCGTGACGTGTGAATCACGGGATGCAGTGAGCGGTGCCTCGGAGCCAAGGCTTCGGATCGCCCGGAAGCGAGCTTCGGTGACCGTATCGAGGCATATCGAGGAGTGCGTGGAAGACGTGTCGTGGTCATCTGATCCGGCGCGAGTTTGTTCGGCGCACGAGGCTCATCACGCGGCGCGTAGCACGCGAAGAGTGTATCAGATAAGAGCACTGAGCTGACGACATTTCCGGACGCTATCTCGGGCTCGGAATTCGGTCTGCGCATCCAGTCAACGTTTCATGCCGACCAAGTGAACAGACAGACAAGCAGGGTTCGGAGATGCATCGGATTTGACGAAGCGTGCATGCAGCAAACAGGAGGCGCGGCTCTTATCACGCTGAATGCAGAGCCGGTGCGGAAAATGCGGAGCCTTCAGAGCTCCACGATATGCCCACCGAAGGCTTCTGTGCGGCTAGGTCGGCTGGGCCGATTCGATGGAGCACGGAACGGGGGCCGTACGCGGCGATTTTGGGTGGGACCTGGGTGGATGCACTGTATGACGCGATCGGTGACAAGATTTAATGATCAGTAAGCCGGCCGGCGCGGCCATGCCCGGACAACCAGGTGTCCGCTCAACTTTTGATTTCGTCCATCCTTGTCATCTCCTGTTCCGACACCCCTTCTCACCCTCCTCTCCTACTCTCTTACAAACGCCCCGAGCGGCGACGATACCCCCCTCGCAGCCCCGCGCCCAACCCTCGCCTGCTGCGGTTTCGAAGCCCGAAAACTCGGCGCCGAAAACGGATAAACGAAATAAACAATTTGGATCGTCTTATCACTGTCTCGGCCCGACACAAATTCACACTGTTACTCAGTTGATCAGTTGACGCACGACAAGCGCCCGCCCCGAAAGCCCGCACGCACGCACGCACGCCAAGCTTAAGCTGGTCGTAACCACCTCCACCCCTCCCGCTCCGCCCGCCGATCTCACCATGGCGTCGACATCGGGTCCGTCACCGAACACGACGACGTTCCCTGTCCCGCAGTCCTCGGTCCCGGCGACGCTGACGACTGATCTCGAAAATGTCGACACGGACCTGCTCGAGCGCAACCTCGCCTCCCTGATCGAGCCGCCGGCAAGTGCCTTCTTTACGAACTGGGCGCGCACGTTCGAGTGCCGCCCCGAGCGCGTGTACGCCCCGCGAACGCCGGAACAGTGTCGCCAGATCGTCGAGCTCGCGCGAAGACTAGGCAAGAGCGTGCACCCCGTCGGGGTGGGACACTCCCCCTCCGACCTGGGGTGCACGAATGGGTGGCTCGTGCGCATGGAGGGCGTGAATGGCGCGCTGCAGGTGAGCACCATCGCCCCTAGATATGGCGTATCGGCATGGGAGCTGACGGCAGATTTCCGCCGAGAACGAGACGGCAAACTTCCGCGCCGGCACGACACTGCATGCCGTGCATGCGGCGCTGATGAAGAACGACCCGCCGCTCGCGCTGCGAAACCTCGGCTCGATCTCAGACCAGACGATCGCGGGCCTGATCTCGACTGCGTCGCACGGAAGTGGAGTCCGGTATCCCGTCGTGAGCGAGGACGTCGTCTCGCTCCTCCTCGTCCTGCCGCTACCCGGTGCGCCTGTCGTTCGCGTGTCGCGCGCACAGGACCCGGATCTCTTCCGCGCATCGCAGTGCGGATTAGGCGCGACGGGTCTCATCCTCGAGGTTGAGATGCGGATCGAGCCGTCCTATCGCTTGAAGGAGATCAAGGAGGGCCGGCCGGTCGACGAGGTGCTCGACAACCTCGACACGATTAAGGGGTCCGCTCAGCACGTCCGTGTCTGGTGGTACCCCGAGGGCGGCATGGTTGTCGCTCGCGCTAATAGAACGTACGAGCCCGCCCAGCCCGTCAAGAGCTGGTGGGGCGAGTTCCTCGGCTTCCACGTCACGCAGTTCCTCCTCTTCATCAGCCGGTATGTGCGCTCCTTCACGCCGTACGTCGGCAAGTGGGCGTGGAACCTCGCCAAGGTCGGCGGCACGACTGTGGACGAGGGATACCGCGTCTTCAACTTTGACTGTCTCGTGAGTGGCCCCCTCCCTCCTTAAACGCTCGCCGCTTCGGGGTCGATCACTGTAAGCTGACAGCCAGTTCCCGCAGTACACGTCCGAGTACGCGCTGCCGTCGTCTGCCGCCGTGCCCGTCCTCGAGGCGCTGCGCGAGTACCTCTCCGACATGCGCAAGGAGGGACTGTACCCGCACTTCCCCGTCGAGATCCGCTGGTCCGGCCCCGACGACATTCCTATGTCGCCCTCGTACGGGCGCGAGACGTGCTGGATCGGTATCGTCCAGTATCGACCTTACGGGCTTGCGGTGCCGTATCGCAAGTTCCAGGCCGGCTTCGCCAAAATCTGCGCCGAGCATGGCGGGCGGCCGCATTGGGCCAAGGAGCACGATCTTGGCCCCAAGGAGATTGAGGCCATGTACGAGAAGTCGGGACAGTGGAAGGAGGTCGTGGCGCGTGTTGACCCCGAGGGCGTCCTCCGTAATGAGTACATTCGGAGACATTTCGGGGGAGACAACATTCCCGCCAGGTTGTTCAAGAAGCGTCAGTAGATGGAGCTGTACGGTGACTTATAGATCTAGACTTAGTGCTTACTCTTTATACTCTTCTTCCTTAGTTATACATAGGGTGCCATGTACGCAGTACATTGCTGGCTTTCGGTGGTGCACATTGTACAACTCGGTGTTACATACACAATCACTTTGACTACATATTGATTGGACATCTAGTCAGAGTCCTCATCCACCAGTTGTCTCGCTCGCCCGCGGTCACGTTTCTCCTTCTTCTCGCGCTCCAACTTCTCTAGTCTCTTCTTCCACGGGTCTTCCTCAAGCTCCGGCTCTGGTTTGTTGTCCTGAATGGTTCGCTTGGGGGCTCTGGGCCTGTGCTTGGCCGCATCGTTCGCCTTGATCGTCTTCGCCATGTCTGGATTCATTGCCAGGATTTGCAGGCCAATCTCGAAGATCTGCCTCTCCTCCGGCGAATCCTTGAACACTTTGTCATGCTGGAGGGCTGTGAGTCAGTGGACGAAGCTCCGCGAGCTGGCTTACTGATGATTCCCAACTCTTTCATGAGGCGCTTCTCGGCTGTTTCAGACGGGTCGCCGCCACCATCGGACTCGAGCTCGCTGAGCAGAGCGCTGTCCTTCTTTGCTTGGATTCTCTGGCGTTTCATCTCCTTGTTACGCCTCTGCTTGCGAATATCCGCCCCCTCGCCCTGGTGTCAGTCACGTTCAACTAAACCACTCACATCATCTTCCTCGTCAGACTCGTCCTCGTATTCGGCAGCCAGCAAGTCGGCGCGAACCTGATTTTCGACAAGCTGTACGCGTTCAAGCTGTTGACGTTAGCAGCGGAGCGCGCATGACACGAACATTCTGGGTGACGAAGCCCTCGGGGCGGTAACGGAAGATGTTCTTGAGCCCGAACAGCTCCCCCTTTTGTCCTTCGCTGCCTTCATACGTTCGGCGCTCAAAGGTCGCGTCGTTCATCTGTCGCGCCCGTTGCTGTTTGTAAACTGGACGGAATCAGTAGAGATATGACGGTGGCCTACTTTGCCTTGAATACATGAGTTCTTCGACTGTGCCTTTGCCGAAGAGTCGGTAAACATCCCTAGCTGTCAGTCTGAGGTTCGGGTGAGTAGGTACTCACACAGGGCGCTTCTGTCCGATGCGGAAAGCTCGGTCCATCGCTTGCATATCATTTGCGGGGTCTTAGCATTAGCACGGTCTCTCCGATGCTTCGGTAGCCATTGCATGTACTCACTCCAGCTTGGGTCAAAGATCACGACTTTGTTTGCCTTAATGTGAGCTGATGCAAACGTCGAATACCCACAGCGGTCAAATTCAACCCCACACCGCCTGCCAGAGTGCTAACAAGCATGATGAAAAGATCCTGCGTGGGATCCTGAAACTTGTCCACCATCTCTCTTCGATCGTCCTGGTCCAGTTCTCCCGAGAACAGCCCATGAGTGTAGTCCGGCACCATAGATTAGCGCGGTTGACTGCCGAGAGCTTACGGTAGATACGGATGAACCCTTGAATCATCTTGAGCAGTCGGACTGATGTTGAGAAGATGAGCACCTTGTTCCTCTCCTCAGGATCTGCATGCCACTTTTCGAGTAGATTGACGAGCACCTGATCGTCAGTTGCAGGCTACAACTAAGGCGCCCTCACAATCCACTTGCCACAGTTGGCAGGGTCGCTGCAGTTAGTGCCGTTCACAAAAGTCAGCTCACTAGATTGCTTCGTTGCTCTTGTCCTTGTCTGGGTCGTAAATGTCACCAGTCTACCATCAGCGGTGAATGTCTGGAGCTTGCTTACGCAAAACTTGAAGAAGAGGGCACTGGCGTCTCGCTGTGTACGTCAGCTAAATGCTTTTGATGAGACACCCACGGCTTCATCAGCGTCCTCGTCGCCTGTGGTTAGTGGTCAAGAGCAGATGCCTGCGCCTTACCTTGATAGAGAAGGGCCAGATGCTTCGTGTCAGCGCTCCTCGATGACGGGTAGGCTTACATTGCTGATGCGGCCGAACGCGTTGAAACTGCCCATCAGCTCAAGATATTGGGAAGACTTACAGTCTGAGCTGCGCCCCTCTGGCATCGTTTCCCAGTAGTTCCGAGTAGAAATCCTCCTTCGGGTTATGGTTGATCAGGGCTTGCACCTCTGCACTTATGAGCTTGACACAAATCAGTAACTCACCATCGGATTCCACCGCCCGCTGATAGACTTCTGCTTGCCGAGAGCCAAGAGGGCAAAGCAAGGGCCAATCTCTCTTCTTCGGCATCTCATGGGCGATGAGTCGCTTATCTCGACGAAGGTAAAAGTGCGGCAGAATCTTCTGACTGAGCTCGCCTACTCGTTTCTGATGATCAGAAGCGACCGAGAGTAAGCACAATGATTAGCCACTCACCACTGCGTTTACCATCTCTACAATGCTCCCATCGAACTTGTGCCCGTGATTGATAGGATTAACCGCATAATTCTTCCACTGAGCCTGTGTGCCCGCCCATCCTCGCCACACGAAGTCGAGAACGCTCCACATTTCCTCGATTCTGTTCTGCACCAATGTTCCGGTAAGCGCAAAACATGCGCGGGAACTGATGCTCTTGGCGGCGCGCGCAAGTTGCGAGTCGTGCCGTTTCATCTTGTGAGCTTCATCGACGATCACCGTCCTGAGGTATTAGTCAATCCACCGACTGCAACTCACGAGAACGGGAGGCCCTTCAGCTGACCGACGAGAGCATGAGAAACTAGGACTTGACCGTAAGTTTTGGCGGTGTTGTGAACTCACCGATATCCAAATACCCTCTACTCATCATCTTGGACACTTCATGGCTAGTGCTGGAAGACCAGACCGCATACTCGAAGTACCCCCACTTCTGTCAGAAGACGAGAACGCTTGGAACCTACGGTATCTAGCTCTCGAGCCCACTATCCCATCAGCACTCTGATTAGAGTCTCACTCACGTTGAACAGCAAGGACTTGGGACACACGATGAGCGCCGTGGGCCATTTCTGTGGTGGGATGTACTTCTTCTCAACGTAGCGAATGGTATTCTTGCGCCGCCGATAATCTCTCGAAGTACCCGTTTTGCGCATGATTGCGGACAGCTATGATATGTCAGTGAGACTCACCAAGGCCGACACTTACGAACGAGATGACTTGGATCGTCTTCCCCAATCCCATGTCATCACCGAGCACTCCGCCATGGCCCTGTTTATACTTCCTGTACAAGAAGGCAGCTCCAACACGCTGGTAGTCTCGAAGAAATCGATTGATGCTTCTCGGAATCACGATGCTGGGGTCTTCGGGATCCAGGGAGAGCGAACCAATCGACGCCTGCGCGTCGGAGACCTCAAACGACGGACGTTCAAGATCACAATCTGACAGATCGCCGCGGGTGAAGGGTTTCAGTAGAGTCTCCAGCTGTTGATCTTCGATGAGGGACTCGTCCGACGCTGACATTAACAAGATTGCCCGGTTGATGACAGACGTACCTTGGACAATCCACTCCTCAGCCTCGTACTCCTCCTCCTCCTCCCCGATGCATTCTCCCTCAGCAGGCTCTGCAAGTTCTCGCTTGACCGTATTCGACTCGTCCTGAACTGGCCTGATTCGCGGGGCCATGACGAAATCGTCGTCATCGTATTCTTCCTCGCCCTCTTCTTCCATCGGCTCTTCCTTGGTGCTCGGAGCGTCGACGATGGATAGCTTCGTGTCTTCGAGCAATTCAATCCGGGGTTTTATGTCGACTGGAAATGCAGAGAACGACACCAGCCCGTCATCCTCATAGCAGTCCTCTTCCCCTTCCTCCTCCTCCTCGTGGACGATAGGCTCGGTCTCGGACTTAATCTGCGGTTTGACGTCTACCGGGAGATGTGGTTTAACGTCGACCGGTACCGGAGGCTTTCTGTCTGCATGAAGCTGAGGCTTGACGTCTATCGGTACTTGAGGCTTGGCATCGACTGGACCTGGCGGTTTGGCGTCTACTAGAAGGTGGTTCTTCGTGGTCGCGGCGGGTGTTGTGGCAGGCTTGACATCCAAAGGAACAAAGGGCTCAGTCTTGGGCTTGCGGTCGAATCCTGCCTCTTTCGACATGGTGCTACCCACAGCCGTCTTGCCGTTATCGCTTGTCGTAAGCACAATTATGGTTTCGATCGCAGCCATCCAGTCCCCCTAGCTCGCTACCCGCTTTCAACTTACCTGTGCAGTATCGTCTCAACCTCAAAGACCTCATGCGGCCTAGCTGGTCTGTTAGAGGGTACTTCCTGAATCTCGTTTGCTCCACTAACCTGCCAGGATTGGAAGAGGGTCGAAATTCAACGCTGCTTTGGTCAGTCTCACGGTCATGCAAGTTGAGGGAAGACTGTCACTCACGTTTCTCGCCATCAGAATCGGATTCCGGGGCTCCTCCAAGCCTCTTTGCAGCCTTCTTCGAGCTCTCTTTGCGTCTCCGCTTCTTCGTGACGGCAGGTAGTGGAAGAGGAACTTCTCCTCGCTTCCGTCGCTGCGCGTTCTCTCTCTTCACTTGCTCTCTCGCGTCGCGGCTCGCGTGCCATTTCCTCCGATCTTCGAGATCACCGACGTAGGTCTTAGCGTCAAACTCTGCTTCTTTGTCGAAGTCGTCCTTGGGAGCTGTCGATCAGTTACAGTGCGTTCACCTCGTGCTTACGGGGTGACTTCTCGGACTTCAATCTGCTGTCCTCGGCTGAGGCTCACCGGTTAGTCGCAACCATGGAAGAAACCCGATCGGCGAAGCACTTACGCCTCAACAACTTCCCCTCTGCGTTGACCTTAACCTTTGCCTTAGATGGGCGTGGTTGGGCCCTCCTCATGTTGGGCGGCGTGTTGACGACAGGAACAGTGGAGGTGACCTCATCTCCAGTCATTTAGCTCAGGTTGATAGGAACCAAATACGCTCACGTGACGTACTGCGACAACTGTCCCACGGGTGCAGGCGAAAGTCGGAATCGACCTCCACTTTCGGGTCGTGATTTCGAGTTGTGGTAGGACAATCCCAGATTATTACCCGAGTCCACCGACCTTCTGTGTATACAACGCGACTTCGGCATGAACAGGCTCCTGACCCTCACTGGGGGACGAGCCTCTGTGCTTTCTCGATACCCGAGCTTGCGGCTTATTGGTGGCGTCCGACTCGCCTCGACGGCTCCGGCCAACGATGACAAGAAGAAGTACTCGGCGACTCTGCTCCTCCCGAAAACGCCCATGCAGCTGCGAGCGAAGAGCCCATTGAAAATCGAGGACAAGCTGAGAGATCGCACTACGCATGAGCTTTACCGTGAGCAGGTACGTTGCAGGGAAACCGCTGTGAGCTAACGGCCAGTACAAGAACAACGAGGGCGACATCTTCATCCTTCATGACGGGCCACCGTATGCGAACGGCAACCTGCACATGGGTGAGTCAGACAGCCTTCACAGATAACTGACGTACAGGACATGCGCTCAACAAGATCCTGAAGGACATGATCAACCGGTACAACGTCATTCGCGGGCGGAAAGTCCACTATGTGCCGGGATGGGACTGTCACGGCTTGCCCATCGAGCACAAGGCGCTCGCGGCCCTCGGAGTAAGCTGGGACCCTTCGCTGGAGCTAACCTAAGAAATCCCACACGGCCCTCGACCCGGTCAGCGTGCGGCAAGAGGCGCGAAAGTTTGCCCTCGAGGCGATCGACGTGCAGAAGGCAGAGATGAAGCTGCTCGGTGTCATGGCGGATTGGGATGTCGAGGGCGGCGTGTACCGGACACTGGGTGAGTTACCGCTTGCCGCGGGGAAGCTAACAACAGACCACGGTTTTGAGATCCGACAGCTGCGTCTGTTCCAGCAGATGGTGAAGAAGGGCTTCATCACGCACCGCCACCGACCGACGTACTACTCGCCTTCGTCGCGAACTGCGCTCGCCGAGGCGGAGCTCGAGTACGCCGACCTGAAGAGCACGAGTGTGTACGTCGCCTTCCCCGTTGAGGAGGGCGACGCTGCTCCGCGACTCGAGCAGGCACTGGCGAAGGGGAGGAAGACTGCCCCAGACGCGAAGCTTCATCTCGCAATCTGGACGACGACACCATGGAGTCTCCCTGGTAACATGGTGCGCTTGCACATGCCTGGGATATAGCTGACCGCAGGGTGTGACGGTTGGGGACGAGATCGAGTATGCGGTTGTACTCAACGAGAAGGGGCAACTTCTTGTGGTCGCTGAGGAGCGCATCGAGGAGCTGAAGAAGCACCTCGGGGAGCTGACCACCATCGACCGCCTGACCGGCGCCGACCTCGTTGGCACGAAGTACACCCACGTCTTCCATCCCGCGAGCGCCGAGGGACAGCGACCATCGGTTTTCTCTGCGCCGTACGTCACTGCCGATTCGGGAACGGGACTGGTCCACTCGGCGCCGGCACACGGACACGACGATTACGATGCGTTCCAGGCCGCAGGCTTGTCTCTGGCGGAGCTGCGGTGCCCGATCGACGACGACGGAAAGTTCACGACTGAGCTGCTGGGGTGGGCGGGACAGGACGCGGAGGCTCTCGTCGGCCAGGTTGTGGTGGGCAAGAAGTCGCGGGGAGCACGCGCTATGGTGGAGTTCATTGCTGGGCGGGGCGCGCTGCTTGCGACTGAAAAGATCACCCACCGGTACCCGTGTGACTGGAGGACAAAGGAGCCGATCATGGTGCGCGCCACGCCGCAGTGGTTTGCCGACGTTGAGAGCCTGAAGGGCGACGCTGAGACGGCGATCGAGAACATCGGTTTCGTGCCGCCAATCGGTCGTAATCGTCTCAGTGCCATGGTGCAGAGTCGCTCGGAGTGGTGCATCTCGCGACAGCGATCGTGGGGCGTCCCAATCCCAGCGCTGTTCACTGCTGAGGGTGCTCCGGTGCTGACTGAGGAGTCGCTCGCACATATTATCTCCGTGTTGTCCGAGAAGGGAGTGGACTATTGGTGGGCGGGCCCTGTGGAGGAGTTCGTGCCGCCGTCAATGAAGGACCAGCAGCTCACAAAGGGCTTCGACACGCTCGACGTCTGGTTCGACAGTGGCACGTCGTGGACGCTGCTGAAGGACCTCAAGCTGCGCGATGCGAGCGAGCCGCTCGCTGACGTCTACCTGGAGGGTTCCGACCAGCACCGTGGATGGTTCCAGAGCAGTATTCTCACGCGCCTTGCGGACCTGCAGGGCGAGGGAAAGCCGGCGGCACCGTACCGCACGTTGATCACTCATGGCTTCACGACTGACGAGGCGGGCAACAAAATGAGCAAGAGCCTGGGCAACGGTATCAGCCCGATGGACATTGTGAAAGGCTCGCAGGGCAAGCCCACTTACGGGTCTGACACGCTGCGTGTTTGGGCCGCTGGTGTTGACTACACGCGCGACTGCAGTATCGGTCCGAACAGTATCAGCATGGCGTCCGAGCTCCTTCGTAAGCTGCGCTCAGCTCTTCGTTTCATGGTTGGAAACGTCGCAAACGCGGAGACGAAGGAGGCGCCCCTCCCTCTCCATCGGGTTACACTCTCGCCCATGGACGAGTACGTGCTCGCTGAGCTCGAGCAGCTCGAGCGTACGGCGCGTGAGGCGTACGACGAGTACACATTCAACAAGGGTGAGTCCATTTCGACGGGAGAATCAAGCTGACCAGTCGCAGTGCTTCAAGCTGCCTCCACGTTCGCGTCCAGTACCCTTTCGTCGCTCTATTTTGACGTTGTCAAGGACACGCTCTACTGTGATGCGCCCTCCAGCCCGCAGCGGCAGGCTATTATTGCCACAATGCAGCATGTGAGTCCCCCTCCCGCCTTTCTCAGTGCCCCAGAGCCTGTTGTGGCCCTTTTGGGCCATGAGAAATCCCGGAAAAGCGCATGGGCCTTGTTCGGCCGTCTGAGCTTGCTAGGCATGTCACTCACGCCCTTGGGTCAATTGCTGCGCATGCCGTGTTTATTCTCGTAGGCGAGTTTGCCGGACTAACTCGCCCAGGTGCTGAACGTGCTCATCAAGGTGGTTGCCCCGATCACGCCTCACCTCGCGGAAGAGGTGTGGGAGGCGCTTGGACGCACGGGTTCCGTCTTCATGTCTCACTGGGAGGTAAGTCGACATTGCGTCGTCCGGGTAGGGTCGGCCGCATAGGGTAGAGAGAGAGAGAGAGAGAGAGAGAGAGAGAGA
>BCJJ01000033.1:0-156645 GCA_039545355.1 Trichosporon coremiiforme
AGTCAGAGCTAGACAAATCACTCTCCGAGCTCGAAAGCACAGATGACGAGTCGCTGTCCGAGCTGTCCTGAGCGGCGGCCCTCTGCTCCGCCAGCAGCTTCGGAGCGTTCTGGAGCCATTCGCGCATGTCTTCCGTCACGGCACCGAGGCCGATCTGCGTGAAGTAGTTGATGGAGAAGCGAGTGTTTCGAGGGTTGTCCGTGGGGAACATGCCAGCAAAGGCTGGCTGTAAATCGGGGAACCTCAGACGCTCAACCAACTTCTTCAAACCCAGCTCCTCCTTAACCTCGGTGAAGGCAATCTTCACAAAGATACGCGAAGACGACGTCGTCTCCTCCTCGTTCATGTGAACCACATGAAGAACAGCCCACGAGATGGCGTCCGACGCAAGCATGTGGCCGAAGAAACGAGCAATGTTTCGGAGCTTGTTGGTCTCGTATCGGTGGATCGTGTCGTAGTACCTCTGGAAGGCGTCCTGGAAGAGGTCGGTCCAAATGCGGTTCAGCTTCGCGAAGCGCTCGCCGATAGAGCCGAAGAAGGCCTTGTAGGTACGCTCCTGCGAGCAGCACTCAATGATCATGTTGACGAGCTCAACTTCACGGCCCTCTGGAATATTGACCTTGAGGAGCTTGTGAACCGCTTCCTCGAAGTTCAGCGAGTTCATGATCGTCAGGTAGATCGTACGTCGCAGGTTGATCAGGTTGGTCTCGGTCATGTCGGTGATACCCTCCTTCTCGGGCGCCACGTCGTCCTCCGACTCTGAATCCGAATCGTAGTCGCTTCCGCTGCCAGAATGCTCGTCGTCCGAATCACCAAGAATCTCCCGCTTGATCTCGTTGTACCGCTCCTCATTCTCCAAAAAGTTGGGGTCCACTTTGAACAAGTTGAGACCCTCCTGAACCTTCAACTCGTCGTCGAGCGAGATCCTGTGCGTGATCTGCTCCTCTTCCTCAACCAGGTCGAGCCCCTCCGGGATCATCGGGTTATCTTTGTACTTGTCCTTGCGCACTTGGAAGAGCACCTCAATCATGTACTGGCAGCGCTTCGAAATAGCACCCTCGTGCAGAACGGCACGGAAGCGCTCGAAAACCATGGTGTTGGCACGCGGCGAGTTCTCGGACAGGAAGAGTCCAACCTCACGCATGAAGCTGACCGCAACTTCGACCGAGTCATCCGTAGGTCGCTCGAGACAAAGAAGGAGGATCTGGAGCGCGACAATTTCGTGGGCGACATACTGGTTCACGAGGTGGGCAATAAACGTCGACGTCGCGTTGCACACATTCTTGTCGTTGCGCTTATAAGCGCGGCGGAACTGGGCGATGAGGCGAGTCAGAACCAGCTCGCCGACTTGCGGCAGCTTCGTGTTCACGATCGCGACGAGGGCAGCAAAAATCGGCGTGAAGGGAAGCGAGGCAGCCTGCGCACGCATCACACTACGCGCAAACAGACCCTTGCCGCGGATCAAGTTCTCGCCAAAGAGTTCCGGCACAACGTGCTTGATGTTGGTGATGTTGACCTTGTTGATCATACCGTTGATACTCTTGCGGAGGGCATCCCACGACATGCGTTGATACTCTGGGCTCGTCTTGTCCTTGCTCGCTTGCTCCTGCATCGCCCTCAGGCGAGCCGGAGGGATGTACGCGCCTCCGGACCGGGAGCCTAGGAGGCGCGCGAACTCGGCACGCGCATCGGCGCTGGGCGCGGCCACGGTGCCGTTCCCATTCTCTCCGGCATCCTTGGCTTCACTGCGACGGGGAGGATCATCATCCGGCGATCGGTCCCTGCGACGCCTCGCAGGAGGGGAGGGCGACCGAGCGCGAGGAGAAGCCGAAGGAGACCTGTCGTTGTTAGCCTTGTTTATGATATCGCTTCTCGGGTTGCGCTTACCTCTTGCGCTTCGACGTCTCCGGCGAAGGACTGCGCGAGTCAACACTCGGGGAGCGGGATGTTGAGCGGGGCATACCAGCAACCTGTCTTTGTGGATGATGGAGCTCCCGCCTTTTGAGGTGAGATGGAAAGAGGTCAGTCTGTCGCTGAAGCGAGGCTCACCCGGTGCAGGCGAATGGAGAGCTGTGGGCGGCAAATTCTTACGTGTCAAATGACGGATGTGATACGGCACGGCGGGGCCCCCGACCTGAACTGTTGACGCGTATCGCCACGGGTGATCGGCAGGCGACGGCGGTGTCTGTCTTCCTCCATCTCTCCTTTCTGAAACCTTAATCACCACGTCAACGATGTCCAAGCCCCAGGACAGCAGTGCCCTTTTCGAGGCTATCCGCAAGGCCGCCGACAAGTACCCCAAGCCCGACGGCGTCACCTTCGGCTACGGCACCGCCGGCTTCCGTACCCTGTGAGCTCGAAGACCAACAAGCGATGGGCCTTGCTGACTATCGAAGCGGATCGAAGCTGCCATCTGTTCTGCTCCGTGTTGCACTCCTCGCCGTGCTTCGCTCGCAGCGCCTGAACGGCCTCACCATCGGTGTCATGGTCACCGCATCGCACAACCCCGAGCCCGTGAGTCACCCGTACGCTGCGCATCCACGTGCATCGCAGCCATCGCACGCAGACATCGCTGACATGCAGGACAACGGTGTCAAGCTCGTCGACCCTGCCGGAGAGATGCTCGAGCAGTCGTGGGAGGCGTACGCCACGCTGCTCGCCAACTGCTCGACGACCGACGAGCTCATCGCGGGCTACCAGCAGATTGCCGAGTCGCTGCACATCAACGTCACCGCGCCCGCCTCTGTTGTCTACGCGAGGGACACCCGTCCTTCCGGACCTGAGCTCGTCACTGCGCTGCAGACTGGTCTTGAGGCGTACGGTGACATTGTCAAGACGACCGACCTTGGTGTTCAAACCACTCCGATCCTGCACTACGTCGTCAAGGCGGTCAACGACAAGACGGGCGAGTATGGAACGCCTACCGTTGAGGGGTACTACGAGAAGCTGGCGACTGCTTTCAAGACGCTCATCGGTAACCGCAAGCTTGAGCCGCTGTACGTCGACTGCGCGAATGGAGTTGGCGCCGTTGCGCTCCAGGACTTTGCCAAGCACTGCGACGTGCTCCCTTTCAAGGCGCTGAACACGGACACCGACAAGCCCGGCGCGCTCAACTACCAGTGCGGTGCCGATTACGTCAAGACGAAGCAGGCGCTCCCCCCTTCGATTGCCGAGTCGGGTATCCTGACGAAGCCCGACACGCGCGCGGCCTCCTTCGACGGCGACGCCGACCGCATCGTCTACTACTACCTGCGTGACGGCAAGACCTTCCGCCTCCTTGACGGCGACAAGATCGCGGTTCTCTCGGCGCTCTTTATCGGCGACCTTGTCAACCGTGCCAAGCTCGGCGACAAGATCCAGGTCGGCGTCGTGCAGACTGCGTACGCGAACGGCTCGTCGACCAAGTTCATCAAGTCGCGCAACATCCCCGTCTCGTGCACACCGACCGGTGTCAAGCACCTGCACCACGCTGCGCAGCGGTACGACGTCGGCGTCTACTTTGAGGCGAACGGCCATGGCACTGTTCTCTTCTCCCCCGAGGCCGTCTCGACCCTCAAGTCGGCGCAGCCTTCGAGCCCTGACGAGGCCAACGCGATCAAGTACCTCCTCGCTCTGGGAGACCTCATCAACCAGGCCGTCGGCGACGCTCTCTCCGACCTTCTCCTCGTCGAGGTCGTCCTCGCCTACCGCGGCTTCACGGCCACGGAGTGGGACAGCAGCTACGAGGACCTGCCCAACCGCCTCGTCAAGGTCGAGGTTCCCGACCGCTCCATCTTCACCACCACCGACGCCGAGCGCAAGCTCACCTCCCCCGCGGGACTTCAGGCCCGCATCGACGAGGCGTGCAAGAAGGTCGACCTCGGCCGCTCCTTCGTCCGCCCCTCGGGCACGGAGGACTGCGTCCGTGTCTACGCCGAGGCGGCGACTACTTCCGCCGCCGACGGACTCGCTCTCACCGTCTCCGAGCTCGTGAAGGAGGCCGCGGCCAATGTCGCCGCCAAGGCCGCTTAGGCAGCGGTGAAGGCGCAGCAGTCCATGTCGAAATAGATAGACCATAAAACAATCCCTCTCCATCCACCCAGTCATAAAATACCAACTCGCATGAAGATTTCTTATCAAGCGGCAGGTGGCACAGCGGTAGCATAGTGACAGCAGTATACAAGCAAGTGGAAACAAGAAACAAACAGGTATCGGGAACAGGTATGGTGGTGCTACATGCGGACGCTATCCGCCCAGGGATGCAGGCGGATGATGGTCCGGGTCCTGGTGGTGGTGCAAAGGCGGGGTGGCACTGGACGAGGACGCGCTCGAGGAGTGTTGCGAGTAACGGCCGACGCAAAAGGTTGTGTCTGCTAAGCTGGTCCGTGTTGCGGCGACGCCTGCATGTGCGGCGGAGTCGGGAGTCCCTGCGGCGGCATCTGAGGCGGGGTCGTCTGCGACTGGGCCGCAATAGGAATATCGAGCGGCTGAGCCTGGACGATCCCGAGGACCTGGTCTAGCACGTCCCAATGCTTCTTCTCCATAGCGGCAATGCAGTCCCTCAAGCTCTGCGCGAGCGAGTCGAGAATGTTGGCGCACCCGTTCGCGATCGTCTCCCCGCCGCTCGTCGGGTCTGGCGTCGTGTACTGCGCGTGCGAGCGCATGATCCGTCCCGCCTCTCCTATCAGCGGGAGCCAGGGTGGTGGGCCAGCGGTCACGGGGCGCTGGTATGTCCAGATCCCCACTTGGATTTCGACGAGCGCCTTGCACGCCTCTACTACCATGGCCAGCACGTCGTGCACGGGCAGCATCGTGCCTCGCTCCATGTGCACGAAGTGGCTCAGGAGCTGCTCCGCCGCCTCGGCGCGGCGGGGGAGGACGGCACGGAGCGCCTCGACGACGGCCGATTTCGTCATCCACGCAGTCAGTATGTCGTTAGCATTGAGAGCGCGATCGAGTGCGTAGTGCGCCTTGGCGGAGGCTGGCAGACCGGAGGGGAGATTCGGCACGGCACAGGCGAAGCCGGGCAGGAAGTGCAGCGACATTAGGATGTGGAACGCCGTGATGACTTGCTTCATGATGACCCAGCGCCGGCGGAGGGCGCGATACCCGAGCCAGCTCGTCGTAATCGTCGACGGGAGCTTGAGGAGAGCGAGGATCTGGTCGTGCCTTGCGTCCTGCTGCACCATCGCGGCGTGGAATGACTCGACCTCGTGCAAGATCATCGGGACGGGGGAATGCGACGGGTCCGTCACGACAACATCGAGGATAGAATAGAGGCGCTGCAGACTGTTATGCAGGTCGTCGGCGCGATAGAGCCTGTCGCAGACCGAGAGCTTGCCCAGGTTTTCGACGGGGTTGTCGCCCGCGGCTGCAGCGGCCCAGAGGCTGTCGTTGATCCATACCGGATCGACACCCTTTCGAGCAGCCGCCAGATCGGCGGGCTTCCGCGGCCGCGCCGCCTCCAGCACGCTCTGCGCCTCAGCTACCCGGACACCTGCCCATAGCCAGAAGTCCGGGTTGCCCCACGGCTCGAACCGACACTGCAGTACGAGACTGCTGAAGTTGAGGGCGTCCGATATCTGTCTGCTAGCCTCGACGATGCCCTTGCCCTGCGCAAGCGTGCGCGGGTCCGTCAGGCAATACGGGAGCGCAGGTGCGAACGGTGCGTACAGGCTAAAGATCTCGAGTGCTTGTATAGCGTAGAATGATTCGGGACGTTGCGAGAGCACAAGTAGCAGAAGCGTGGTGACAACATCGCCGAGCTGGTCGCGGATCCGTCGCATTTCGGCGTCCTGGGGCAAGCTCTGCGCACCGATGAACACCGCAACGCACAGCAGGAACTGGATCGAAATGTCCTCGGGGTGCCTCTTAAGCAGGTCGAACAAGTGGTCGAGGTCCTGCAGGTGCGGGTGGTAGGTGCGCAGGAGGTCTATGCGCGGCGCGAGCTTTGCGCGGGCAGCCTTGTCAATGATCTCCTCGATGCGAATGTCGCTCGATACGATGATCCTCCGATAGATCCCATCGTACAGCTTCTTGCCTGCGCCCGACAGCAGTTCTGACACGAGCGTCAGCGGGCGTCCGTGCAGGCGTAGCGTGGAGTTGGAGCGGTCGCCAAACACGGGCGCAACGTCGACCGTGTTACTGACGACGTTGACGGGGCGCGGCTTTCCGTTTGCTGAGCTCGACGAGCGGTTTGCGGGACTTGGTCGCTTGGGGCCCTCAGACTTCGTAGCCTGCTCGGTAGAGGCGGAGGGACTGCCACGCTTGCGCTTCTTCATGCGCGAGTCGTCGACGACGCACGGAAGACACAGCGTTGAGCATCGGTGGCACGACTTCTCCTTGGGCAACGGCTCCGTTGACGACGGCACGTTCAGGTCTGGCAGCTCGCAGCGCGTCTTGCGCACCTTGCAGGTGTTGCACGAGCGGCGCGCGTGCGTCCGCCGAGCCTTCGGCTCACTTCCAAATGGAGTAGTCATGGAGCTCCCGACTGCGTCCATTTGGAAGGGAGGGAACGAGGTGGTGTTGCGAACGACAAGGCCGACAATGCGGAGAGATATTCAGATGAGCGGACCGGCGTGATGATCTGGTCGAGATGAACGCCGAGAGGCAGGCGGGAAGCTGTGTCTGCTGATCTGAGCTTAAGGTTGGTGGAATGACGCGCGTGGGCGGGCTCAATGAGGATGGCCGCACGGAGAGTCGGTTATTGGGCTTTGGAGTGCGGGGAAGCCGCTCGATGTGGGCGGTGTAGAGAGAGAGAGATGGGGAGAGAAAGAGTGCTGGTGTAATCATGAAAGCACGACGTATGCTCGAGAGTGGTTGTAGTAAGCAGTGCGGTGCAGCGTGTTAAAGCCTGGCAAGACAGGCGGGCAGTCCTGTGAATTGGGATTGGGATGATGGGCAAGAGATGGCAATGTGATTGACCGGTGCAGTTAAGCTCGGCGCTAAAGAGATGAGCGAGCTACCCATTCGGGCGACCCGGCTAGTCCGAGTCCGCCGCTCGCCCGCGCCTGCGGCGCCCGCCTGGTCGACCTTCCCCGCTCACATCGGGCTGACCACAGAACTAATATCGCAATACTCGCGTAGCCCATCAAGACTCATCGTCTCAAATCGGCCCGCACCCCAACCCTAATGCCGCAATACCGCAGTGAGCCCCCGGTAACTCTTGATCCAATCTTGCATATCTGCTTCCGCCCGGCGATTAAGTCGCTCAACTTGCATCACGTCCCGCGTCATTCATCGCCTCTAGCCTCGACCTTTTGTTTTGACCACTAGACCTCCACTTAACGTTACTCCGCACCAGCGCTCGCTCCATTGAGAGTTCGCTGCTAAGTGGCTCGGGAAGCGATGGACTCGAAACATCCGACACAGCGGGACGACGCGCGAGAGACGACATCTGTCCCAGCTTCGCGTCTGCCTTCCCTGCCCTCGTCGCTGCCCCCTCGCCCGAAGTCACCGGAGTACTTCCCTCCAGCAGGGCAGGGCATCAGCACGGGAACAGACTCTCCGCGCAGACGAGGCGAACGTTCCCCGCGGCGTTGGGATGATGACAGGCGTCGAGACGGTGATCGAGTCCGCGACTTTCAACCCGACCGAGACGGCCTCGATCGTGTTCGACGACGAGACCGGGAGGAGCGCGATCGCGAGCGCGACAGGCGACGGAACGATCCGGACCGCTACTATCGTCCCGATCAAGATGGAGACCGGGAGCGCGACTATCGACGAGCTAGAGAAGGAGATCGTGGCGGCGACAGAGACGGAGGACGGGAACATGAGCGAGACCGCCGCGACGACTGTCCTATGAAGAGAGATCTTCCCCCGCACGTCATGCCGCCGTTCCGGGGAACACTGAATGACGATCGTTCTCGCTCCTCGACGCCGCGTCCCTATCGCTCCGGTCCCAACTCTCCTCACGCTTACGGCGGCCCCGACCTGAAGGCGTACGTATCTGCCCGTTTATGGTTGTTCACATGCTAACCCCAGGCGACGTGAAGAGCGCGAACAAGTCGAGTTCTCCATCTGGCCTCCCTCCCCCGAGCGGCCGTACGCTGAGCTCGAGGCTGAGCGTAATGAGCGTGCCGAACGAAGCGAGCGGCGCGACCGTGATCGTGACGACCACAGGTCCAAGAAGAAGAGCCGCAGACGGCGGTACGACTCGGACGAGAGCGAGGACGAGCGGGAGCGGCGTCGCCGTAGGCGCAAGGAGAAGGAACGCCGCCGCGATCGCGAGGATGAGGACCGCAGCGAACGTCGGCGGGAACGAGACAGGGACGACGAATGGGAGGAGCGCCGCGGCCGCTCGCCGAAGCCCAGCAGGAGCCGACGCAGCTCGACCCGTTCCCGCTCTCGCTCCCTCGCCGTCGACACCCGCGACGTGTCATCGGCCACGCCCGCTCCTATCCCCGAGGACGACGAGGGACCCGAAGTCGGCCCGCAGCCGCCGTCCGAGCTCCAGATCGCCGGCCGCTTCGAGCGTGAAGCGTGAGTATCGACCAGGCAGCTTGGAATATCCTCCCAGTTAAGCTGACAACAGTGGCAAAAACCTGCTGCCAGGCGAAGCAGCCGCGATGCGCCAATATGTCGAGTCGGGCCAGCGTATCCCGCGCCGCGGCGAGATCGGCCTGGACCAGAACAAGATCATGCAGTACGAGGCGTCCGGCTTTGTCATGTCTGGCTCTCGAAACGCGAGGATGAACGCGGTGCGAGTGAGGAAGGAGACACAGGTCGTCAATGCCCAGGACAAGATTGACCTGATGAAAACGAAGAAGGAGGAGGCGGACCGTAAGGAGGGAGAGATCATCAGCCAGTTTAGGGAGATGGTTGAGGAGAGGTTGCGTGAGGAGGAGAGGAAGAGACGGGACCGCGCGTAGTGCGTGTAGGCATGTATACTGTGGACAGTTGTACAGCCGAGTTGACGGGGACTGACGGTACTGACTGGACAAACCTCTGAAGCACGGCAGGAGTAGTCGCATACAATCTGACATATTCACAGCGTCTATGGATATAATCGACACACGATCGGGACAGCGGAACTCGGAGCAGTGATCCAACTAGTTCTTGCCGTTGTGCTTGCCGTCGTCGCCCTTCCGAGTACTCCCCTCGCCGGCAGACGGCGGGAAGCTGTGCGCCTGGTAAGCTGGCGGCGGGGGCGCGACCCCATCGGGGGGAGAAGGGCTGTACCCTCCGTACCTGTTATTGAATATGGGAGGGGGATGGGCGCCATAAGGTGTCTGGGCGTCAGCTCTTCATTCCCCACCCAGCTGGCACATCGGGCTTTTCCCCTTGCAACCCGTATTCGTTCTCGCCACTTGAGCCAGGTCTTGAGCCGGGTCTCAATGGGCAGCCGTAGGCAGTCAACCGGGCAGGCGACATGGCTGCCGAGACGAGCTGCTGCTAGAGAAAGTACGAGGGAGAGGGAGGTGTGGAGAGAAAGGTCACTCACATCATACCCCACTACACCCGGAGGCGGTGGCGGCCTGTACATTGCAAACTCGGCGGAAACCTCGCGCCTGCGCCGGCACGTAGCCCAGTAGAAGGCGTAGGAGATCAGCGCCGTGCCAACACAGACGCTGATGACGATGGCGGCGATGCGCTCTGAGCGCGTGAAGTCGTCCGTGTCGTCCCACCACCAGGCTGAGGCTGTGGGTGCCAGACTGAGGACGAGGGGGGCGAGAAGGGGGAGCATCGGTGTTGCTGCTGAGGGTCGCCGAGGGTCGCCCGTCGAGGAGAAATGTGTCGGTGGCAAAAAAGGCGAGTAGTCACTCGGCGATCGAGGGCGAGGTCTTCAGGAGGATGCAGAAAATGTTGATCGTGTTGAGGTCAGAGGCAAGGCAATGAGTTATGAAGAAGTGATGAGTCGAGGACCAGCGTGCACTGCAATGCTACAATGTTGACGTTGCGCACTGTGGTAGCCTTCTCGCCGAGAACGCACAGACCCTATCGTGTCTTGGCGTTTGTGGTGACGAGGTGCACAGCGACGTGAAACGCGTGAAACACATCAGACGCACACTGGTCGCATCCTTGCATGAATAGGTGGCCGCCAAGGCATACGACATGCTGCGCCCGAGGTACACATGCCTGCTCTCGCCCGTGCTGCGAGATCGCGATGGAGATCGTCGACTGCCGCGGACATAATGCCTACCCCGCACTATCGGATCTGGGGTTAATCGCTTTCTATTTGTTGTCAGTGCCCAAGTCAGAATAAAAGACATATGCATCAACGTCTGCTACATTGTCCGTCAATGTCCCGTGCAGGGATACAGGAATGAGATGGGGGAATGGGCATGTGGGGTAAATGTGTAGGGACGAGAAGTGTGCTCGGTCCGGAAGATGGTGGAATAAGTGTTCATGGAGGGTAATGTTAAAAGCTAAATGTTTAAACGAGAAGGGCGAGGGCGGCACCGAAGACGGCGAGCGAGCCGGCGACTGCGTTCTGGACAGCGCCGCTCTTCTCCTTGTCGGCGGAGGCGCCAGACTTGGTGGCACCGCCGGCAGAGGTGGCGGAGCCAGAAGCGCCGCCGGTAGCGCCGGCAGAGCCGGAAGCGCCAGCGGAGCCAGAGGCAGAGGAAGAGGGCTGGACGCCGTCGATGGGAGTGGTCGAGTAGTTGCGGGTGCCGGCAACGTACTGCTCGAAGTTGGGGTAGAAGTAGTCCTCCTCAGCGTAGGGGTGGGTGATGTTGTAGCCGACGTTGACGGGAACGATGTTCTTGAAAGCCTCCTTGAGCTTGGGGTACTGAACGAGGAGCTCAGCCATGGTGTTGTTGTTGATCTCGTGGTTCAGGACGATGGGGCCGTGGGTCTTGTACTCGCCGTTCTTAGCCTTGTCGATGACCTTCTGGTAGTTGCCTGCAACGGTCTCCTGGGTAACGCCGTTGGTGCCAATCTGCCAGTCGAAGGTGTCGTCAGACCAGACAATGTTGGTGAGGTTCATGTGCTGAGCAATGGCACGGATACGGTTGTCGACGTCACCGTAAGGAGGGCGCCAGCACTTGGGGGTGACGCCGAGGAGGGCCTTGATGACCTTGCGGGTATAGTAGAGCTCGGCGAAGGCCTGCTCGTTCGAGACAGAGGTCATCTTGGCATGGGACCAGGTGTGGATACAGATCTCGTGGCCGTCAGTCTTGGCACGGATGGCCTGAACCGGCCAGTCGATAACGTTGGAACCAATGAAGAACATGGTAGCACGCTGGTTCTCCTTGCCGAGGAAGTTGTAGAGGGCGTTGTGCGAGCAGTTGGGGCCGTCGTCAAAGCCGAAGCCCCAGGTCTCGGGCTCGGGCATGGTGGTGAGGTCGGGCTGGAGGCCAGTGTCCTGGGCAGGCTGGGTGCACTTGGTGGCAGACCACCAACAGCCAGAGTCCTTAGGATCGTTGGTCTCGGTGCCCTCAGCAGGACGAATGGGGATGTTGGCGTACTTCTCGCTGAGAGTCTTGTTGATCTCGTTGAACATGTTCTGAGCCTCCTCGTCACCCTGGACAATGTGGGCGGCCTGCCAGGCGACGGGGTACTGGCTGGTGATCTTGGCAGCGGGCTCGTAGGTGTAGTAGGTGCACTCCTGGGTGACATCTGGGGATAGTCAGCATTGTCATCGGTGGACTGGGAAGGCAGTTTGTGTTTAGTGTCAGGCGCAGCTGAATGCTGCGAGGTCGCGGACCGCTGGCCCTACGGAGGTCGATCGAAACGGCTCGACCTCAACCGTGCACCCAGAACGCAACAGACAGGACTGGTTGACGATCCGGACCATTACTGGCTGATGTGATACCAAACGGATGATGTGGCGGCGGCGTGTGACGCCTGCCGTCCGAGGTCGGAGAAACGGAAACGACTCACCCTCAACGTTGTCAGCGACCTGGCGCTTGGTAAGGACGCGTCCACCAAGGTTACGGCGGCCAATCTCGTGACCGCCGCATCCAGTGTGGGCAGAGACCGCGCCGAGGACGGCGAGGCCAGTAGTGAGGGAAAGGAGCATGGTGTTGAGCAAGGGTGGGGGAATGATTGGCGACGATGCGCAGTGCTTGTAGGTGAAAATCAGATCGAGTTCAGCTTTCCTTCTTCTTCAAGATAACGATGCACGGGTGGTGGCAGCGGGAGAAGTGTTAATGAACGGAGCGAGGAAGAAGAGCTATAGAACAGGTCGTTAAAAGGAGGAAGGTGACGAAGGGTGATGAGGAGAGAGAAGAGAAGAGAGACGACATGCGAAAGTCAAGCTGGCAGCTGGTAGCGCGCGACGAGGGCGACGCGGAGGAAGGCGATACCGTTTGGCAGCAGCTGGGCGAGCTGTGGGTCGCTGGGAGTCTAGTTCAGGGGCGCCAGGTGCAGGCAGGAGGATGAGTCCCATTTTTCGCCGTCAGAGGTCAGGATGAAGCCGTGGGCTGCGGTTTCGCTCGATTCGCACTTTTCTTGGTGTGGAAGGTGTTTGGCTTTGGGTCTGGGGGAGATGGGGAGAGGCCTGCAGTCGACTCGCTACCGTCGGCAGAATGGGCAACCTCAGGGTGTGCACCGTCGACCAGCCAGGGAGCGGCCGACGCATGCTAAAAATAAGTGTCGCGCGGCTCGGCGCCCACCACACTCACTCTAACCAAGCTCAAGCGCAGCATGTGATTCTCGCGATCCTCCTTAGCTCGCAGGGTTGCACACTCGGGACCCTGAGTCGTCTCTCTGCCCTTCCTCGACTTGCTCCCCACTGCGCGTAAGAAACCTACGTCACTCCACCGAGCCAGGCGACACCGGTACACCGGACCTGTCGCGTGCGATCGTGCCGTGCATCACACTCAGCCAACTGGACAATTCGTTCGTGTCGCGCCGCGCCGCGCCGCGCCGTCAACTTTCAAACTCACCGGAGGCACACTGGATGCCCAGGACACAGGAGGGAGGCGCCCAGGGCAACCCCGCTAGCGCGTTTTACGGCCGTAGTTTACACACCCCGATCCCACCATCGCAGCCAGCTTCACCGTATCTAGCGGTGGTGCACGATCGTTCCCGCAGCAGCGTCACGCTGACCTGCAATGCCGCGCGCCGCTCCCCGCTGCTCAGCACGCAACCCCGTGTCCACACTTCCGCAGCCATGGCCGGGCCGTCTGCACATAGGCACATCGCACATCGATTTAGGTACCGTCAGCAAGCCAGAAAGGGCCACAGACCGGCCACAGGGACGATCCGAATTGTCGTCTCGCAGACGGGTCCTGTCGACAGAACGCCCAGCGCACAGAGCCTCTCAACAGCGCCCGAAATAGTCTTCCCACGATTTCCCACTTCTCACATCGCCACACTCGCTCATTCCACACTACTGCCTGCTGAACAGCACCGCTTTACGCGCTTCACTCCACACTCACGAGGACAATGCTGCTGCGCACTAGACTGATGGCAGGTCGCTGACAATCATCATATCGTCACTTGCAATATATGATCGCTTGGCACAGTGGAGCCGGAATAGGAGGGCATAACACACTTGACAGCACCAGCTGCTTATCGCAGTACCTGGGAACCGAGGTGGCTTGCCCTAGCTGTTCCTCGGCCACGTCCAACCCCCAGTACGCCCAGTACGCCCCAGTACGTCCCAGGCCCGTGAGATGGAAGCAGAGGAATGTCTGGAATCTGCGAATACACCGGCCGTGCAATCGTGGATATCTTTATCTCGTCGTTGAAGACATATCGAGATCCGAGCGGCTCGCGCGGCTGATGTGTCCGCGTCGGCAGGGATGTGGCCATTATCAGCAGCCGATGCCTCAAAATAACACCTCGCACACGACAAGCGTGTGTGCGCGGGGTATTCTCGGCGTGGTTTGTGGACTTCACGGTCACTAGCAACACAATCGGGCCTGCGATGCACTCCGTCGACCCGCCACTCGGCCAGTGGGCGTGTGTAGGCTTCGGTGGTCGGATATCAGATGCTGCACCGCCTTGGGGGACCCCTGGCCTGCCCCTCCTCGCGCTCTCGCTGTCAGCTGCCATCGTTGGGTCGGGGTTGAGCATATCTATACTTCATCAACAACTCTCCTGGCTCATCTACCCTTGTTCGACCACATGGTCTTGAACTCAGCACCGCCTCCGCGTCATCTAGCTGCAATGGATCCCGCCGCCCTATCATCTCGGCATCGCCTCTCCGGCCCGCTAGTCCGATAATGTCTCGGAGACGCTCTAAGGACTCGGTGTCGGCCCTCCGGACGCAGTTAGTGCGGGGAGTGCGGGGAGTACGGGGTCTGAGACCTGCACCTTCGTGACGTCGATCTCGGCATGCTCGGCGCTACCACTCTGCCAAGCTCGGACTCGAGCTCCGTGGCAACGTCGGACCGAAAGTTAGCGCATCGCCTCCGAACGCCTCCAGTCCACTCTGCATTCAGCCCGCCTCCAGTCCTCTCCTCGCATCCCACTCGGAGCCATAATGCCCCACTCCGGGGTCGGCGAGCCGGCGAGCCACGGCGAGCCACTGCTTGGCTTCCGTCATCGTCTCGGACTTGGCTCTCGTGATTGCTGCTTGACACAGCCTCTTACTCGCTCCTATGCTCCTCCGCAGCATGCCTCGGCCGTCGGAGGACATGTCCGGCTTCAAGAGCGATCCATTATGCAGAAGACCTGACGCCCGTGGAGATGACGGCAGTATTGCCTCTTGCCCTTGGTGCTTTAACTACCCATCTGACCATCGCGTCAGCCGAGCGGTAACTCTGCCTAGCCCTGGGCTGACACTTGACACACGAAACAGATTCCCGATTGTTGCGCAAAACGTTGCATGCTTATATCTACCAAGGACAACATATGGGGTATAACTGCCCTTGCCCGGAGGCTGGCAAGGAGCAGTGAGTTTTCTAAGCACTACAGTGCACTTATCTGGACTCGAGGCTGGCCATCCAGTCGCCGAAGCGGAGGGCGCCTTGCCTGATCTGGTCCGTGATCTGCTGCACGTTCGGGTCGGCCATGACCTTCTGCGCCATATCCCTCACGTTGCGGTCGAGCGCCTGGTACGTCTCGTTGCCCTCGATGCCAAGCATGCCCTCACCGCCGTGCAGCTCGTCCTCCTCCTCCTCCTCGCGGCCGAAGTAGGCGTTGGAGCTGATCGCCGTCGCACCCTGGAAGTTCTGCAGGCGGGTCTTCGCCTCGGAAGCCGCGTTCGGGTCATAGTTGCCCCGTCCGAAGTACATGTCCGAGGAGATCGACTTCTGGTTTCCGAATCGCTCTTTCGCGCTTCCGCTCGCGTCGCTATCGGCGTCCTCCTCGAACGCACGCGACTTCTGGACAGCCTTGGGGGGAGGCGCGGTCGAGGCCACCTGTCCGAAGCCGAGCTTGATCGGCACAGGCTTCTCCTCCTCGACCTTCTTGCGGCTCGAGCTCAGGGGCGTAGCAGATCGCGAGTTGTTGATACCGGCGGCCTGGTTTTTACGACGCTCCTCCTCCTCGCGCTGCTTGAGCGCAGCAGCCTCTTCCTCCTCCTTCTTCTTGTCGTAGCCGAGGCGCTTGATGCGCTCCTCCTCCTCGCGAGCCTTGCGCTGGGCCTCCTCGAAGTCGATGGGAGCAGCCGCCTTCTTAGCTCCCAGCTTGGAGCCTCCAAGCTTGCTTCCGAGCTTCATGGGTCGTGCGGCCGGCTTGGCACCACCAGTTCGCAGGGAAGACGACGTGACTGTTCGCGGTCCGGTGGCGGCGGGCTTCGTCGCGGCGGCACCGGCACCGATGGAGGGAGGGGCAGGAGACGACGGCTTGCTCGGCCGAGGAGACGGCGTAGCCTTGGCCTTGTCCCACGACTCGAAGAAGTCGTCATCCTTCTCAGCAGGGGTCGAGGTCTGCGTAGCCATAGGCGTAAGGTCGAGGCCGTCGATGTGGATACCGTTCGGGTACTGCCTGGCGTCCTCAGCGATGCGACGCTGGAGCTCCTCCTTGTACAGCGAGGCAGCGTTTGAGGTGTAACGGGCACGGGCGTCGTGGTTGTTGGGGGGAAGAAGGTTGCTCCCTCCGCGCTTAGTGAAGAACTCGCTCAGCGAAGCATTGCCTCCAACCTTGAGTGCTCGGAGCTGCTGAAGGGACCACGAGTCGAGGTTGGTAGAACTGTCGTCAGCTGCAAGCTCACCAAGGTATATTATTATGTAGAACTCGTGTTCTCCGATGGAACAGGGAAAGTTCCGTCCCGACAGACCACCAGGTCCTACATGACGCGGCTAGCGCGATACTAACCGGACGAAAGAGATGTGCACACCGAGGTTGCGGTGGACACTGGAGCAGTCGAGACAAAGGTAGATAGCGAAAGTGACAGAGGTCCAGGTGGGGTTCTTGGCACCGCAGTCGAAACAGGTCTGTGTTGGTCAGCTCGAGTGTCCGCCGTAGCTGGAGAACGGCACTGAAGATAACAGAACCCCGGTTGTGGAGTGGCAGTCGCGAGGCGCAAGAGCAAGACGGCAGCTTGCAGACGTTGGACGAGAGAGCTGCTACGCGCTCATAAGGCGTAGGCGATCGTATCCCATCCCTTCGACTGATCTCCGTTTCGTCTTTATCGCCCGCTGTATCATCGCATCATTCGGCAGCGCAGAGGGCACGCACCTTGTTAGCCTTTTGGTTTTTGAGATGGGCGAAAACGGCCGTGGTCTGGGCCTTGGTCGGGTCCATGATACAGAGCGAAGTGACGGAGCTGTTCGTTTGAAAGTGAGCAAGAGCGTCAGAGGACGAAGACGGATTCGGAGTGAAGAAGGGCAGAGAGCAACAACAGTCGTTCAGCGTCAAGCCGTGCGCACATTGCCCGGCGATGAAGGACACGTCTACTCGCTGGCGGATTCTTGGCGGGGGCAATTCCACGTGACAGTCTGTAACCAACGGTCCGCACCCGCGTCCAACCTTCTGCCAGCGGCGAGCGACACGACCGCCGCCAGGGCACATCGCCCGAGCTCGCGGCGCGTGCACTGACCTCCATCGACCCTGCTCCTGGCCACGACCGACCAAGATTGCACTGCTGGACATCGACTTCTTCATCTCCACACATCTATCACTATGGGCCAGGCCGAGTCAAGCGTCTTCAACACCCTCGAGAAGAACTCCAACTGTACGTCGTACTAACCCCTTTTCGCTCCGCGCTGTGCAGGTGCTGACACGCAACCCCCTCCGGCTTCTGATACCCGTGACCGATGCCTGTCTCGATAAATGATGGCCGCCGCTCGTCTCCACCACTCGGCTCTACGAAAGCGCTCGACCACTTCCTACGACACCGCTGTGCTTGCTTCGCCGACCGATGCTCTGGGGCGCCTTTCTGCTGTCATGGAGGACCATAACGATTGTGGTGGTGTTGGAAATGGACCTTCCTCGCCCTCTTCGCCGCTCACCGGGTGTGCTCGAAACGTGCAGTCTCGGCTCCCGAGCTGATCCGTCTCAAGAAGCGGTTCATGAAGCTCGACAAGGATGGATCCGGCGCGATTGACAAGGACGAGTTCCTGCAGATCCCCCAGATCGCCAACAACCCGCTGGCGCACCGAATGATTGCCATCTTCGACGAGGAGTGAGTAGAGATCAACTACGATGCGGTTCGGTGGCAAGGGATATGCCGCTGCGCAAGGCACTGGCAGCCTAGCTGGCTTGCTTTGCGGCCAGTAGGACCCATGCTGCCCACCTTTACTCGCGCTCGCAACGGGGTGTGCGCTGAACCGAGGGACTCTGCTTTACTAGGTGAAGGATGAGCTGACCTTCCAGTGGTTCGGGAACGGTAGACTTCCAGGAGTTCGTCGGCGGTCTCTCTGCCTTCTCGTCCAAGGGCGGACGGGACGAGAAGCTGCGTTTCGCGTTCAAGGTCTACGACATGGACCGGGACGGGTACATCTCGAACGGCGAGCTGTACTTAGTGCTGAAGCAGATGGTCGGCAACAACCTGAAGGACCAGCAGCTGCAGCAGATTGTCGACAAGACGATTATGGAGGCCGACAAGGACCAGGACGGCAAGCTCTCCTTCGAGGAGTTCACCGAGATGGTCTCGTCCACCGACATTGTCAAGCAGATGACGCTCGAGGATCTGTTCTAAGTGCTGCACGCGGACACGAGCGCAGCGAGTAGCAGAGCGAGCTGAGCGTAAGCATAACCGCACGCAAGCACAAAGGTGCGAACTTGCTGTTGCGCCAGTGCCAGCATCACTGCCAGCGCTTAGGCTCCGCTTCCGCTCCTCGCTGAGGAGAACACATTCGATCAATGTCGACGAGCAAAAGCCCGCCGCCAGACTTCCAGACAGACCACAACCGCCCACCCCCGCCCCTCGAGGCCGATACCACTGTTTGTACATATATAGCTCTTCCCCTTTCATGAACATCATGACATGTCGGCCAGCAGCCCGCTTACGTGCCTTACACAGAATTCATCCCGGGTGTGCTAGATTTACAATCCTATTTTGAGCGCTCTCTCTCTACCTCGAGAGCTGGGTAGGACCAGGAGCGGAACAGTGGCCATGCGAGTGGTCGATGAAGGTTATATCAAGAGGCGATGGGTATCCATGAGAACGGGGGTATAGGGGTCACGGAGAAGGCAGCACGCTCGGTCCGCAACGGGTATCAGTCACATAGGAAAGAGGGGGGCGGGTATGGAACACGACAAGAGACCAGCTATTGAGTTTTGACCCAGGACAACAAGCGAATCGAATCAAGATCATGAAATGGAGAAATGAATGCGAGGCATGCAACGTAATGAGGGAGGACGGAGGGTATGCGAGTGCGAGGTGGATCTGCAAGCGGCTGGAGGCGTAGCCACAGCTGCGGTGGGTTCATCGAGGAGCGAAACCCACGAGCGAGCGCGAGGAGAAAGCATCCCGAGCGAGCTCCAGGGGTGACAGGAGTACACAGAGAGCCAGAGATAGGGGTTTATCCCATCTGGCTCTCCGTGTTCTGGACTTTGTGCACGCCCCACGCGATGACGGCGATAACCGCAATGATCGTGAGGGCGAGAGGAACGACGAACATGGGGTTCTTCCAGATGGACCTCTTCTTGCTCTTCATCCACTCCGACTCCTTGCGAGGGTCGTGGGTTTTGGCGACGACAGACATACGCTTCCAGAAGTCGACAGTCGACAGAGGCCGGAAGGCCGACTTGCGTCCGTTCGGGTTTCCCGGCTGGCGAGGGCGGGGCCGCGGCCTTCCCTCGCCCGTGATGCGGGGGGAGAACGAGTTCATCACCTCGTCCTCACCTTCACGGAAACAGGTGCCCTTCTCGCGCATCTTGTCGAAGCCGGACAGGGGCGAGTTCAGGTTCGCCTCGATCGCACCGATGGCTTTAGATGACGGAGACGCCGGAGGGGTCATCGGGGAGAAGTGCGCGCGAGGAGGAGCGGCGAGCATGGGCGAGACAGGCAGAGTGTTCGGGGGAACGACCGTGCCCGTGTCGTGCGGGATGAGGACCTTTGGCATCGGCCGCTGGGGCTGCGGCTGGTGCATCGGGGTCGGGTTGAACATGGGGTGTCCCATAGGTGCGCCGTTGCTGTTGCCGTTCGGGTGCGTCGGCGTGCTGGGTGTCGGCGGGCCGTGCGGG
Source organism: Trichosporon coremiiforme (assembly GCA_039545355.1). NCBI lineage: Eukaryota > Fungi > Basidiomycota > Tremellomycetes > Trichosporonales > Trichosporonaceae > Trichosporon > Trichosporon coremiiforme. Next base: position 19,450 of record BCJJ01000033.1, read on the forward strand.
CCCAGCTGGGCGAACTGCCTCGTCGGCGTCGACGGCGTGGGCATCTGCAGCTTGGGCAGGTTCGCGCGGGTCGGCGTGCCAGGTTGCTCGTAGCTGCCAGCGGGAGCCTTGTTCAGAGAGCGGCTCGCTCGCGCCTTGTTGTCGTCGTACATCTCGTAGTTGGGCGTCGGCTCGTCGTAAGCAGGCTCATAAGCTGAATCGACCATGTCGCGCATGACGCGCGCGTGCAGAGAGTTCTTGTCAACTCCTACATATTGTTCCTCGTCGCGGAACGCCGGCTTCTTGTTGTTGCCACTGCCGAGGAGCAAACCGCCGATCGAAGACAGATTCGTGCTGTTCCGCTCATCGTGGACGGGAGGGGCGTGCAGATCGCGGTCACTCGGAGAGGGCACAGAGCGGTCGGAGAACGGGTCGTCCACTTCTGAGTGCTGGGACTGTTGCGCTCGGGGGATAGCGTACAGTTGCGGTACACGGGCCATGGTGTGTCGTTAAGTGATTGCGTTGTATTGGTTCAGTAACAGAGAACAGTTGGACGTTTGTCGAATGCGATGGCTGAGATTGTGGTGGGGAGGTGAACGAGAACGTATGCGTGAGGGGGATCGTAACAATGCCAGAGGTGAACAGTGAATGAGCGTGGTGGTGTAATGAGTGTGGTAGCTTAAAGGCAAGGGCCGATGGGACTCAGTCTCTCTCCGGTGTGACGAAAGGTAGTGAAGGAAGGTCGGGGGAAGGAGGAGAAGGGGGAGATGGAGAGGGACGCGGGACGGAGGAGCGGAGGAGAGACGAGCTGGTGAAGAGCGATGGAGAGGAGGACAAGGTCAGTCGGGAGAGTAAGTGTTCGAAGACGGTGCAGCGCTCGGGCCGCGGGTCGGCATACAACCTCGTCGTCCAGGAGGCAGGAGGCTGTAGTCTGATGTCAGTAGACTGTGGAGGCTGAGCTCAGTAGGGCAGGTGGATCCTGTAGATTCCAGGTTGGGATCCTGGGTGAGGGCTGGCCGGTCGTCGGGTGGACCTGCCAGTGCGCCTGGGTGAGCGTGCGCAGCTCTCACTCTGGAACTCTGGCCGGCCAGGCTTGGTTGTCCTGAGGTGTGGCTGTGGATAGCATCTGGGGTCAGAATGCAGGATCAAGGGATGGGCTTGGGCTGGATAATGAGCAGGCTGAGCGTGAAAGAAGAAGAAGGTAACGTTGGTGGAAAGACCTGGCGCCGCCCTGGACGAGGTCCATCCCATCAGGCCGGCCGGAATTCAGTCGGGGACCCTCACCCTGGACCGGCCGGGTGGTTCAGGCTGGTTCAGCCTGCATGGCCTGCACCGTCTCGGGCCTCTAGCCTCTCTCAGCCTACTGCACGCAGGGCTCTCTAGGTCCCACCGTGCATGGTGCTCCGTGCGCACCGTGCAGATTTACGCACGGTGTCACTCCCGCCAGGCGAGCCAGAACAGGCTTAAGCGCAGGTTCACAAGTGCTGGCCTCATGACCGCTGGCCGCGCTGACCCTCCTGTTCGCCTGAAACGTCCTTTATGAGCGCGCGGAACCATGCGCGGCATTGATTTCGCTACGATCACGATCGAGGACGCTCATTGCCTTTCTGTTATCGGCATGCGCAGCTCTGAACCGAGAAAAGGAGCAAGGAGCAGCTAACTGCTGACGAACTGAAACAGCTGGAGATGGGTGAGCAAGTGCCAACGGGCAACGCCGCTGCAGCGCCGCATACCGGTACATCTCGTACTCAATGGGACCAGCCGGATGCCGTTCCGTGGGCGCATTTCACGATCCCGTCAGTGGCGTCCTCCCCGGACGGTTTCTCTGGCTCTTGGCCCACTGTTGGCGATGTGCTCAGGAGGTGCTGATCAGACTCTCCGATCTTCGAGCTGCTCCGTCTACGAGATAAAGCACTGTACTCTGTGCTCCAAACGTGGTGATGACGACACGAATCAACGAGGAGAGCAGCGGAAGCCGAGTGCCGCTCAGCGACTGCGCAGACAGATCTGACCAGCCAGCCCTGCCGTGTAGCCAGTCGCGTTCCATCCGGCGCAGACTAGTGTCAGATCGCGCCGGGCACTAGTGGACGTCCACTAATTATCCTACCCTCCTTTGCTCCTCGATCCTCGTCTGCACTGCCCGGCATGTGCTTGATGCTGCGGCGCCGCCTTCTATTACTTGTCGGCCCGCGGCCAACTAAATCACTTGGCTGGGCTGCGTACAGCTGCGATCCCGCGTGAGAGAGATCACGTTCCCCACATGTCCAACCAGTGCGAGGTGCTGGCCAATGGAACTTGTGCTGAGTGATGTGAGCAGGATATGTACGGACGTAGATGGGGGCACCGCAGTTCCGATCTCAGCTGCCAGCCAACGACGGACCCAACAGCACCGAGATACGGCAGAGCTCGCAGCGAACATGCATAAGGCCCTGCTGCGAGCGCGCGAGCATTGGAGACTGCTGCCCGACAACATGAAGCACGCGGAGCATCGAGGGCTGCGGGGCAGAGAGCCCGTGCAGTGGCGCCGGGATCCGGGTTCGCTCCGGGTGCCTTTTGCACGTCGGGTCTGTCAGTAGGGCATGCATTCCGCACCGCAATGGTAACTGCAAGCGAATGACGAGAACGTCCCGAGTCCCTTCCGGTTGGTCGTGAACTGAACGACTGAGCGTCTTCACCCAAATGCTCCTCGGCTCTGAAATTTGTGAAAGGGGGATCCTTGAGACAGTGCTTGTGAATCAGTGAGACTGAGGTAGATGGCAGGCTGTGTAGTCCCCGCCAGGCCCGGCAGAACCACCAGACATGACGCGAAACGAGGCCCGAGTCGAGGGCTTATCACACCGGTACGATGGGAGTTCCTTTCGTGACGGGCCTGGGGCGAGGACCGCTGAAATGGCCGATGTCGCCGGCCCCCCTCCAAAGCGCTCTCCCTGTCCTACGCGTCGAGCCCTGGTGAAGGCCGGCGGCACTGGCACAGTGTGCCAATCACGGCCAAGAGGGGCGATGTAACAGATTACAGGCCCGAGTCGCGAACTGCGGCGCAGACCCTGGGGTGCCCGGTAGGCGCCGGTGAGCGCATTACGCTGTCCGCCAGCGAACAGCAAAGCTTCCTGTGAGGCATGCTAAGGACCTTAAGGGCGAAGGCATGCACACGAGGTGAACGCAGGTCAAGCCCCCGGTAGTGGCGGTGTCGAGCCTTTGTGGACGGACAGAGCCAATGGCTGCGCTCGGCGCAGCAGCTGTCCAGGGACAAGGGCGTCACCCAGAAATCGAGGCCCTCCGAACCCCAGACGCTCCGACTGGACACCGATGGCGGCCGAGTGCCTGCGCAGCAGACCATGAGACCAGCAGGTGGCACTGAATGCTTGTGCAGGCTCACAATGCCGAGAGATCCATGATCACCGGGTGACATACGCCGAGAGCTTTGTTTGGGCTCCGCCGAGACCGATGGCCAAGAACTCGCGGTGTCCGCCAAGATTCACGTTGCGCTCGGCGTGGTGGGTCGCTTGCTGAACATCGTGATAAACAAATAGCAGAGCTGAGTCCACAAGAGCACACAGGCGTCAGTGGCAAACTGCATGGTATATGAACGCAGCACTGCAAAGCGCTTCTCAGTACCTCACCTCAGAGGCGCCGGAAGCGGCCCGTGCGTCCATCTTCGGCTCGCCAGCATCGCTGTCGTGCGGGTCGGGTTGACTTATTGTACTGCGCCGAGCGCGTGGACGATTCACGGGTGTCGCATGGCTGCTTGATCCCCCGACTCAGCAGAAGCTGTTCTCCGCAGAGCTGGAACTGCGGATCGACTGACAAACTGAGCTTCCTGTATCCTGCGCAACACCGCAGCCGCAACGTAGATTACCAATTATCAGCTGCCGGAGATTCCGACCCGCGACATGACCGAGTCCGAGAAGACCGCCGACTAAGGCCCGGTCTCGCTAACAAAGCGCTCGGAGCTCAGTACCTCTGTATCTCTCGCCCAACTGACAAGTGTAGACGAAAGCAGATAAGGCAGTCTGGCATTATGAACTGGATTCGCGCACAGGCCACTCCGGCTGGTCCTGGCTACACAGACTCTCAACCAAATCGGTGCTGAGCACACAGCCGATCCATATTCACGCAGTCGCCGTCGCCGTTAACGATTGTGTGCCAACCCTATCACGCGACTGATTATTGCAACGCAGGAGTGGGAGTGTGCGAATGTGGCGAGATCACCATCCAGCGAGTGAAAGCCGCGAGCTATCATGGCGCCCATGGCTTGGCAAACTTCGGCACGCTGATTGTTCTCTGTCTCTATCTGAAGCGTGGCTCTCTTTTTGAAGCGTGGCTGCCGGGCGCCAGCCGCTGGCCGTGGTTCATGCCGCTGGCCGTGGTTCATGTCGTGCGTGGATTGTGCTGTGAGGTGGATCCAGGGGCTAGGAAGAGCCGGGTGCGCCTGGAAGAATTGCAGAAGATGTCAGGAGTTTCTTGGCCCCTGAATACGACCCAAGGGAGGATGGAGGAGAGGAAGAGGTCTGTGATCCGGTCCCCCTTTACCAGACCTGTGCATTGTGCACAGGCTTGCGAACTCCCGGTGTCACGAACGGTGGCCAACTCCGTATCGCTGTTCAATCACATCCGTCGCCGGACAGCCAAGGAGCGGAAGGTCTTCCTCCCTCGCTCCCAAAGACCAAGAGAATTGACCCGATCTTGGCCTGAGCAGCACTGCTGCGCGTCTCACTGGATGCTCCGGAGAGAATCACTCTCAGTCCATCAGACACACGCGACCAGAACCCTGCCCGCGTGCCCCTTACCTGAGCCCCCGTGCCCGCGTCATCCCATTCTCGTCCGTAGCCCCATGGTCTTGTAGGGTGGTCGCAATGCATAGCCGTTCGAGTCGTAGGCCAGACCTTGAGCCGGAGCCTGCAGAGCCCAAGTCCCGTATTCCACTGACATCTGGTCAGCTATCCATCTTGCTGCATAAACACACACCCAAGACCAGCGATCCAGCGTTATATCATATCCTCAATCAGATTATCCGACTGCTCTGCACATCTGATACCATACACTTGCCGGAACTCGATCTCGATCCTCGATCCTCGCATACCCTAATACCCTTATACCATCGTCTTTGGAAAGCCCTACCTACCATCCAGGCGTGTGCCGTGCTAGCCATACGAGCCGTGCCAGTGCAGCCGTGCATTTGGCTGTGACCGCTCTATTCCCAATTTGGGTTATGCAGAGGGGCTTTTAATAGAGTGTCAGCCTCGCTCCTTTGCAGACCTCTACCCTCGTTTCCCCTACAACTCTACCCTGCTACCCTGGCATCCCTCATCCCTCACCCTCACCCCTGCCCTTCGCATCAAATCCTCCAGTGCCATCGCACTCCCCGGTGTGCCGTCGTCCTACGAGCCTGCTCCAGACCCAGCCCACCACCCACGAGCCCTAGCACCTCAGCCAGCTCAGCCTCGTCTCCTCGGCTTCGAACTCGACACACGGCCTTCACGATCCACGATCCTCAACGCAAGAGGCTTGCGCCAGCATCTACAGACTTCTGTCACCACACTCTCCAATCGTCTTTTTCCCCCTCAACCTCGACATTCGGCTCCTGCCGTTATACCATCGCCCAGCAAACCTTAAACACCTCGTCAACCCTCGCTCAGCGCAGCTCCCTGCTCAGCCCAGTCGACTTTTTTTTTCGCCTGGCAGCACTCTGCTCTCTGCATTCCTTCAACTCGCCGCCGCACTCCTCGTTTCTCCACACACAACTCTCCCTACACTCCGTTCCACCGCCTTCAACGCGTCTAGCCACCGACGCTGCGTGTGTTTCCCATTCGCAGGAGACATAGAATTTGAAGGATCGTTTGGTTGGGAACTCAAACCCAACCTTGGCATATCGGCCCTTGGCACTTGAAATCCCACCGGTCCCACGCCAGCGCCGCCTGAGCCTGCCGCGCCGCCCAGTGCCCAGACTCTTCCACCGCAGCACCAATTTCGCTTGGCGCTGTGTCCGACCCTTCATCCCTTCACCGATCACGACCAACCACGGCTCACCGCGTACGACGCACCGCACCGCACGCCGCACGCTCTTGATCTTTCTCCAACAACTCAAATACACACGACACACGGCGACAAGGCAACACACACCGCTTTGACGTCTTCCGTACCCGTGTTGCTGTTCTAGTAGATCTCGGACACACAACCAGAAGCGTTCTACATACCGCCCAGCACGTGGTTGTTGACCAGCCCGTGTCTACCGCCCAACCTCCGCCCCCGCACCCGCAACACGCAAGCCCGGCTGCGCTCGTCGACGTCGACTGCACTTGATATTCTTGCGGTTGTGCTTTCGACCTGCTCAACTGTCCTGCTTCTTTTCCTAAATGTTCAATCGCCAACAGGGATCAAGAAAAAGCTTTGGAGGTCTCAACCCCTCGTCTATGGTGAGTCACTTCATCTCTTCATTCTCTGAGAATCCCGGTCGGGCGAGGGCGAAAGAGTGAGGGGAGACGCCGATCAGTACTGTGTGCCGTTGCTCCGTTGCTGTGTCTGCGTCTACTTCGTCGCAGCGGCGCAGTCGCACCGCCGCACAACGTTTGATGCGCTGCACACGAGTCGGGGAGCAGAGACCACCTGGCTGCATGTGGACACGGACTCGAACCGCTCAGTCTCGCATCAAAACCCGAACCTTGCCGGGCCTCGACTTTTTGATGTTCTCTGAGGGTCCACCGGGTGGAGCGCCGGTGCACCGAAACGGGTCCTCGCAGTGCGAGCTGCACGCTGGACGGCAGTGAGGTCCATGCAGCAGCAACATCTGGGCCTCAGTTGTGCTTTCTGCGGCTGAGATGTGTGCATGGCGTCGGCTCGAGGTGTTCAGCCTTGTTTCACGACCTGTTGCATGCTCGAGGCAGTGGATGGCAACTTTCGGTGTCGGGCTCTGGCTGGCTGGCTGGCGGCGGCGATGCATGTGTGCAGGAGCGCAGTCGGCCCGCGCCGGGCAGAGTGTGCACCGGATGCCGACTACCAGTTGCCTGGAGGCTGCAGGCAAAACCTAATCCTGATGGCGGTGGTAGATCGATTCACCTGGCCTTGGCCTAAATCATCCACTACCGCTGCACGGCGTGCCTTTTCCACGTCTCGGTCCCTCGTCCCTCCCCTCTCTTCTCAGACGTTCACGCACTCCCACTCCTCCCGCCCTCAGATCTCAGACCCCATCCCTCACCCCCTATCCCCCTTCAACTCTTCAACTCTCCGCCCCGTCATGTGCTGACCACCTCACCCACTCCCACACTCTGCATCCATTCATCGCCTCGTCATACACCATCCATTCCTGCTTCTTCGCCTTTCCTCACCGACTTCAAATTCCTCCTTCTTATGGTTATCGCTCCTTCCACCTAATCGACTGCTTCTTACTCTTCCGGACAATCCTTGTGCCGGATCACCTGGGCCCCCTTTCTTCACCGCCTGCAGTTTGGTAACAGGTCCAACCAGCCATCATCCGCGCCTCTACTCTCTCAAGCCCAAGGACCCGGCATGGCCCAACCTCCCACCATGAATTCAGGCATGGGTCACCGCACCTCTGAGACCTCGCTCAACTCCTACGAGCAAAGCTCTTCCAACCACGGCTACAGCCGTGCTTACGGCCCCTCGGCTGGAGCGGGTATCGGTGGTGCTGCCGCCAGTACCACTAGCTCCCGCGGCTATGCTCAGGGAACGACTTCCTCGTACAGCTCGACGCCCCGGTATGCGTCCCCCGCCAACGTTTCGCCGCAGCAGACCGGCTCGCCGCGCTTCTCCCCCGCCGAGACGATGCCTTTGCGTGAGGGTGTCCGTGGTGGATCCGGACCTTTACAGGGTATCGACGAGAGCGACCTTGACGACCAACTCCACACGTTCACCGCCGCCGATCGCAAGGATCTTTCGACCCCCTTCGACATCACGTCTTGGCGAGGATGGGCCAACGGCCTGACCCTCTTCGTCCTCATGGCGGGCTTCATCGTTCTCTTTGCTGGATACCCTATTATTGATTGGGCGTACAAGAATGAGAACTCCTCCGGTGGTAACACGCCGGGCTTCAACCTCGGTGGTGTCAACGCCTCTGGCCAGACGCCCCAGATGCCCGCAGACTTCCCGAGCATGATCGACCCGGACACGCCGGAAGACGTCAAGAAGCGCACGGGTTTCGATGGCGAGGAGTGGACCCTCGTGTTCTCTGACGAATTCAACAAGGACGGCCGCACCTTCTACCCCGGTGACGACCCCTTCTTCACCGCCGTCGACATCCACTACTGGCCCACGAACGACTTCGAATGGTATGACCCCGGACAGGTTACGACCAAGGACGGACATCTGGTCCTTACGATCGAGCAGATCCCGACGAACAATCTCATGTTCCGCTCAGGAATGATCCAGTCCTGGAACCAGCTCTGCTTCAGCCACAATGGTTACTTCGAGGCTCGTGTGTCCCTCCCCGGACACAACGATATCGGTGGTTTCTGGCCCGGTGTCTGGACGATGGGCAACCTCGGTCGCCCGGGTTACGGTGGTACGACGGAGGGTCTTTGGCCTTACTCCTACGACTCTTGCGACGTTGGTATTCTTGCCAACCAGACCTGGGTCAATGGCACTGGCCCCGAGGCGACTCTGACGACTGGTCAGGTCGACGACAGGCAGGGTTACAAGGGCACGCTGTCCTACCTTCCCGGCCAGAAGCTGTCCAAGTGCAACTGTAACTGGGACGACCACCCTGGACCCAAGGGTGTTGGCCGTGGATCCGTCGAAATCGACATGATCGAGGCTCAGATTGACCTCGATGTCGGACATGGTGAGGTGTCTCAGTCTGCGCAGTTCGCTCCGTTCGACGACTTCTACCAGTTCAACAACAAGTCTGGATACGAGATCTACAACGCGGACGTCACCCGGCCCAACACCTACCTCGGAGGTGTCTTCCAGCAGTGTGTTTCTTGTCTGTCTTATACGCACGACTCGATCTACCACGACAACCAGGTCGAGAACCGACCGACGGCTGACGGATCGTCCGAGCCGTTCGGAGTCTTCGGTTTCGAGTACGTCGCCGACTATGAGCACCGCAAGGATGGTTACGTTACCTGGGTCAACATGGGCAAGCAGTCCTGGTGGATGAACTACGACACTGTCCGGCCCAACCCCGCCGTCGGCGTCGGACAGCGTCTCATTGCCGAGGAACCCATGGCGCTCATCTTCAACCTGGGTATGTCGAACAACTTCCAGAACGTCGACTTTAAGAACATGAACTTCCCGAACTACATGCGCATCGACTACATCCGTGTGTGGCAGAAGGAGAGCGGGCTCGTCGGCTGTGACCCCGAGGACCGCCCGACCGCGGCCTACATCGAGAAGTACAAGGACGTTTACAACAACCCCAACTTCACGACGTGGGCACAGGCCGGCCAGAGCTGGCCGAAGAACGAGCTCGTCGGCTGTTAGTCAGGACATTTCGGCATCCCACATCGGCGCCTCTGCGCTTCACGCAACACCCACAACCCCCCATGCCCACGCAACCCAACCTCACGAATTGCATTACGGATCGTTTCACGATGGACCTTTTATTTCTTCCTTCCCCTTTCCAGCCGAGGTGGGCGAGTGCGCTCTCCGCCTCGTGCTCATTCCAGCCAACGACAATGTTTGTCGGCCACTCACTCTCACCACGTATCGTGAGAGTCGGGTGCCCGCCGCGCCATTCATTTCTGTCAGTTTGCTGGTGTACGCATTTGGCCTCGAACCTCTGGTTCGCGCCCTCCCCCCCAAAACAAAACAGACTTAACAACTCCGAAACCTTAGACTTGATAAACGTTACCTGTCCCACATTGGCTGAGCCGACCCCGCGCCCGCGTTCTCGCGGCGCCTGCATATGCATTACTTGACTGTCAGCCGGGGCGCGTAGCGCGTGAAGTTACCTAGCACGTAGCGTGCTCATGTAGCGCGCATGGACGCGTAGTCGAGAGCCTTATCGGGCCCGAGCAAGACTGTCATGGTGGCGACTGACGCGAGTGCAGATGCCCAAAAGGGCAGAGGAGCGGGAGTGTGAGGGTGTGTGATCGATGAGAGGAACGGGTGGACCCACGGGCCACAGGCCCGGAGTCAGGGACTGCACCGCCCCGCCGATCCTTGGGAGTGATGTCAGGCTGCAGGCTGTGTTGAAATTTCGCTTGCATGTGGCGATCCGCCGAATTCATACTCAATCTACAAGCGAAGCTTTGTACGGAGTGTGCGCCGTGTCAGGCATACTAATCGCTTGGCAGTCACGCCATTGTCTTGCGCCGAGAACTCATGTCTTGCACATGGCATTGAGGATCTACTTCACAGAGCGAACGAGTCATGAATGTCAGAGTCTGGCGTCAGCTCGGCATCTGGGAAAGGTAGCTTACCAAGGGGTGGGAAAGGGAACCACGCATCGAGGGCGAAGTCGGCAGCGCCCGTGTCCTTGGGCCACAGCTGCTCGGCATACATGAAGTCGAGGGCTGGGACGGCCTCAGCCTCATGCACCAGTGGTAGTTTGGGAGAGCCAGAAAAAAGCGTCGAGCCCAGCGTCGACGCGGCGGGACTGAGAGAAGGCGCCGACGCAGGCGAGGGCGCAGCCAGCATCCGAGGCGTGGGAGGAGGGCGGGGGAGGGGCTCAAGGCGTGCGCGACTCTCGGCGGGCGTGTGGCGCTCGAACCGCCCGCCGAAGCGAGAACCGGAGGGCATGTCTAGATCCTCGATGGGGGGAAGGACACGCCTGCGCCTCGCGCGAAGCAGGACGTCGCGAATCAGCCGCGCAAAGGTGAAGCCCGGCACTTGGGCTAGACGCTCGGTCAGCAGCTCGAGGTCGCGGGCCGCGGCTGCCAGGTCCAGATTCTCGGGTAGCAACGACGCGAGCCGGATTTGCATGCGTGCCGCGAACGCGATCCCGACGTGCGTGTAGTTGTTTGCTGCTGTTAGCTCGACGTTGTGCATGTCGTAGCTGCCAATGAGGAAGGAAGGAGGTTGCTTACCTTTGGCGAAGTTGTCGGCGTACGAGCTGCCTCGCAGCGCCATCTGCACCAGGGTGCCGGCACTGACTTGAGCCTGGCGGAGGTGCGCGGTCCGTTGCTCCGATAGAGCACGCACGTCGCGCCTGCTCCTGATGCCGTGCAGGATGCGCGAGTTTGTGTGCAGCCTGCGGTCAGCTTTGCTGTCGGGGAGCACAGCAGAATACGTACACTGCGTGCGCGTGCAGGCTCGAGACTGCTGTCAGCTGTCCTATGTCACCCACAAAGCTCACGGCTCTCGCGAAGGAAGTTTGTGCGCGGCACACCACGCCGGTCTGATGTCAGCTCTGCAGACCCCCATCCAGTCTACTTAGCTCTGGATGTGAGAGCCATGGTCAACACTTACCGAACCACTCGTCCCAGTGCTTGAACCAAGCGTCAAACTCCGCGTTCGCCTCGGCGATGCGCGCGTCCAGGTCAGGAATGCGAGCCGTGCTCGGCCACAGGCTGAATGGTTGGTGCATCGGCATGCGGAGCGTGAGCAGTTCGCACACGGCGACGAGGCGCGCATCTGCCGAGTTGGTGAGAGGGTGTAAGAGGAAGGCACGTCCGTGGCGGATCGTGTCTTCCGCTGAGAAGAGACCGGGACGGCCGAGGTTGAACGCCATCTCGAACTCGGACTTGTACACCTGGGCGTCAGCTCGAGTGGACAGCGGTTCAGCATTGGGAGAGCGTGGAGGAAGGTATTTAGGGCAAGAATACTCACCGCCAGCCAGCACCGCGCCCCGATCACGGAAGAACGCTCGCTCTCGAGCTCCGACGCTGACTTTCCAACACCCATGCCTGATTGAACAAGGTAGGGAAGGCATCGGTAGAGACCCATGTCGATCCTGGATTTAGCTCAACACGGAAAAAGAGATAGCGTACGCGATACGCAGCGCATGGCCTGTTGTCAGCTATGCACAGTACGCGTAACACTGTGAAGCTTACCTCCCGGACGCCAGCTCGTGTCGCCCCACATGGACAGCACGACTAAAGTCAGCCAACGTCATCTTCTGGCACTGCTTACGCATAGCTTGCAGCACCTCGATGCGCGCAACGGGCGTGAAGAGCGTGTGCATTCCTGGCGTCAGCTCTTGTGAACAAGGAATTAGTGTCTGAACACTGCAGACTGACCCATGTTCTCCGCGTGCTCCTTGCACTTGCGCTGAAGCTCGCTCGGCTCCTTCCCCGCGTCCTCAATCTTGGCTCCGACCAGGATGAGGGCGGTGATGGCGAAAGGCGAGCGCTCTCGAAGGCTCGCCCACGTGTCCGTCTCCGGGTCGAAGATAGGCACGTAGTCAGACGCGCCCTCGAAGAACCTGCAGCATTAGCTTTCAAGCAGCCTCTGAACAGCTCACACGTTGAAGAGACGCTCGCCCTGGGTTGCAGAACACCAACCGAGATCTATGGGGTCTTTAAAGCCGGCATGGGAGCCACGCTGCTGTGGTGCAGCGCGGAGGATGAGCGAGTCACGTCGCCCACGCTTCCCGCTGAGTTCGACGGGATCGGCATTGGAGGAAGGAGGGAATGTGCGCAGCTCGTCGTATGTGTCGTAGCTCCCGTCCTCGCGCAGGCGGGCCGCCTCGGCCAGACTGAGCATGTTGTTGTACACGATTGCGGGCGGCTCGAGTGGGCCGTCGCTCTCAGCGTCGGAGAGGGAGCCAGAGCCCGGCTCACCGGAGTGCGGCTCCTCGGCGCGCTCGGGCTCGTAGTCTCGCCACACTGGCTGAGGAGGGGGTGGAGGTGGAGGAGGGCGCCAGAACCGAGTAGGTGATGCCGATGCTGGTGCAAATGTCGGCGGGGCGGGCGCGTAATGCGTGGCAGGGGGAACGACGCCTGGGATCAGCTGGTTGCAAAGATGGGCGAGCTTCAGCTCGTGTGTTGAACTTACGCTCCTTCCCAGCAGCCTCGGTGCGGCGAAGAGTCTCGCGCTGCAGCGCAACAACCTCAGCGAGCGAGTGGTTCATCTCGCCGACGCGTTCTTCAACGGCCTTGAGGCGACTGTGGTGTCAGCTTCTGCCCAAGACCGCAACAGCTTACCTCTCCACACGAGCCGTCTTGGTCGCCCGTGGCCCGCCGAAAGTGCATTCAGCGTTGGTGGCGCGGCACCGATCGCACGGCGGCGATTCCTTGTTCGTGCACTTCATCTGTAGAGTTAGGTAACATCGTCTGGTAGCACACCTGGAATTGAAGGGGAGTCTGGAGAGAGAAGTGGCAACAATCGGGTGCGGAAGGGTGAGACCGAAGGAAGTCGGCTACTCACCTTTGACTTGTAGCAGTTGTCGCATGCACCTGCATGTCAGCTCATAATGGACCACTGCCTAGCTCACGAGCAACAGATTGCCTCTCACTCTTCCCTCCTTGGGGTTCAGGATCAAGTTCCTCCTCCGAGCTCGAGTTACGCCGCTGGCGCGGCTTGCGGCTCGCCGAGGATCCACAAGTGGACCCGCCCTGGGCGCGCTTCGGCGCACCGGTCAGAGCCATGGCTGGCGATAGCGTCTAGCCTTGATGTATGGAGTGGATGGCTCCGTTAGCAATGTTGAAAGCAACAGAGACTGGCCACTTGTTGATAGTGAAGAAGTGAGTGGAATCAGCAGGAGGTGGCTGGGACACGGCCCCGGCCTCCGGTCGGAGCAGCAGCTGCACGAGCACGAGCATGCGAACACGCGTGCGCCCGCTCCCCAACGTCGGGACGTCGGGGCGAGCGCGCGAGCGCGCGAGCAAACGTGAGGCTGCCCCCGATTGTGCGCTTTGCGCGGTCATATGTGTGATCGGCACACGAAAGGAGGTCAGGTGGAGAACGCGGTGAGTGTGGATCAGTCAAACGAGAGGATAACGAAGGAGGGAAGACACGGAGTCGTGCGCCCCCCGTGAGTCGCGTCAGTCTGTGTCAGCGCTGTGTGCCGCGTGCTTACTCAACCTTGCGGGGCTGGTGCCGATGGTCAGTCAATGCCATGACGCAAAGTCCGAGGAAGACAACGCGGAGCCCGAGGAAGATACCCTCCGAGACCTGACCATGCTTCATGCAGCCACGTGCCGGCGAAGCCGGTGCATACCGTTATAACCTATGTCTTATCTATTCCTTACTGCTTGCGGTGGATGATGGTGGCCGATCCCTGAGCGACGGGGAGGACGTAGAGCTCGGCAATGTTGACGTGGGGCGGGCGGAGCGCGCACCAGACAATCTCCTCGGCAATGTCCTCAGCGACGAGCGGCTCGAAGCCCTTGTAGACGGCCTTGGCCTTGTCCTCGTCACCACGGAAGCGGATGACGGAGAAGTTGGTCTCGACGAATCCGGGCGCGACCTCGGACACGCGGATGCCCGTGTCGACGAGCTCCTTCATGAGACTTTGCGTGAACGCCTTGACGGCGTGCTTGACGGCGCAGTACACCGAGCCGCCGACGTAGGCCTCGCGGCCGGCCAGGGAGCCGATGTTGATGATGTGGCCCGAGTCCTGCTTGCGCATCGTCGGGAGGAAGACCTGCGTCATCTGGATGAGTGAGACGAGGTTCGTGTCGACCATGAAGTCGATGTCCTTCAGTTGGACCTCGCCGGCACGCTCAGTGCCGACGGCACCACCGGCGTTGTTGACGAGCACGTCGAAGCTCTTGACACCAGCGTCCTGGAGAGCCTTCGGGAGAGCGTCGACGGCAGCACGGTCGTTGACGTCAAGAGTCTTGACGGTGATCTGGGGGGTGAAGCCGAACTCCTTGGCTGCGGCGGTAGCGTCAGACGCAACCTTCTGGAGAGCATCCTCGCGGCGCGCGAGCAGGACCAGGTTCAGACCAGCCTTCGCGAACAGGATCGCGGTCGAGGCACCGATACCGGACGAAGCACCGGTGATGACGGCTGCCCGTTAGCTTGCGCACTGGCCCTCAAGGCTTACCGGTCTTGCCCTCGAGGCGGGAGGTGTTGAACAGCTGGGGCATTTTGAGTGATGTGAAGGAATGGAAAGTTCAAAGACAGAGATACCTAGACAGCTGATAACGGCCCACTTCCAGGGATTCTCCGATGACTCAATGCAACCGCTGGGTGGTGCAACCAGGCAACCGCCCGGCCCGGACAAGTGCCCCGCTCAGGTGCCGAACGGAGATTGCCGAGTCAGATGCCGTCATATCAGCCCACCAACGATATGCCTCTGCTCAGCTTTCAAGGATGCAACGAGATTCAAGAACGTATCGCTATACATGACAATCTATACACAACAAGGTACGCGGACAACGAAATGATTATATGCAGTGCAGTGCAAGCAGCAGCGACACTGTCTGGTTTTACTTTCTACCCCTGTACATCTCCGGCAAGGGACGGGCCCGAATGACAGTCGCGCGGCGCCGCTCGCGGTCCATCTCCTCCTCGACCTGCCGGCGGATACGCTCGCGCTCCTCGTCTTCCTTCGCCTTCAAGGCAGCCTTGCGGGCAACCTTGGCGTCGAACTTGGCGCGGCTGGCGGCACGCATCTTGCTAGCTTTGCCTGGCGTCTTGCCGCTCATCGGGATCGTCAAGTTCTTCGCCTTGTCGTTGGGCGCAGCGGGCTTCGCGCGAGGCGCGTTGGTGGTGGAGGATTCGCCGAGTGGGGCACCACTAGAGGGTGCAGGAGCCGGTGAGCCGAAAGACATGTTCGAAAGAGAGACATCGGCATCCGGGTGGAAGCGCTCGAAGACCGCTTTGCGGACAGCCATGTCGCGAGCACGCTCCAGGTCGCGAATTTTGACGGGCGACGCCTTCGCCTTCGCCTCTCCGGGCTTGGGGAGACGCGCAAGCGCCGCAGCCGTGAATGCGGTCACGGTGGAGCCAGTGCGCGAGCCGCGCGACATGCTGCTGCTGGAGCTGGCTGCACTCGTGGCACTAACAGGACGAGCTCCGCTGGCCGAGCGAGTGCTCGGTAGCGACCTGATCGGACGAGAGGACGAAGACGTCGCCTCCTTGGGAGCCGAACGGATAGGACCGCTAGGTAACGAGCGCAACGGGCGGGTGGCCAGAGCAGAGGCAGCAGGCACCTTACGCCGCACGTTACGCTGCGGCGAGCCGGCATCGCGCTTGCGCTTCTCGGTCGGCTGCTTCTCCTGTCCATGCGCCCGAGCGGCAGCAGTGGCGAGCGCGTACCGGGGCACCTCCTTCTCCTTGGTCCCGTAGCTCTTGATCTGCTGCGGCTTCGAGACGGGGCGAGGACGCGGTTTCGCGGACGCGTTCTCCTTGCCCTTCGCGCGCACCGGCTTGTTCCTGATAGCACGGGCAGGCTGAACCTGCTTCTCCAGCTCGGGAGCGGCGATCGGAGCGGGCCGGGCTGGAACGGGGGAAGGCGAAGCAGCAGCAGGTGCGGGAGTGCTGACCAATCCGGCCAAGAAGCCGAGCACGCCCTCACCGAGTCGGCGGAGCGAGGAGTCGCCAGAAGAGCCAGACGAGGCAGAGGTATTGGCGTCCTGCTCTGGCTCGGCTTCGGATTCCACATCGGGTTCGACGATGGGCTCGGCAGTCGGCCCGTCGACGACGATTGCCTTCGGCGTCGGCCCCTCATCATAGTCGTCCTCGTCCTCAGACTCCTCCAGCGGCTGAGGCACCGTGGCCAGCGGAGGTCGTCCCAACGGGGTGAAAGCCGAGCGCTGCGATAGCGCGCTGACCTCTCCTTCCGTGACCTCGAGCACAGCGCTGAGTTCCTGTCCGTGAGGGCGGATAGTCTCAAACTCCTCCATGGGGTTCAGCACACCCATCTCTTCCTCCTCTTCTTCCTCCATCTCTTCATCGTCATCGAGGTCGGATTCGGTAGCATACGATTCGCGACGGACCGTCTGTATTGGATGCGACGGAAACGATGGGTAGGAGATGCTCGGCGGGTCGACGGCAGGGCTCTCTTCGGCGGCGAGGCGCAACTTGTGCTCGAATGTGAACGCCGAATCCTCCTTGTTAAGGCCAAGCTCGGGCCAATCGCCGACAGAAGCCGGGGTGCGTCGCGGTGTGGTGCGCCTCGGTGTGCGCCGGATCGTGACACTGTGCCTCCTCGGCGTTGCCAAAGCCTCAATGACTTGCGGCGGCGTCGTCGTCGACCCAACGGGCTGCTCGGGCTCGGCGGGAGCTACCCTGGGGCGCTTCGCGTTCCGCTCGTCCGACGCCGGCACGGGAAGACGAGTCTTAGGCTGTGCGAACTTTGCCGTCTTCTTGGCTGGCGTTAAAACGGGCGGACCGTTGCGAACGCGCGCGGGGAAGGCTTGAGCCTTCGGCTGAGGCGGGTCAGAGGCCTGACGCTTCCTAGCCGGTGCTTTGGTGTTCGGCACAGGCTTGGTAGCTCCCACCGCCTTTGGTAGGGCGCTAGTGGACTTGGCTGGAGCCGGAGCGGGGACCGCCTTGCGCACGGGGAACCGCTTGATAGGCCGATCGATGCTGCTGGAGAGCTGAGACTTGGGTTTCGCGAACTCTGCATCGCTGGCAGACTTGTTCAGCTTGGTCTTCGTCGGCGCAGGGCTTTCGGCAGCGCGAATGGTGTGCGCATGCGTCGGCGTGGGGTTCGAGGGTCGCTTCGGCGCTGAGGTCGAGAACGATGAGTCAGAAAACACGGGCGCGTCGGGACGAGACGGAAGCGACGTCGATGAGTCGAAGCGGCCCCTCTGTGGAGAGGCGGTGCGCGGCGTCGGGTTCTGCGGACGCGGGGGCAGGGAGTCGCGCAACGAGATTGACGACAGTGAGGCGAGGGACACTGGCGTGCCCTCGCGCGACTCCGAAGAGTTGCCGTGTCGAGTTAAGCGCGAGGACGAGCTCTGCAGGGACTCGGAGCGCCGCAGAACCAGGTCAGCCGGCAGGACGTTGCCGACGTTGCGGGTCCAGTCTGCGATCTCGCCAGTCTTGTCGATAGACTTGTCCTGCGAGCGGTCGAGAGAAGCGGACGCCTCAAGACGTAACGATTCCTCTTGCTCCGCGACAAGCTCGGCAGCCTGAGCACTCGTGCGGATCTTCCCACCAGCTCCGATCTTGATGACGGTTCGCTTCGCCTTCCTCTTCCCGGAAGAGCTTGAGGGCAGCGATGCGTCCGCGGATGACGATGACACCCGATTCCACACAGGCTTGGGTGCTGATTTGGCAATCGGCTCCGGGGTTGACCGGCGAGCGTTAAGCACCTGCGACAGCTCACCCAAGAACTGCGGCTGAGCGGGCTTGCTGCTTTCTGCGGGGGCGTCGGGAGCTGACTCGGTGCTCGCACGAAACAACGCCTTGTCTGGGGACGCCATGCGGCGCTTCTTCCGTGTCGAGACGCAGGGCGGAAGCACAAACTTGTTCTCCGGCGTCGACTGTTGCGGTACCGCACGAGGTGGCGGGGACTGGGGTGTTTGGGAACGAGGTGACTTAGATGGGCTTGGTTCAATTTGCGGTTGCTCGGTAGGGTGGACTAGCGTAGGGTTCGTTGCCGTGGCGGGAGGGAGGGGGGAGACGAGCTCGCGCTCTGGTGATGGGCGGAACGACTTGCGCCTGCTTCTAACAGGCGCTGGCGTGGAAGATTCAAGTCCTTCGTTGGCCCAGTCATGTCCCGGCAACGGGAGGAGCGTCTTCCTTCGAACAGAGTCGAGGAAGCGACGCTCGTAGAGGTCGTTGCTGGACGTTGGGGTCGAAGTCGAAGCGCGTGTTTGGCGGATTGCTCTCGCGGCGACAGCCGGCATCCTGGTCTCTCTCTCCCTCGGCTCAAACTCCATCTCATGCTCAGCGCTCCCTTCCTTCCTCACCGTGCCTGGCTTGCTGGGACTCGCCTCCGATGGGCCAGCTGAGATCGACCTGCTCCTGGCCATACTGGCGGCGAGGCTCTCCCTCGTGCTGTCTCCCATGCTGGGGAACCCGAGACGCTCCACTGTTGTTTTTCTCCGTGCGCTGCGGCGTGGTGTGGGCTGCTCGACTTCAAAATCGTCCTGAACCCATGCCGATCGCCTTGGTGAGCGGCGAGGTGTGGGCTGCACAATGGGTTGGGGTTGCTCAGCATCAGGGATGCGGGATTGGCGTCGTGGCGAGCGGCGCACGCTCGGCTCAGCGTCCGTCGACGGCAGCGTCGAGTCCTCATGCATCCATCCGGGCGTCGCCAGGCTGAAGCCCTCGAACACGGGCTGGATCTTGCCAAACGGCGTCTCGAGGTCGAAGGGGTGCTGGTGGTCGCGCCGCCCGGCCGGTGTCGGTGCTGTGGGCGGGGTCGGCATCGTGGTCGTCGATCGTCGACTGGTCGATGCAAGTGTGGATGAGCAGAGTAGTTGTCACGAAACACGAAATCAACGACGACAATGTTTGTGGTGGCTTGGCTGGGAACTGACCGATTGTTTGTTTACCTCCTCGCCGCCAAGTGCCAACCTGCAATCTAAAGCGGGGGCTCGTTTAACATTCCGGAGACCACCACTTTCGGTTTCCGCCGGAACCGCACTTGATGCACAGTTGGCTCTTACGGTGAGCTCGATGCACAGAGGCTCCTGCAGTGAGCGCCCAGCATGAACGTAGACATGGACAACAGTGACATGATCCAGATGATACAAACACTATGTATGTAACCAGCTAATCGTGGCAAGACTTAATGTAGAGTGTATGGGGGTAAAAAGCTTAAGCTAGACTTGTGCGTTCAGATTCGATTAGCGGGATATGAGGGAAGTGAAGGGTCGCTGTGATGGTAATAAGAGTCGTTGGTAATAAGATGAGCTTGTTACCGCAGTGATGGGGCAATCAATGACAGCCTGTTGGCATCTGGTCGAGCAAGCCTTGGAGCTAGACCACGGGGTTGATGATTGGGCGGCGCTCATGAATGTTCAGAACGGAGTGAGCTGAGTTCACGGCCGGCGGTAGTCCAGACCGTTACTACCAGTCGGGCGCGCGGGCGTTAGCCGCGGGACGTGCGGCGATGTCCTGCGGCTTGAAGCCGAGTACCTCGAGGACCGTACGCCCGTTGCGCTGGCAGAGGATGGCGCACTTGTCGTCACGGAAGCAGACGCGCCAGACAGCGTCGCACGGCTGCGTCAGCTCGCGGATGAAGGTCCCGGTGCGGATGTCCCAAAGCTTGACGCGGCCGTCGCTGCCACCAGAGACGATGAAGCGGTCGTCGAACTGAAGGCACGTGACAGAGTTGTCGTGCGCGCACAGCCGGTGCACGGTTGTGTAGTCGGTCAGGTCGAAGACAATAACACGACCGTCCGAGCCACCCGTAATGAGGCGATCTCCGGACAGCTGGAGCTGTCCAACGAGCGACGTGTGGCCTGGCAGAACCGCCAGGCACTCTCCCGACCCCGCGTCCCAGACACGGACCGTCGAGTCTAGTGAACCAGACACGACGCGCTCCCCGTCGAACGCGACGGCGTAGATCTGGTGGTAGTGACCCTCGAACACCTGGAGGCAGTCTCCCGTGTCGATGTCCCAGAGCTGAGAGTTAGCGATGCAGAGAAAAACCTGAACTCACCCTACACGTGAAGTCGTATGAACCGGATACGACCTGGTTGCCAGCAACCTCGATACAACGCACACTCTGCTCGTGGCCCTCGAGAACTCGCAGCATGCGTCCGCGGTCAATGTCCCAAACGCGCAGCGTGAAGTCGCGGCTGCCGGAAACGGCAATGGGTCTGCCGTCCAGCACCTTGAGACAACGGATCGTGCTCGAATGGCCTCGGAGAGCGTAAAGACATTTGCCCTCGACGAGATCCCAAACGCGCACCTCCCTGTCACAACCTCCCGACACGACGAGGGTGCGCTTAACACCCCAGCTCGTAGCCGAGCCACAGACGTCGCTCGAACGCATGCGACGCGTAGTACGCGAGGGGCGTCGCTCCCCAGCAGCAGATGACGGGCGGTACGGCACCGAGCTGGACCCGCTGGTCGAGCCGGCGAAGGACGCCCGTCGCTGAATCTCGTCCGCCCGTCTCAGACCCTTGTTACGGCCCCGAGGCGTGACCAGGACGATAGCCCAGACGCCTAACTCATGACCGAGCAGAGAGCGGCAGTAGTAACCAGTGGTAGCGTCGAAGACGTGAATCTTTGCGTTGGCCATGCCGATGATGATGAAGTCGTCGTTAACGACCAGGCTCGTAACGACGCTGTCGCCCATGCTCGAGTGCATAGCGAGCAGCTTTCCGCCCTTCAGCCAGTTGTGCTCGGTGAGGTACGCATCACGGAAGCGTTCGCGAGAGCTCTGCGGACGCTGGACGGAACGCGAGCTAGAGCCTGCGCGGCCCCACATGGGGCTCGTGTTATCCCGCATCGAGGAAGCCTTGGTCGGTGCCTGCGTCTCGGTTGCGTTGGCGGCGGTGGGCGGAGGGTTTGGTCCTGCCGACGGGAGCTTGGGACGATAGACCTGGCGTTCATGCATGACTTTCCAGAGGCATTCGTCTTGAAGCAGGTCGTTCCAGTACTTGCACACGCGGGCCATGCGGGCAAGAGTCTGCGCGTCGTCGATGAAGCTGACGCAGTGTAACGCGAGCTCCACGGGCAAGTCCGACAGGAAGTCTCGCTTCAGACGAGGAGAGATCTTGGACGAGACCACGAGGGCCTCGTTTAACTGAAGATCACCGACCAACGAGATCAAGAACGCGAAACGCTCGCTCTTAGGCAGGGCTTGGAACTGGCGCATCAACTTGCTGGCATTAGGCATCGCCAGGGTGTCCAGCGGAGCCACTTGGATTGTCAGCTGATTGTCTGCGGGTTACTAAGCCGCTGGGGCCCACTTACGAGTAACATCATCGTCCTCGTCCAGAACCGAGTCCTTGTCGCCCAGGTCGAGAGGTGCACAGGACCGCCGCTCGGTAGGAGTCGGGCTGGGTGCCGGGGTCGGAGGGCTCAGCGTCTGGGACGGGATGGTGACGGGGGCAACCTGGCTCGAGGACGGTGAGTCGCGTCGGGTGCGCGGTTGGGCATGTCTCGCAGATTGCTGGAGTCGTGCACTGGCGTTCCTTGATGTAGCCGGGCCGGTTGCTGAGCCGACAGCAGAGCCTGAGGCCGAGCCTGGAGGAGACTGGGCCATGGCTGGCGGGGACGGAGGGCAGCGCATGCCCGGCCACTGACTCCTACCCTGCGCCTGCATGCTGGCGGCGGCTGACGGCCTGGACGAGGGGTGAGATGAGGTAACGGAGGGGGAGGAGCTCCGTAGGGTCGGATGCCGAGTGCAGAAGCGAGTGCGGTGTGGGCGGGGGAGTGCGGTGGTGGGATGATGAGAAAGAGTGAGGTCGAGGAAGTGGACGGGGTGCCGGTATTAGGTGCTAGGTGGGTGGGATGGTGTGGTGGACTAGGATGGTCGTGGTCTTGGACTTGGGACCTGGGAGGCGCAGAGGATCCAAGAGGCGTTGAACTGGCGTAGGGGTGAGGGTGCTTGGCTGGGCGTCAAGTCTGCTACAGCGAAGGGACCGAGGGCATTAGAGAGGCGTTCAGCGCCCACCACTGTACGGTATACGGACCGCACACCGCACACCACGCACTGCACACACGGTGAATTATGGAGAGGGGTCGGATCGGGTCACCAAAGGGCGCGGGCACGGCCACTGGCGGGAGCAAATCTGCACCTCTGAGTCTGCACAGTCTGGTCGATGCTCGGCCGGCCCCTTGTGCCACTCCTGCCCACTGTTCCGTCACACTCTGAGACGCGAGTAAATGTCGTCGGCCCCTCAACATCCCTCGGCCCCCTGCCAATTCAGCCGAGGACGTCGACCGTCGCCATCCTTGCAACTTGCATTGTTCCGATCTTGCACTAAAGTTTGCACACCCAGTCTCCCACACGCAACACACGCTTCTGCACCCAAGTCTGCAGCACCCGGCTTCGTCCGGCTGGGATGGGCACTGTGCACTGCGGCCTTGAACTAAACAACACTGATGATGTCGATGGCAAAGCCGCCGCACATTTGCAGCCATCCTGCGCTTTTGAGTTCAATTCAGGAACCTGATAAGACCGACTCAGACGCAGCACGTAGTCAGACAGAACCGCGGGGTGACTCAGTTCACAATTCCTCATGCCGCGGACGCCGAGCTGGACAATGGTGCACAACTCCTGGTGTGAGCCAGTAGGAGTTTGGTGCCATCGCCACGATTTTCCAATACCGGTTCCATTCCTTTGGACCATGTGTACCGTGCGACCGAGTGCGTCCAGAGAGGAGGTGCCTGATGCTAGATCGGGGCCTTCGTCCATATCCACCGCAGGCGCTATATGCCACCGGCACAGGAAGGGGTGTAGGGCGGGTCTCTTGGGAGCCCGTGGCCTAGACTTCACCGTACATTGCGCTCCACAACCCGGGCTCGCGGGCTTGTCGCTTGGGTTTACCTATCGAGATCGGCAACTCAAGACTCTGTCTCCGAACTGACTCTGCCATGTTTGTTGGACTATGCGGACCCACCCCGGACAATAGCGCTCACCACATTCGCGTTCGCGAAGCCAAGTGCGACGCCGCCGCTGACTCGCTGACGCTTCTAACCGCTCTGACGATCACACGGCTGCCTATTGCTTCTTGCGTTCTGATTAATCATCCTGCGCTTGCGTGAATGAGAAAAGGCTCGACTCCGACCCAGTGTTTGCCCCCGCGACGAATGTGCGCGCGCTATCCGAAGCGGTACTCTAATCAGTGTTCCGTGCGAACACAGGTACAGGCTCTCAGCCACAATGCGAGCAAAGCCAGTGAGTCCTAAATCTCTACTTCATGCATTTGCGAGCCTACTTCTTCTCGACGGTCGAGGTGATGTACTGGGTCTCACCAGCCTGTCCGTTCTCCCAGACCTGGTACTTGCTGTGTTGTCAGCACTTCTGTGACTACCGGGTCAAGTCGCCTGCGGCCGCCTCGCACAGCGTGGCTGGCGAGGACATTGCAACCAGATCGACAGGCGGAAAGCTCTGAATATCTCCGCACGATCACCAGCGACACCTCTACTCACACGTTGACGGCGGCACGCTTCTCGGCGGCAACGCGCTCAGACTCCTGAAGAGCCTGGCGGACGGCGCGCGAGGCGATCTGGGTGTACTTGTTCCAACTGCAGTCGAAATGATGGAAACATGATGGTTCGGCAATATCGCGTCCAGATGTAATCGTCGGTGTTCCCATTTCCACAGTGCATTTCCGTCACGGAGCCAGAGAGAGCGGTGTTTCAGCATAGCAGCAAGTCGACGAAGTGTCCACGGGAGGTCGCACAGCGAAAGAAACAGGCAGACAGAGTCGGGCCGAATCATATTCGATCATCCGTCACGATCAAGCAATGTCGTTCCACAGTCCAGCAAAGTCATCAAAACAAGGCGAAGAGTCGAGAAGAATCGTTGGGCGAGTGGTGCGCAATACAGGCGAGCATTATGGCGACGGTAAAATCAAGGAAGAACGCAAGTGTTGTTCACAGCGGTTGTATCGGAAACGTGTCGTCGAAAATACGCGAGGAAGGGTCGAAATCGAGGTAGGAAAAGCACAGTCAGCATCAATACTCGAGCGTCGCCTCGTCGACATCTGTACGCACGACATGAACTCGCGCCAGGCGGACATTTTGAGTAGAGTTGGTGGTTGGTGGTGGTGGTGAGGAGGGCTGTTGCACCGCTGAACTCGTCCCAGCGCGAGCCCTACCGAGCCAGCCAGCCAGCAACCAGCGGCACGGAAGGTCGGACTTTGAATACCTCCGACAGTGTGGCACCAACCCCTTATCCATCATTCTCACTCTTCTCTTATCTGATAATGACGATAATACTATGCATGAAAACGAGAAGAGACTGAAGGCTACACTACTGGTGATGCATCGCGGGCTCCGGCGCCGCCGGAGATCGTGCGTCGCCTGTTGGGTCGGTGGAAATACGTTGAAGGCGAGGCGGGTGGTTGCTCATCTTCTCCCAGAGGTGTATGTTCATCGTCATCGTTGTCGTCCTCCATGTCATCCCAGATGTGCTCATCTGGCAGCGCAATGATTCCTGTTCCCGTGTCAAACGACAGCCTCCTGGGGATCTCGGGTTCTTGACGAGGCTCTGGCGTGGGGTCGCGCCACGGGTTAGAGGGAGCGGAAGAGTAATCAGACGCGTAGGCTGGGTGCGAGTTCACAGTCAGACTGCTCTCGTCACGACGCACCCGAGACGCCTGGTCACTTGACGATCCCTCCACAGGTCCGCCCGTAAGCCAGTCGGTGGGAACTGAAGTTGAAGAGCTTGCCCGCGCGGAGTCGTCGGGCAATGTCTCAGGACCCCCGCCGTGACGGCGCAAGCGCTGAGCGACCTTGCGGCGGAAGGACAGCACGATGCCACGGCGTTGCGCTGCAGTGTCGCCAAATGCGGCGGGACGAGCCTTGCTGGGAAGCCAGGGCTTCGGGAGCTTCCCGGACAGCGCAGGGTGGGCGTATCTCCTCTTGCCCGTATTCAGAACCCCGTAATAGAAGTTACCCATTGGAGGTTGACTATAATCGGTACGTTTGTCGGCTGGCGCGACCCACATAGTGTCGTCGTTGACAGCATAACGTCGATGGTTGAGGCCAGTAAGAGTGCCATGGTGTGCTGCGGCGCCTTCGCCTTCTGGGTGGAAGCCCGTTATCTCATCGATGCTCTCCCCGCGCTCAACCTCGCAGATGCTGCTCAGGGCAGTGTACCTGCTGAGGGGCTCGAAGTCGCGCGACATCACGTAGCCCCAGAATAGGGTGTAGGCAATGAGGGGTACCATGCACGCCACGTACCAGAAGTGCTTGGACAAGGACAGCAGTCCCGTCATGAACAGCTGGAAGATGATGAGCGCCACGAGAATGCGGTCGAAGGTGATACGCCACGCCTCGCCGTTCGACTCGTACGGCTTGAAGTAGATGAACAAGAGCTTGTACTTGTAAACGAGATCTAAAATAAGCATTCCTGCAAAGAAAGCAGAGAAAGGGTCTACACTTACAGGCCATTCCGAAAAAAATCGCACCGAAGACGAGGATTAGAGGTGAGACAATGCTGTAGACGAGGGTGACAGTGAAGATGAGCAACATCTGAGGGTACACCCAGCCGTAGTTGATACTCGGTGGAGCGTTGATTTCAGCGTAATCGCGAGGCGTCTTAGAGCCGAAGTGACCAGAGGGAGATCGGATGTAGCCCCAGGCGAGGTTGAAGAGAGGTCCGATGTTGAGAATCGACAGAGGCATCAAGCCAAGACCGTACAGCATGACATAAGAGATCATGAAGTAGCGGGCTTTCGATGTCCGAAGAGCAATTGCCAACTTTTCTGCAATCTTCGATGGATTGTCTGCCAGATCCCGTACGAACTGCCAGTACGTGGTAGTGATCAGGAAAATGAAGAGAACGGTCATGAGAAGATAGAGGTAGTACCTGTGAGTTAGCGGAAGTCTCTCGCCGTGTATTTACTTTCTAGTCAACGAGTACTCGACAGCACTCTTCGACTTGAACCCTTGCTGGTAACATAGCCATTCCAAGAAAAAGGGAAGCAGACTGTTGAAGGAGATCAGGATCAGAGTCGGGCCAGTGTTCTGGATGAATGCACCAGCGCGCGGGTTATTCTTCATGAAGCGCCACAGCCAAGGGGCAACCTTCTTGATTTCTTTGTCGGAAAGGAAAGCTCCAAAGAATGACACAGGGATCGCCCAGAACAACAGAAGCATCACCATGATCACCATAACTGCAGCGCTGCGAATGTGGCGTTCGCGGCTGGGCATGGCAACAGTGCTCCAGAGAACATCGCGCGGCTCCGGGGCGAGGGTCGTGACCATCTGCGAGTGCTCGTTGAAATGAACAACCTGAGCGGCCTCCTGGGCAGACTTTGCGTGCTCGAAGGTAATGAAGGCGACGTCTGTGGCGGGGAAAAGCCCCGTCTTGCGGAGCAGGCGGACGCCCTCGTCTGCTGCCCAGAACCTGTCCTCCCAGTACTGGATCGCATCAACCGCTCGGCTAATGACGCTGGGGCGCACTGTAGGGCGAGGCTTGGTGGACTTTACACCGGCATACCGCAGCCTTAGACTCTCGGGGTCATCAGGCAGGTCTGAGGTGTCGACGTTCTCGTCCCCGGCATTGTTGCCAGCTTCATGGTTGTTGTCGTCCGTCTCGACTAGCGCACCCTCAGAGATCATTCGGGGCCCTCCCTCGATACCGCCTTTCTGCTTGCGGTAGACCTCCGCATCGTAGCCAGGAACGTCGGCTGGGTTGCCGACCCACCGAGCCCAGGCTCGTTCAAGTTCCAGGAGGGCGTCTGTGCGCCTCCTCAACGCCTCTTTGAGAGCGCTCAGGTGACGGCAGATGCTGACGCTCTCAACCTCCCATCCGCAACCCTCAAAGTACTCTGCGAGAGCTCGATCGCCACGGTATTGCGGAGGAATATCGGTAACGAGCACAGTCCGAGACGGAACTGAGTGAATCAGTTGCAGTGCAAACGATTGGCGAGCAGCAACGAAGCGATGGAAGTAGCGGTGAAGGAAGCCAAGAAGGATCAGCGTGATGGTCCACGTCGCGATGAGTTGGAGCCCCGCGGGCATGACTGGGTCGACAAGAGCGTCGAAGAGCGTCTGGGGAAGGGTCGAATTGATCCCCGCCCAAGGTATGTCGAGGGTCGCAACGTGGGTACTGTTCGTGACAACATCCTTCGGGCCTGGTCCGACCTTACCCAGCTGTCGTCAACCATAGTCACCTTTGCAAGAACCTACCCAGGACTCAAATGGAAGCAATATGAGGGTGACGATCGCTGCTAGTCCCGCCAGAACTGAGAAGAACATAAAGGACATCCTGAAGAAGCTCAAAAGCTGCTGTCAGAAACACGATTGCAGTCGCACTTACGACGGAGGCATCGAGGCCAACAGTCTGCAGTACGACGAAGTCACTCGTCTTCAGCGTAGGCATAATCCATCCAAAGAAACGGTTTCCATTGGCCTTCAGGACGTCAGAGGTGTGTGCCAGAGCCGGAGAGAAGTCTGTCCCCGTTAGTGATATTCCAGAGCACCGCACTCACCCTTTAGCCTCGTACGAGGCATGTAAGCCACCGGCCATCGCGTCCTGAGGAAGCAGAAGAGAAGGAACGATGAGATGCCGATAGCTAGCGAGAGAGCGAGCTGAGTAGAGAACCATGGACCTGCATGTAAGCTAATGCTATCCATTTGCCACCGATGCTAACCTTCGAAGTTACCTAGATGTCAGCGCTGTCCTCCATCGACTATGTCTGTGCGGCCGTAGGGTGCCGACGCCTAGACATGAGCAACTTACGCCTAGGTGGAGTACCAGGAGGAAGGTCTGGGTCCGTGTCGTTGCCCTTGCCCACGAGCACCGCTGTCCAGATCGACATGGTGTCGTGGAGAATGGTGTTATGATCTAGCGAAGACGTGACAACAAACGTACGGCTGTCTAATCGGCTTCGTCGGGTGGCAATGGACGAGCCGATGACGTCGTGCCTGAGCCGGTCACCGACGCGATCGTCTCGCGTGGCAAATGAGGTGGACTGAATTGTTCAACCTGATAAGGCGGTTGCCTCGATCGGCTCGCCCCCTTCGTGCAGTCTAAATTTCGGGATGCAGTCTGCAATGTCTCTTCGTACCATTGTCTCATCTTCATCTCCGACCAGCATCATGTCCTCATCGTAAGTGTCCTGTCCTGTTCTGTGCGCCTTTCGGTGTACGCTATAAATGAAGAGCGGAAGCGTTTTCCCCATTGGCACCTCTTGACTCAGACTGAGTGACCTCTACCTCACCTCGAGTGAGGATAAGTCACCCGGTCGATGCTCTCACTGGACAATCTGATACAACACACGAAATCCTTCTTTTCGTATCACGAAGCTGACAAACAGTGTATCATAGATTCGATTATCCGTGAGGTACGACCCCTCTTTCCATTGTAGTTTAGAGTAGTGTATATGCGGATGTGACGAGCTACTTTCGGGTCATTTGCAGATCGAAGTACATAAACTTTTGCTTTCCGCTGCACAATCACTCAGTTTTGTCTGCTTCTGCCTGATCACGTACATGGCATCGTTACAGCCTGATCGAGAGACTTCGTTCCTCGCGTCGCAGATGGGCAAGTCGCAGTGTCGCTGTTATGTCGTAACACTTCTCCGACAGGAAGGGCGAGGTACGGCAAGATGGCGTGGTCTGTAACACGGCTCGTGGAAAGCAGAGAATGCATACTAACTACACCTACAGATATGGAGGTTCTGGAGATCAGCGGGTTGTCAGTATGCGGTCAGTTTTTAGCTCGCAGATGCAAGGATGCAGCAAAGCTGCAACAGTTGTGCCCGAAGGCTGCGCGTTGCGCGGGTAGGAACAATGTCCCCGGGACCAGAAACTGGTGTAGACTCCTGTCGGGCAACCAGAGGCTGCACACAATCAGAGAGCCTCCGCGGTACACATTCATTTGTGCAACTGCCAGTGGGAGGTCCCCCGCGGGTTATAGGCCAATGAAGTGATATACATCCCATATCCCACACGCCCCTCTACTCTACGAGAGCAGCTTAGCGGGAGACGATACCGTCGAAGCGCTGCTTGAACCAGGCAACGGTCTGGTCGGGCTTAACCCTGTGGGGAGCACCGACACGGCCGACCTTCTGCTTGCGGCGGGCAATGCGCATGCCGGGGCGGCCCATGATGACGTAGAAGTCCATACCGAAGATACCGATTCCGGGGTCGTACTTGATACCGAGGTCGATGTGCTCGTCGATACCGAAACCGAAGTTGCCGGTCTCGGAGAAGTTGCGGCGGCGGAGTTCGTACTCCTTGACCTTGAGGGCGCGCTCAAGAACCTCCTCGGCCTTGGGGCCGCGGATGGTGACGTGGCAAGCAATCTTCTCGTTACGACGGATCTGGAACGAACGGACGGTGTAGCGAGCCTTAGAGGTGACGGGGGTCTGACCAGTAAGCTGCTCGAGCACCTTGGAGGCACGAGTAAGACGGTCACCAGACTCTCCGACGGAGATGTCTGTAGGAAGTCAGCAGCCATTCAAGATTGTTGATCTGCGTTCGCAGAGTACGCACTGATGACGAGCTTCTCGATGCGGAGCTCCTTCATCGGGTTGACGGGGGCGGACTTCTCGGCCTGACATTAGCGATCTTCCTTCGAAGGTTGGAAATCGTGTTCGACCGATCCCGCGCAATATCGATTCCAGCTCGTTCTCCGGACGCTCTGCTCCTCGGCACAACAGCCCCATCGATGAGCATTCCTCCCTCTCCGTCGTGACAGGTACACCGCACTTCCAAAGTCCTTTTCCCCTCTCGTACGAGCCACCGTCTACACACTCCTTCCCCCGCAGACTCTATCATGTCCGCTCCTCCGTCTCAGTCTCCTCTTCAATCGTTCGCGCGGGATCGGGGTCGGCAAGCATTTCTCGAACGTACCATTTTGATGGACTGCGACGTTAGCAAGGTCTATGGGCACCTCGGGCGGCTACTCACTGTGTTGATGGATGAGGATACCTATAGCACCACCACGGACAATCAACGAGACTGGCTGGTGAAACCTGAAAGCGGGCATCCGTGGGAAACCACAAAATCGTTAAGTCCGACACGAAACTTTCGCGACTTTTGCGGCGGCATCCACGTGGTTGAGTTTCCTTTCCGAGTATTATCCGTTGGCCCACCACATCCCGAGTTGCGCCTACAACGGTTGCATGTCGGCGGCGCATGCACTGCATGCGCTGCACCGCACCGGTACCTTTGACCTTCATGAAGTAGAGTGCCCGACGGCGGTCGCCCAGTTGGACTGCAAGATCACTTGCATCGTGGTTGCTACTGCATCTCCTGGGTGGGTAACTTCAAGGGACAGCGGGCTTGATCTGCATCGATACCACAGAGCACAGATGCTACCATAACTAGAATATGACGACGAGGTGGGCGCGTGAGGGAGAGCGGACCATCTTTCCGCTCGTGAGCTCCGACCGTGTGTATCGCAATATTGATAGGACTCCTGAGACTCCCAGCGTCACAGCATCAAGCCCAGCGGTGCTCCCTTGCCGCTGACTGGCCAGCGATTGACCTCTGCGATCGATGACAGGGTACCGAGTTCGACGAAGTCGAGTTGCCGAGGTCTGTCAGGGACGGCAACCATACATCCGAACCGGCTACCCAAGCTGCCCCAGCCGGCGGTTACCGCGCTCACGAGCCCACGCTCAGTCACCCCGCTGCAATTGTCTCGTGACTGGGGTTAACGTCGAATCCTCCTTCCTCATCAACTGCATCCTCCTCATCTCCTTGGACAGCAACCATATGCCCGCAACGTCACCCGCTTTCCGATTCCAAGACCTCGCCGTCGAACTTCAGTTCGCCATCCTCGACGAGGTTATTAGCCTATCGCCGTCTGATCTCTGCGCAGCTGCCGTCGTCTGCCAAACGTGGAACCAATATGTAACCCCCCACCTCTATCGACACATCACATTGACCAAAACGAACCGCGAGGCCGTCTTCGCAGGACTTGGCCTCGACTATCTCTCGGCCTCTGCGCTCGAATCGCTCGCTGATGACGTGCCGGCTGCGGACACGACCCCGAGCCGCAAGGTCCAAGCGCTGTCACATGTCAAAACGCTCGCTATTTCGGATTCAAGTGGTGCCCTTGCGCTGGTTGAGGCCCTGGTCACCCACGCCGGGGTCTTGAGCAACGTCGAGGACATCTCCATTGGCTCTGCCTTGTTCCGCCATCTTGTCAACAGCGGTCTCGCGGCATTTGGACGACCGCGATCGGGCTCCGCCTTTGTGGGCGAAACGCTCGTGGCGCGGCTGAAGCCGAAACGCGTCCACATCGATTATCCGGCATCGCGAGTGCTTGGTTCGTCCGCATTCGACCCCGTCCTCCTGGCACGCGTGCTGGCCGTCCTTATGATTGACTGGAACCCTGAGACCGTCGACTATCACGGAGTAGGCTCAGACTTCCCTCCGGTCCTGGGCGCCATGTCAAGAATCCACTGTGCTCCGTGCGTGCCGGCGGACGGAGAGTGGGACGATTGTGACGGCCTTGCCTGCGGCAGCCACGGAGCTCTCGTGAGGATGCACCTCCGACGGCTGTTCGGTCAGCACGCCCGAGACGAACTCCTTGAAGCTATCGCAGAAGGAGCCGACCCCACCGATGATGAAGACCTCGATCCCGACGATGTCCCCGATGCTCTCCATGCCAAGGTCGAGTATCACGGCGTCCCTTGCATCGTCGGTGCCGACATGGACGCGTTCCTGCGCAAGACCTTCGCCCATTGGCCGGTGGAGATTGATATCGGCGAACGCGTCGCCTTCTATCCTTAAGTTCGGTCCATCGCTCGTTCTGACCATGGCCTATCCGTATGAAGGTCGCATCCGTTGTAAGATTATGTTGTAGAACAAGAAGACTGTGGCCACAAGAGAAGGAGCCATCTGAGTGTGAGAAATGAACGCTGAAGATTTTCCAGGCATTAGCATAAGTAGTGATAGCGAAGTGATGCATACTGCAGAAGAGTACGTTGGATAAGTATGCGTGAGCGCTCAGAGACATGCACGGCATATCCGGGTGACCCATACGCGTTGAGGTACGGAGCGGGGGTGTCTGTGGGGTGGGTCCTCATTACCACTGGGGCGATGGGAGATAAGATGGAAAGAAGCCGAGGGTATGACGCTGGTACGGTGATCACGCAGTGACCCACAAATAGATTCGGAGCCGTCTTCCTCGCTCAACGGGCCGCACACGCAATTGCTGCACAGCATATCTCTCCATCCCCTAATCATCGCTCTGTTTGCCGTTCATCTTCTCTCTCGTCTATCGCTGAGATTGCAGTTCCGATCCGAGCCCATTGTCACCTGGAATCGAACAGCAAGATGAGGACAGACAAAGCCCAACATCGGAGGGAAGGTCGCACCTCGAGCGTGGATGACCATTCCAGCGTCCAACCACCTCCGCCTTACACAGCTGCGCAGCCTGGGGCTGCAGCGGGGCCATCCACGCAGCCGCTCCATTCTGCTGCAACCCCTGGGTCTGACGATGTGCCCTCGGAGGGTGAGTGGCGAGAGCGATGCTGCGCTGACGAATCGTAGTGAAGGTGCCGTGGAACACTCAGATCAAGAACAGCAAGGTGCAAGTTGATTGTGACGATGTCAATCCTCCCCAAGTTGCTGGAACGAGTGCAGCGACGCCGACAGGCGCTGCTGCGATGGGCTTCGACAACTGTCCTCCCTTGAATGTGGTCATGTTCGCCGTTGGGTCTAGAGGTGCGTTATCCAGGGCTCGCGAAGCTAACAGCTAGGTGATGTGCAGCCGTACATAGCTCTTGCCCTACAACTTATCATGGACAGAGGGCACCGGGTCCGCATCGCTACGCACGCAGCCTTTGCCGAGCTTGTCACCGAGGCGAGTGTTCGACTGGCCGGGTTGACCGACTCGAAAGGGGTGCCTCTCACGGGTCATCTGGAGCACTATGACATCGGGGGCGCGCCAGCGCAGATGCTCCAGTACATGATCGGAGGTAAGCGCGACAGGTTGCTGTGCAGTCACTGATGGACAGACAGGAGCCAGCTTCTGGGAACGACTCCTCCAGGCGAGATGGGCAATTTGGTCGCGAAGCGGAAGGTCATGAGGCAGATGCTGATGGGATGCTACCGAGCTTGCTTCATGCCGTGTGAAAGCACCGGCGTTCCGTTCGCAGCTGATGCCATCATCAGCAATGCTGCAGCCGTAGGCAACATACACATCGCCGAGGCTCTCGGCATTCCCCTCACTATGTCCTACAGTGAGTCGTGGGAGTGAACACTCTCCGTGTGCTAACATAAAGCGGGGCCGTGGACACCGACAGCGGCCTTTCCCCATCCTCTGGTGACATTAGCGACCACACACAGTTCGCAAGTCCGGGACAATTACTCCAGCTATGTCATAGCGGACATATTGTGAGCTTCCCCGTCCTACAGTCGGCTGATGGCGAGATTGTACCAAGGATTGGGCGATGTCATCAATGACTTCCGCATAGTCACTCTTGGGCTCCCAGCACTCAGCCTGTCACGTATTCCGGAGGCCATCAGGGCACTTGGCATCCCCTGGACGTATGCCTGGAGCGAGTGTCTTCTGCCCAGGCCACAAGATTGGGCACGACATATCGGTGCGTCCATCAGGTGACGCCCATGCTAATGATTAGATGTGGTCGGTTTCTTCCAGATGCCGCCCTCGTCCCAAGCTCCGCGGATCTCACAGGAGCTCTTCGAGTTTTTGGGTGACGGTAAACCTCCTATCTACTTCGGGTAGGCCCTGAAACAGTCTGCCACTGACTCCAGCTTCGGTTCCACCCCTATACGGGACCCCGAGGAGCTGACAAGTCAGTCCTGAAACGGGGATGCCGCTGACGACGCAGATATCATATTTGCAGCTGCCAAGGAGACGGGCGTCCGTGCCATTCTCCACGCCACCTGGTTAGACTCGGCGCAAGGAGGAAGCAGTGTCTCTAAGGCGGTCTTCGTGGCGACGGGTTTGTTGGAATCTCTTTGCTAGCGATGCTTACAGTACAGATCCCCTCCCGCACAGCTGGTTGTTCGCGAAGGGCAGGGTGTTGGCCGTGTGCCACCACGGAGGTGCGTCACTACCAAGTTCTTGCTGACCTCCTCAGGTGCGGGGACTACGGCTGCCGGTCTCAGAGAGGGCCTTCCCACCATCGTTGTGCCATTCTTTGGAGATCAAACGTGCGTCTAGATGAGTGGAGTGGACACGCTAACTGGTCGGCAGCTCGTGGGGCAATGCAGTCCATGCCGCTGGCGCAGGTCCTCATCCCATCCCTGCAGAAAAGTTGACATCAACGCGGCTCGTAGAGGCGATAAGAGCTGCTCAATCGCCTGAGATCCGTGCTGGGGCGGCGAGAATCGGCAAGAGGCTCAGCTCTGTCAACGGCGCGGCTGTAGGTGTGGAGAGCTTCTACCGTCATTTGCCACTCGGGAACATGATGTGGGTGAAACTGTCTGCTGTCCGAGTAGCTTGCTCACAAACATACAGGTGTCAAATTGACTCCACTCAGCCAGCACGATGGTGGTGCCAAGAGTTTTTCGTTAGGGTATCGAATGTGGCAGCAGCCGTCATCATCGAGAACAAGTTCATGAGCTGGCGCTCGTTTACCCCTTACCGTGAGATTTTCGTGCGCGGATTCCGCTCATTGCTTTCACAGGCCCTATCGAGTACAATACTGGTGGATTCTACCGCGAGCCTCGCGATGCGCTTGATGGCACGGGGTCAAGCATTGGCACGCATGCGGTGTCCGCGAAGAGCCAGCTTTATGCGCCGGTGCGTTGCGACAGCAGAAGTTGGCACGACTAATGGCACAGGCAAAGGACTTCAGCAATTCTCTCATGGGTATACCTAAGGGTGAGTAACTACGCAGCTGCGGCCGCATGCTAACGACTATAGCGTCGTTTGACCTCGTAGGTCAGATCCAGGAGGGGTTCGACAACGTGCCTGGATACTTTGGATCTGATGTTCGGCGCCGAGGCAAGGTGGACAATCTGCGGAGCGGCGTCAAGGAGGGAGCAAAGGGCTTTGCGTACGGGTTGGCGGATGGCCTTACTGGCCTCGTTACTGAACCCGTGAAGGGAGCCAAGGAGGGGGTGAGTCTGGACTCCTTTAAGCTTTGCAAGACTGACAGCGCAGGGGCTCGGTGGCGCCATCAGTGGCACCATCACCGGCAGTAAGCTGACAGTCGACTGAACCATCTGACCCCAGGTATCAATCTAGCGGCTCGCGTTACAGGCGGCGCGCTAGGAATAGTGACGCAGCCAACGGCAGGGCTGTTCCGATCTGCGCGCAAGACGTTGGCGCGGCACGGCGCAGTGGAGGCTCGGAGTGTCTTCTGCGACGCACGCGAACACGCCGCGCACGCTGAGGCTGCGAAGCTGGGAACGCAAGAGCGCAAGGAGCTGCTGGAAGCCTGGGAGCGGGTCACAGGGAGCTACAGCATCAAGCAGCGTATGAAGGAGGAGAAGCAGCGCGTCGCCTCGCTGGACCAGCACTTCCGCGCCGGTGGGCTGAGTAGCCGCCCATCCAACAACCCGCCTGAGCGCCGCAGCAGCTGGAGCTCAGACCTCGGGCGCAGGGGCAGTCTGGGCTCGGTCATGTCGCGCATGAAGGGAAAGGGGAAGGAGAAGCAGCAGTCGGACACGTCGTCCAACGAGACCGCCACGCCGGCGCGCTCTGTCCATTCCCGCACCACGAGCTCCAACAACCCCTATCAGCGTGAACGCGAACAGCGTATTCCGGGCAGCTACGACTCGTATGTGGCCGACGAGAAGCATCGCTCAGGAGAGAGCTCGTCGCAAACCTCGCCCCGCGGCGAACACAGCGGTCTGCCCCAAGCACGCCGCGACAGTCGCATCAGCCTCAACAGCGGCATGGACGTTGCTCTCGCCGGCACAACGGACAGATGGTTCGGGAGTACGAGCAGCCTCGGCGGACTGTCAACGCTGACGGCTTCGGTAACGGGGCGCTCGGGGCGCGAAATGCGTGAAGACTCACCCATCACCCCGGAGGTCCGCGGCCGAGCCCTGCGCAAAGGGAAGGGGAAGGAAAAGGGGCAGGAGAAGGAGTGAGCACAGGGCACACGGATCTGCCGGTGTCGATAGATACCCGGCTGTTTCTGGAGTTAGCGAATGTTGTATATCCAGCTGCACAGCCCAGCCATCGGCACCAGGACGTTGGAGAATTTCATCAGGCGTGCGCCGCGCGCGGACCGACGACTAAGTGGCGCCCGGGTGCACCGGCGGGTCATCTCTATATGGACATTGTCTAACGTGGAGCGAAGCTACAAGAGCAATAGAGCGGGTCAGGCAGAGGCACAAACAGGCGCAGCAAAGTCACTACGTGAGAAGCAAAACGGGGAGGATTCTATAGGTCGTGGCGGTATTGATGGTTGCATTGGTGTCATGACGTGGTTGGTGCGTAGCAGGGATGGGTGGAAGAAAGAATGCCCGGAGATGGTCGGGGCGGTTTCCCGATGCTGCATGCTGGGCATGCTGGGCGTTGCTGTATTGGCGTGCGCTGTTGGCTGCAGTGCAGGCTCTGCGATGCGCGATCCGCGATGAGCGGTGCGTGCTGCGTATTGCGTCACACCGCCGAGCAAACGGACAGAAGTGCACGGAGGGACGCGCAAGATGACGTGGGATTGGCATGCGTGCATGCGGGAGCGAGAACGAAATCGAGGCGGGGGCCGCGCGGCGGCCAGGCCGGCTCGCGTATGAGATGATAGAGACAAGTGAGGAAAAGGGGAAAGTAACAAGAGCAGATATAAAGAAAAATAAGAGAGAGATAGTGGGAGAATATGGATGGTGATGTGTTGCGATGATAATGGATATTGTGGAGAGATGATGGAGAGGAGATTAGAATTTTGTATGATCACCTGATGCGCACTGCGGGTGAGTCAGCTTGGGACGGTTTGTAGAAGGACGACTGAATTCTGTGAAATCCGAGGAAGAGACGGTGCAGAAGTTGTGAGGACCTGGGATAGTGGGGACGGGCTGGCGACGGGCATGGGTGGTCAGACGTCAAGCATCTAGCGCAAGGCGTCCAGATCTCACATGCGAACGTGCTGCGAGACACGACACGCATGTGCGTCATAACCATGGCGCGTGCAAAGGTGCGCGAACGTTCGTCTGCATGGGGCTGCCTCGCTGTGTAGCTGCGGAAGAAGATCGGCGGCGCCAAGGAAGATGCCGGATGATGCCAGGTAGAGCCCCGCTGATCGGCACTCCGCAGCTCCGCTCCACCGCACGACGTCCGAACCACCCTGGTCCGATCACATCGGCGTCTCCGACTTCGGACCGAGGTGGGTCCGGTGCTTGTTTGCAGGTCGATGTCGACCATCAACCAGCCACAAGCGAGCGGTATCGACAGCGGATGCGCTAGGTTACCGTGCGTTGAGATGTCCTTCCCACTCGTCAGAAAGTGTCAGAACTTACCAGAGTACATATTGGTAAGACAGTCATAACTTTACATTTACACCCGGGAGCCGAACAGCCGCATCTGTGTTCCTCATCGTGTAACGGCGGGTGATCGTTTCGGCCGGGCGCTATCCTGTGGCCACCTAGGATCCGTGGCGGGACATCACCGACGAAACAGCCGAGTCCGGCGGCTCCTCCGCCCTTGAACTGGGACGCTGGGTCCATATCGGTTTAGGTCGTGAGGAAGTTGTCGATGGAATGATGAGAGGGGGCGATACGAGGCAGCCAGTCAGAGTGACTTGCTGTTTCGGTCGAGAGGAGGGGGAAACGGGTGACGAGTGGCGTGGGGGAAGACGGACTCGAAGGGGTCGTGGCAGGTCCAGACTCTTCGTGTGTCAGATGTTCAGACGGTAGGAGCGTTGGCGCAAGCTTCACAACAGTGAAGCGGGCGGATGAGGAAGCGTTAAGGAGTGTGGGTGGATATGCGGGGCTGTGGCCAGGGACGAGAGACTGTGGAGAGTCAACGATCGGAAGCCGGAGGACGGTCGAAGGATACAGGTCAGGGAGACGACCGCCAGCGGTTCAATCAATAATCAGGACGTGATTAGATAGCTGAATGCCTGAGTCAGCGATAAGTTGTTGTTTGTTGTTGATGGATGTAGCGGGGAAGGAAGAGGTGCCTTCAAGGCTTGGCAAGGTTGAATGCGTGAACTGAATAAAGGGACGGAACAAGAAGGTCGAAATGAAGTCAGAATGTGGAGAGAGGGGCGGAGTGGAGAAAAATGTGGACGACTTTGCGTTCCATCATTAAAAGGGGCTGACTGGGTGGCCCAGGATACGAGGCCGAGGACGCTGGACAGGCTGTGCAGCAGGCCGTGGGGGCGGCGGACAAGGCTGTTTCCGAACAGACGGGTCGGCTGGAGGACCATGAGGGTTGAGGAGCGGCAGGGGGACTCATGCACCGCGTGTTCTACCCATTGATCTGCTCGGCCCCTACGGTCGGTACACAGCTTGGCAACGGCACAGTACAGGCCGCATGGACCTTCAGGTTCACAGGCTGATGGGCTTGCGATGGCTTGCCAGGGCGCACCTAGGTGGGCGTTTGAGAGTTTGGAGAGGATATGCAAAGGTACTCACCTGTTTGGCCTGTGGTTCTCCGTCTCGCTGTTGCGTGAGGGGAGGTGGGTGAAGCTGTCTGAACGGCAAGCCTTCACGCTGGCGAACGAGGTGTTACAGTCGCTGCCGTGTCGGGCGCCCCGTCAATGCGTGATACGAGAGCGACGATCGACGGGCGGTGACTTGATGCTGTGAGGTACGGAGCCGCTTGGTGGAGAAACGGTGCTAGCCGAACCAAAGCCCCGACGGGTGATGTTCTTTCACCTGACTGCGCGTCCCTCTCGACGAAAGTCTGGGAACGGTTGGCTTGCGGAGCCAGCCCAACGTGCGATGCGAGCTAGGATGTCCTGACCGCCCAGGTGTCAGGTGTCTGAAACTTCCTCGGGTCTTGAACCGTTTGAGAAGTGCGCTAGTTTGATGGGCCCGTATGTTCCGTTCGAATCCTTGAATGTGTCCTCCGCAATGTTGCTGCGGACGCCGGATCGCCAAAGACTGCTTTCTGACTAGTCGGGCAGTCGGCCTCTGTCGACTCTCGTGACTTTTGACGGAACAGCGCTTGAGCTCTGTGCACCAACCGAGGGAGTCGAGTCAGGGGTACACAGGGACAGTGATAAGAGGATTGAGGGAGTGCTTGCCCGGGATGGTGACCTTTGTGACTCTTAAAATGAGCCAGCGGAGGATTGTGCGCTGCGTTGTTACCTGACAACGTCAATCGAAGTTGCGGTGAGAGCCGGGATGAGGTTGGGGTCGGACAGACGATACCCAAGCTTGAGCGTTGATCGTTGAATGAAATGAGAGAATCGGCAGGTGCGTGGCCGCGTGCGGTAGACGGTCGTCGCGTAATAGGCGTTAAGTTCTCCCAGGTTCGACTGCTTGGAGCGGGCGCGGTTGCTGCGGCGAGTGCGCAGCGGGCGATATAGCGATACTGACTGGCTGGAGAACGGATACCGGACTCCTGGCGTGCGCAGGCTGGTTGGGCTGAGACGTTTTGCCTAATCAAATTGCCGCAGGATATGGGTGGCCAGCGCGTTGCAGCTGCGGAGCCGAGGTCAAGGTCTTGTCGTTGTCCTCTTGGTCCGAATCGCGAGGGTCTCGACTCTCGTCGCGCGGAACTGCTGAGCTCTGGGATGGGCCGAGGGGTACGCGAGGGCGCTGGAAGGCGTCAAGGGCGTCGAGGGCGTCTGGGGGTGGCTTCTCCCAGGTGGTTGTCCGTATCTGTTGGCGCCGATGCCGCAGATGCCGGTGGGACCTGAGACTGCCGCAGGACTATGGGGTAACCGTCTGCAAGGACCGTGGGAGCCGGTGGGCTGGCCAGAATGCTTCCTGAAGGCTTTGGGGAAACCTCTGCAACTGAACGACCGCAAATGAGGACTGAGCGAGCGCTTAGACTATGGTGAGTTATGCAGTGAGTTCTGCGAAGCGTCTGCGCAGTGTCTGAGTCGCACTGAAACGATGTTCCAATGTTGTGGTTCGTCAGCTCCCAAGGTTGCGACCGTTTTCGAGTTTGTGCAAGCTCAGCCCTGCAGGTGCAACCAAGGATACGACGTTTCGACGTTTCGGCCTGGCGTCGTTGGCGTCGTTGGCGTCACTGGCGTAACTGGCGAGATGGGGGTCGTCGGGGGCCTGAACCTGAAGCCCGCTGGGTGTTGAAGGCTGGCTTGGAGGATAATGGGCAATGTGTCCTGGAGCTGCACCCGTGCGCTTTTTGTGAGATATCGAAACGCACGAGCGCAAGCAGCGAGGAAGGTCGTGAGAGGGGGGTCTTGAGTAATGGCTGATGACAAATGCACTCGTGCGACGAGAGGGGTGACGGACAGACAACCGGAGGGAAGCAAGGTGATAAGAGAAGGGAGTGAAGTGGAGGGCGGCGGCTCGAGGGCTGACTGGCGGGCTAGATTGATGAGAGCTGACCAGGTCGGGTGAGGGGTGATGCAGGTCCGTTCCGTGTTGGCGGTTGAGGAGGGACGGACAGGGAAGACGATAGGGGAGACTGAGAGGGAGATGACTGAGTCGAAGAAGAGAAGCGAGGAATGATGAACGACGGACACGACACGAAACCGAAGCGGACAAGAGAAGTGCATGCATGCAGTATCTGGCAAACTAGTCGGTCGGTACCTACGTACGTAGGGCGGGCTGGCTCGGCTGGAAGGAAGCATCAGGCTGCAGGCTGCAGGCTGCAGGCAGTGTGGTAGCTGGGTAACTGTAACTGGCGGGTTGGTTCAGCCCAGCGTCAGGCGCCAGGCGGATGATGAGAGAGAGATAGCCAGCTTCCAGCCAGAGTCCAGCCAGGCCGGCAGGGCCGGAGCTTCTGGCCATCTGGCTTCTGGCTGGCCGCTGGCGGCCAAGGGCGGAGGGAAGATCGTCAATAGGAATTTGGCTCAGGTGCGCTGACTCGACTAGCGCTCATCTGCTCATCTGTCAGATCCTCTCTGATCCCTTTAGCTCCCCTGTCCCTCCGCCGGCATCCTCGCGAAGCTCGCGACCAGTAACTAGTAATCCTTACATCGTGTAGCGCGTGTAGCACAGATTGTGGCGTAGGGCAAATGAGACATGAGGCATGTGCCGGGAGGGTCTATGGGTCCTGCTGGCGTAAGCTGTCTGCTGCAATTGACCAGGTCACTGACAAGTTTGCGGGCGCTGAGCTAACCTGGCCAAGCTCAGCAAAAGCGAAAGCCAAAGCAAGCCAAAGCCTCTGCGCGAACCGAGTTGACTCCGTAGCGGTATACCGCGGTAGGGTGTGGTCGCGACGCTGCGGTGCGCTGTTGCCTAGGAGGACAGAAAGGGGGCAGGGTGCCGCCAGGGAGGGCCAGGGAACGCAGGGACGGCTGTCATGTCAATCGGTACAGCGCAGTCAGGCCAGCCCAGCCATGCCAGCCAGACTGCCCAGGAGAGCGATCCAGGCCATCCAGGCTCGAGGCGCTAAGGCAGGTCATACGGGGCCACGGGGCACTCTTAGTGCTTGGCCAACTGGGCCAGGCTGTCCAGGCGGGCTCCAGGCTCTGTGCCTACGCCGCCGCCCGTTAGGCCCCGTCCCTGTTCTACTTTGCGGCCACCTAACTCTCGAGTTGCTTCCCTTCCCTGCCGCCGGCGGAGCCTGCACTGGTTGCTGCATGCAGCAACCCCAGCCAGCCCAGCCAGGCACAAACGATTCACCGTCCACTAACTCCAATCGTCCCGGCGCAGATTCCAGTGCTCCGTATCGCCCGAATCCCGCAGCACTAAACGCGAGAGCCTCAGTGGCCAGAGCGCCAGAGCACTCTCGCCCAGGCTGCGTTTTGCGTTTCGTCCTGTGCCTTCCGTCCCAATTACCCTCCGTACCTAGCGCACCAACTGCACGCCGACGTCGTCGCGGTCCGACGACCCGGTCGTCGCAGCCCGTCTCGGTCAGCACTGCCTCGCAGTTACCGACGAGCAGGAGAAGCGCTCGCCAGTCGCAACTCGTATCAGACCAGTGCCTGCGAGCGGTACGTGCAAGCCTGCGTGCATGCAGGTGTGTAAGCGCACAAGCGTACGCTGTAACGTGTCGGGCCAGAAGCGTCGCGAGCAACGGGCTCCCAGCGGCCCGCCGAGTCGATCCGCATCAGTGACGCCCAGACCGCCATACGGGTATGCATCTAACCGCTGCAGACATGCAGCTCCTTGCATCCGCGGAGCACTTCGAGACCCGGACTCTCACTGCATAGTCCGCAGTCTCCGTACTCTGAGTTCCCGTTGCTGTTCGAGGTATTCGAGAACTTCTAGTGCGAACCGAAATATGCGCGCAGCAGCAGCCTACCGCCCGCAGCGGATGGTACGAAGGCTCGCTCGTGTTCCCTTCGTTCCCGCTGACCATTTGCTCCGAAGCGGCGTACGTTCACGACCTCGATGACCGTACAGGTCCCAGGTTCTGGGTCCGGCTACCTCAAGCGAAAGAGCGAAGAGACGAAAGGGAGGGACGAAGGGACGTGTTAAGGTTTCCGCCGGCGCACACCGACTGGGCAGTGAAAGTGGACTGGGCCAGGCTCGGCCGCCAGTGTCGGCCGTGCCTTTGCCGCCGGAGCTTGCTCGCCTAGGCTGCATGGCTGTCCGCATGACTTGGCGTCGCGAGCACGAGCTGAGCTAAGCAATGACGCTAGGTTTAGGCTGGACGGCTGAGAGTCAGCTATGAGATTCTCAGGTTTATCAGAGAAGCCATACTTGGCTACCAGTATTCTCTACTTCGGACTACGAGGCAGTACGCTACGCTGGGCCAGGTCCGTGGCTGTGGCGTACCTCCTCGTGCCAGCGGGCAAACCGTCTAAGCTATCTATAGCTGTCTAGATCCTCTAGGGTGACGGTGCGAGGATCGTGTGCAGACCCGAGCAGGCTTCCACAGGCGCGCGCAGGTGCACAACAAGTGTCCGCCGGCCAGGCGGTTTGGGCGGCCCGGGCTTGGCCAGATCCATGACCTAAGATCTGCAGCTGGTCATGCGCCACTCGTCGGTGCCGGCCGTCACCGGCCGGCGACCGGTCCGTATCCGATATCCAAATGTGGCCAGAAGTCCTCGTCCGTATGGTCTGGACCGGGTCTTCGCCAGTCTCCTCCTAGACTCTCCAATGACTCCAAGATCCTAATCTCCAGACGGAAGTGGACGGTGGTGGGTGACTGTGCCCGCTCTACATGGTAGTGGGGACGAGGGTCATAGTGGGCGTGGTTCGCATGGTACTGTGGAACGCTGGAACACGAAACGCCACGACGAGCGCAGCAGGCAGCAGGAGGTGGCGGTGTGCGGTATGTCCGTTCGTCATCGTGCTCGCCTCCCCCGACGTCATGTGTATTGATTCATATCGATTCAAAGACGAAGGCAACGAGGCACGCGAGTGATGAGCGAGAAATACGGATGCGGTCGCGTCCGA
This sequence comes from Trichosporon coremiiforme, assembly GCA_039545355.1. NCBI lineage: Eukaryota > Fungi > Basidiomycota > Tremellomycetes > Trichosporonales > Trichosporonaceae > Trichosporon > Trichosporon coremiiforme. The sequence continues at coordinate 63,172 of BCJJ01000033.1, forward strand.
CACATCCTTTTGCTCCTTTTCTCCCACGACTCGATTGTGTCGCGTACCCAGGCGCCGGTAACAATTGAGAGAACTGCATACGCTATGAATACCAGTAAACACGCCCGGGCCTGCAACAATCAAAGTGTCGGCGAGCTCGGCGCAGCCCAAGATCTCGGTGCCGGGATGGGGGCGCAGCGTAGCATTTGGCTCTAAAGTTCGATCACAGACTGTCTCGCTTCCCATACATTCTGTTCTTGTTCTACGTACTCCCGGCCAAGCTTTTCGCAAGCCATGTCCGGCTCCCAGCACACAGGTGGTCCGGGTGGCGCTGCGGTGACTGCGCCGGCTGCGAAGCCCGCCAAGTCTGCGACACGAATGAGATCATGAGGAGTCCAGCGACGATCACATTCATTCAAGTTCATTACGACCATTTATTGCTCATATTACTCATGCCAGTTTACCCAGATGTGCCGAGTTTACATGCAGCTTGCGTCACACTCACCCAGGAGATCGGGGACGAGGAGTCAGAAGCAGGGGATATATGAAAGGTACCACTACTGCGCCAACGGCGCACGCAGGTGACAGCTAGGCGACACTTGGTGACTCCCGACGACCACGACGGTGGTACCGTCGGTCCGCGGCGTCGGCTACTTCCCGCTCAGCCCTGCTGCCCCTGCCCCTTGCAGACACTGTCCCGAACGGACCTGGTGCCAGCATAGCCAGATCTTGTAGCGTCGTGCAGGGGCGATGTCACCGCCCGACCAGCCATGTCTGCCACTCCCAATAACCGAACAAACACGCAGGCCACAAGGTCAACGGAAGCTGAGCAAGTAGCTGTCCGGGTCGGCAAGCTTACAGCTGTCGTGCTGGCGAAGCAAACAGAGGCTCGACGGAAGCTCGCAAAGTGTAACGCAGAGCGCACCCGATCATGAGCGTAAAGTTCGCGTCGCACATCTTGCCGCCTCACACCCGGGAGCTCCTGGGGACTCCTGGGATCCTGGGCCCAGAACTCTATACCCAGACGCCAGTCCTGCAACCTTCCACCCATATCCGTGCTTTACGTGTCGATCAAAGCTGCATACCCGGGAGACAACCTTGCTTGCTCTTTCAACTCTTTATAGCCGGCAGATCCGTTCCGGCTTCCCACTCACTCCACCAGACAGCTCAGACAGAGCGCCGTTCACATTGCTGAAGGAGGAGGCATTACGCAGCGCACAGCGAGCACGGTAGGGAACTTGCCCGCCCGCAGGGCGTGCGACGCCTCGGGGCTCGGTCTGGCCTCGCTCTTGTATAGGCTCGCCCTGCGCCGTGCCAATCTCGGGAGCCGTAGGCTGACGTCCGGCAAGCACGGATGTTGCTGTCTGGCGGACAAGTAGCCGCCATTGCCTGGTTCCAGCCATGTACAACTGACATTGGTTGCTGTCGGAAGCTACACTCGCTCGCTCACCACCATTACCTTCAGGCCGCAGTGGCATACATCTGCGCATCCTACGGTTTAGGTGGCAAGTGGTGTCCGTTCGTCTGTCCGCAATAGTGTATTTTTGTGGATGCGAGGGCCGTGTCGGACCGTGTGGTGCCGAAGTGAGATGAGATGCGTGAAGTTGACGAGCGAAGATGAAGACAAATGAGCAAAAGATGAATGGCGTATGAATGAAGATCCAAATGTAATGAAAGAAGAAAAGAAGAGTAAGACACGGGACCCGGGAGCGGTGGCACGACGAGACGAGACGAAACAATTAAGATGCGACGGAACGAGACGAAGAGAGGCTGGCTATGAGCTGTGGGTTGTGGGCTGTGGGCTGGGCGTGCGCTGTACCGGGGTAGAATGGCGACAACGCAGACGCTGGTGATGTTTTAGAGCCGCGGGGGGCTTGTTGCATGATAGTGTGTGGGTGGTGATAAGGTGCGGTGAGCTGAGGTGTGAGAGATAAGATGATAAGAAAGAAAGATAATAGAAGAGGAAACGCGAGGGGAAAAATGATAATATGAGAGCTGAGAGCTGCGGCTGGGGAATAATGTGGTGTGGGTGGTAGGGATAGAGGGAGAAGAGATAGGTGTATCGATGAAGAAAGTATGGCTACAATGTCATTTTATCGCCAACAACTTGTGTGTATCGACATTTTTGGGTTGAGGTCGAGCAGGCGGCTTAAGCCTTGATAGCCTCGGGGATGACAGTGCCGGCGACCGAGGCGAACGAGACGGCGGCGGCAGCGGAGGCGGGCGAGAGCTTGGTCTTGCTAGCTTCCGGATTCGGGGTGGTCGAGACAGAGACAATGACAGCTCCGTCCTCAGAGTCCGAGTCCATGGTTACTTGGGGCTAATGTTAGTTTAGCTGGCGCGGGGGCACGATGTACTTACCTCAGCGGCCTCCTTCTCCTCAACGGGCTCGGCGGCGGCGACGGGCTTCTCCTCAACCTTCTCCTCAGCCTTGGGCTCCTCGGAAGCGGGGGAGGCAGGGGTCTCCTCCTTGGGGGTGACGGGCTTGGCGGGGGCAGGGGCCTGGAGGACCTGCGAGCCAGTCTTGTTGCCCCACGAGGGCTCACGGCGCTCGGTGGGAGTGGTGGCACCACCGAGACCAAGAGCGGGGAACTCGTCAGCGCGGGGGACACGCTGAGGGGGAACGGGCTTCTTGTCGCCCGACGACGATGACCGCGAGCCGTTGGCATGACCGTTGGCGTATCCGCGGGGGCCGCGACGGGCACCAGCGCTGTTCGGGGAGTGGGCGCGCGAGTTGACACCGTTAGCGTGAACGCGGGCGACACCCGGTCCGCTAGCAGAGCGCGAGACGGGGGTGACGGGGGCCGAGGGCTTCGGGGGAAGCGAAGCGGTCGAGCCAGAGACGTCCTTCTCAGAAGCAGGGGTGGCAGGCGAGGCAGCGGTGGCAGAGGCACCCTCCTCACCGGCAGGAGTGGCGGCAGCGGCGCCCTCAGCCGGGGACTCGCCTCCGTTGGCGCTGGCGGCAGCAGTAGCGGCGGCAGCCTTGTTCTGGAAGTGCATCCGCTGCGACGGGTCGTAGTGGCCGCCCATCATACGCATGACGTGACGCGGGGGAGCGCGCGTCGGCATCGGGGGGATAATGCCACGAACAACATCGGGGTGGCGACAGTCGTTGCCGTCGGCGTCCATGTGAGGGAACTTGCAGTACTCGCCGTTGCGGCACTTGCCCTCACGGAAAAAGGCACAGGGAGGGGGGTTGCCGTCCTTCCACTGTCCAAGGTGAGACGAGCCGCCCATGCGGCCTCCCGGTCCCCACGGCTTGGGGCCACCAGAGAATGACGGCTTCTTGCCGTGGAACGGCTTGCCGCCACCGTTGGCGAACTGGCCGAAGCTCTGTCGCCTGCCGTGAGCGTTGTATCCGTTGGGGTGGTAGCCCTGGAACTGGGGCTGCGAGTTGGCGTAGAAGGAGGGGTCAGAGGGCATGGGAGGGGGAGGGATGGGCATCATGGAGGGCGACATGGGGCCGCCGTTGGCGTAGGGAGTGAAGGGAGCACCGTTGGGGGTGTCAGAGGGCATGGCGCCGGGGACAAAGGCGGGCGAGAGGGCCGAGCCGACGTGCTGGTTCGAGGGGGCGGGTATAGAGTCATGCTGGGTAGTCTCGGAAGGGGGAGCAGCAGCGGCACCCTCAGCAGGGGCGGCGTTGGACTCGCCAGAGGGCTGCTGAGCACCCTCAACAGCAGGAGCACCGCCAGAGGGAACGAACTCCTGAGCACCGGGATAGAAGGGGGCGGATCCCGGCGGGTAGGGAACGAAGTTGGGAGCGAAACCGGGGCCGCCGGGGTAAAAGCCAGGTCCGGGAGGGTGGAAGAACATGCAGCTGTTGCCGTACTTGCAGTTGGGGAAGTTGCGGCAGGGGATGGTCTTGGCGACCTCGGCCGGCGGGAGGTTGGCGGCACCGTTGGCACCACCGTTGGGCGAACCGCGGGGGTGGCCTCCGTTGGGAGGGAACATGCCGGGCTGGAAGAACTGAGGGGGGCCCATCTGGAAGGGAGGAGGGACGCCGTATATGGGCTGCGAGTACCCGAGGACCTGGAGCATTGCAGGGTCCATGGTCACTCCCGGAGGAGGAACGATAGCTCCGGCAGAGAGGAGCTCGCGGACGACGTCCGCGTGTCCGTTCTGGATCGCAAGAACGATGGGGGTGCAGCCGCTGGCAACATCTGGGGAAAGTCAGCACACGGAGTTCACTTGCTGTGCATTCTGTGGGGTGGTTGAAATCTCGGAGGACGAAAAGCATGAACGGTTCTCGGCACCTCGGGAGGAGTGAAAAAAGTTGGGACCGAGATGGTCCTGTATGTTTTCAAGCAGTCCGCGCATCGTTTACGACGCTTGCGAAGGCAGATATTCGGTTAATGGACTTACCCAGAGTCTCGAGGGCATCAAGGCCACGGCCAAGGATGGAGCGGACATCCTCGAGCCTTCCCTCGGCACACGCACGATGAAGCTCCGCCTGGGGCTGGGGGATAGACAGAGCAGCAACACCAGCCTCGACAGCTGCGACGTCGGCGTCCGACTTGGCCTCCGACTTGAGGTCAGCGACCGCGGTCTCGGGGGCAGCGGACTGAGCCTGCTGCGCCTGCGCGGAGCCCTCCTGGGCAGCGTTCTGCTGCTGTTGCTGCTGCTCGACAGACATTGTGTTTGACTGGAACTTTTTGAACTGCGTCACCTCCAACTCGGAAAGGGCGGCTACGTTTGTCGGGTAGGCACCTGAGCGAGGACGAATGGAGAGAGGAAGCTGTCCAGACGGAGTAGTTGGGAGTGGGTGAGTCAGCGAGACAGAAAGAGGAGGGAGGAGGGGGTGGGCGACTCGTCGATGATAGCCGAGGCGAAGCTGGGGAGCGTTGGCGTAGGCGTGAGCAAGGAGGAGGCGATGGGGGAGGGAACTCGGGACCGCTTCCAGACCAGGCGGGTGTGCGCTTGTTGAGGGCGGAGAGCTCGTGAGGCTGAGGGGTGGAGGGGGGAAGAGGTGACTTTTGGTCGGGGGTTGTTGTGGAGAAGTGAGGAAGAAGGAAAGTGAGTGAGGTGAGATGTCCGATTCCGACTCGCACCGTCTGGTCGAGGCGTAGCAAGGGCAAAGAGGGAGGGCCAGAGGGTAGCGGGCAGGCAGCGCAGGCAGTCAGGCAGCAGCATCCAGGACCAGGCAGGACCCGTAGGACCCGTCCGCGGTGCTCGCGGTGCTTGCGACGACTGTACTTTTTTTCTTTTTGGCCAGCCAGCTTGAGCTTTTGTGCATTTGGTATTTCACCCGATTACAAGCGAGACTAATGGGGTATTACAAGAGGGATTAGGGTTGGCTGGGAGAAGAGAAACCACGAAACTAGGGTAACCACGGTTAAGGGTCTTGACTTTTTTTTGGTTGAAAAGTCTCAGCGCGCAGAGTCTCAGCGTCTCAGACTAGCACTACCGACTAGGCCGTATAGGCCGTAAGCCCGCCGCGCCAGGCCCGCAACCCCGTTAGCCTCCCGGAGCAAAGGTGGAGGGCATCAAGGGCTGCGAGGGCTGCGAGAGCCGTGGGCTGAGCAATGTTGGCTGCACAGGGCTGGCGGGCGAGTTGTATGCCCACCGTACAATGGACAGACAGTCCTTCAGTCAGCTGGCCTTAGTGCAGCTGTCAGTTCGTAATGACCTCTCCGTATGCATCCCCCATCTCTCCATTGGCCAAGAAGACGTTGGAGCCATGGAGCTGCATGCAACCGAGACGATCCAGGTACCAACTGTACTAGGTGACTTCTTACCTCTCTCGGACGGACGGACATAGGACGTAGGACGCAGGACGCAGGACACGGGACCAAACCCCCTCCAAGGTCCCTCACCCCTCGTCTGTCCCTCGATGGACCTAGGAAAGATACCAAATCCTCGACCCCTAATCCCTAATTGCGCGAACGCTGTGGTATCGGCCGCCCGGCGCGCCCCGGGTAAACACCAGAGTCCGAGCCGACGTGCCGACGACGCGGGAGCAGGTTGCGTCGCAGAGTCGCAGGGAGCTGGACGAGGTGGGGATGAGGAGAGGGCGAGCGCGCGGGCAGAAGGTGTCTTCGATGCGGGGGAACTCTGGGGTAACGCAGGATTTACAGATGAGGGAGACGGACACACGACACACAACACAGGCGCAAAGGCACTGTGGTGACTGATGAGTACGACAGCTCAAGTATAGCACGAACAGAGTCTGCGGGCGACGTGAGCCAAGGGCGTACGAGCTCTCATTGCAGGACGAGGGTACGAGGGCTCCACATGACCCAGCGGCCGGGAGTCACTTCGCTACGGGTACGTCGCTGTAGCTGAGGTTAGGCTTTTCGTCGGACGTTCGGCACACCCCCGCCTCCTCCTAGGACATTGCTGCTCCCGCTTGAGCGACCTAGCTCGTGCTTGCCGAGGCTTCCCTCTGCAGCCTCTACCGTTTACGTAACTGATACAGCATTCCGCCTTGCCATTCATGCAGCTCTCTGGCATGCATTCAAGTTGGGGTGCCTCGTCTCGACGCCATGCGCCAAGAGATCAGGACCAGTCTACGTTGCGGCGACTTGATTGTGGGCGTCGAGATGCTGGGGGCGCGCAACGTACTGGCTGACAAGAGCCGAACTACAACGCCCCGCACCGGACGACTGCCCCGTCTGAGGAGCCGTTTCCGGAGAAGCGCGGCTGGACGGCTGGAAATCCGGCAATCCCAGAAACACAGTTCAGCCTGCGTCACGTGACCACGAGGTGGAGGTCCACCTCCACTCTCGCAATGTTGGGCTGTGAAGCATCGATCAGTGACGTCTTGCTGCAGCTTGACACACACCATGCAGACGCTACGAACAACACGGACACTCCGGCCATCGCGAACGTCGTTGTTGTTCATCCAGACAATCAGGATGAACTCGACCGCTACCTCAGAACCGCCAAAGAAGAAGAAACCTTCGCCATACCGTATCCCGAAACTGGACGCTTTCGAGGAGACGTTCGGCCCCCTCTCAAGAGCAGGATGGCGGCTAGCGGCCACCTCGTCATCAGCAGCCAACCCCGCCGAGGGTTCCAATAGTGTCTCAGACCCGCTGGAGCTTGAGGCGAAACGGCTCGTTCACAGTTACCACTTCTCGGACTACGCGCAGCTGCTCGAGATGACGGGTGAGCTTGGACGGCTGGTGCAGGACCAGGACGTGAGTTTGGATGAGGGAAGACAAATCTAGAGGACATGAAGCTGACAGCAGCATCATCCCACCATCGTTTCCGGACCGAGCTGTGACATCGCCGACCGGCCGGAGGGATACACACTCCGCGTCTCGATGTTGACACACACGCCGATGCCGCCGCTCGGCACCAAGCTGGAACGCAAGTTGAGCCCCGGTGTGACGGGGAAGGACCTGAAGCTGGCGCAGGCGATCGAGGATCTCTGGTCGGGTTACAAGGCACCATGAGGGACCCGAGGGCAAACGGAAGGAAGTGAAGATCCATTGTTCGTACTCTATTTATACGTTACAAAGCCCTAAAGTAATGAATGTGTTGGTCTATGGTGAAATCTATGCTGTGTCGAGAATGTTCTAGCCCGAGCCCTTAAACGATGCGGCCTCGCGGTCCAGCTGGTGCAGACGGTGCAGCTCCAGGAAGAGGCGGTACAGCTGTTTGTTAGTTCTCAGACTGCGACCATGAACTCACGTAGGCCTGCATGTCGGCCCAGCGCCAGTGGTTCAGCGAGAAGTCGCGACCAGCCTCGCCGATCTTCTTGCCGAGGTAGTCGTGGCCCTTGGAGTGGTCGATTGTGCCGTCCTTGCTGACGGGGCCGATGAAGAAGGCCAGAATGTCGTACAGGTCAGAGTAGTCCGGCTTGATCGGGATGTAGTGGTACCACGGGATGAGACGGTCCTGTTTGTCAGCTTGTGCGGGTCAAGGTACTAGCTCACCATGTGCCAGTCGGCGAAGATGGTCATCTTCATGACGGGGCTGGCGCTCGAGAGCAGACGGTGGAAGCGCTCCGACCATCCGTTTCCGTCCACGTCGAGGAAGTAGCGGAACATCCACACGTCCTTGGGCTTCAGGACTGAGCCAAACTCGACCTCGTCGCGAATCTCCTCGCACATCTTGTCCGTCGAGCACTGGATCGGCTTGCCGCTGAGCTGCACGTCGCCGTACGCCTTGGCGAGCACGGGCATGTTACGCGTGACACGTTCGTATCCACCCTGTCCGTCCGGCTGGATAAGCTCACGGAACGTCTCGGCCCAGTAGCTCTCGTTACCCTTCTTGTCGTTGAACATGAAGTGCAGTCGCATACGGTGCGACTGTCGCCAGTCTTGCTGGATCGAGAATCCTCCAGTCGTCGATCCGCGCCAGTGCACGCGGTGGTCCAGCTTGTCGTCCCAGGTACCGAGTTTCGGAATGTCCTTCTCCGTCAGGTTTGTGAAACCTTCAATCGGCGGCAGAAGGAAGGACGCGTCACCGGGAAGCTTTGAGTGCACCAGCCACGGCTTCAGCAGCGACGGCGATCGGTCTTCGCGGTCGTACTGCAGCGCACCGTGCAGGACCTTCAGTCGCGGAAACTCGCAAAAGTCCATCGTCGACATGTGGTCGTGGATGAACGACTGGCCCTCACTGATGGGCGATTCGGTGGGGTCGTTCAGTCTATGGGCCGGGGAGTCGATCGGGCAGGCCTTCTGAGGACGGTTAGAAAGTCACGGCTAGATAATCGGGTGTACTCACAAACCAACCCCAGACAGGAGAGCGCCCCGGGTTCTGGTAGTGCTTCAGCTCCTCGTCTGTGAAATCTGATGTCAGTCATGATTAAGCGTGCGTCGTACTCACATTTGTTCTTGCGAACCAGCTCCATGGCGCGCTTCCTCTGGTCCTTGCCGAGCACGACACCACTAACGTCGTGGTCACTTCCGGTGATGTTGAGGGAGAAGCCCTTAGGGAGCGCGGCCTTGAAGCTGTCAACCATGCTGAGCAGCTTCTTTGGTCGAGCGTTGCCGGCACGCTCGCCGGTAATTGAGACTTCCTCGGGGGTGATGTGAAGGGTGTAAGCAAAGGTCTGGTTCCAACTGAGCGCCTCAGAGCGGTTGATGAAGGTTTCCGGGCTGAGGGCATGGTGGGCAATAACGTCGCGCATCATGAGGTCGTACTCGTCCACGAGCTCGACGTTGTGCTCCTGCGCCCACTTGAACCACTCGTCGAAGCCGGCCGGAGGGTCGATACCGTAACGACGGCGGTACTCCTTGACAGCGTCCTTGAGCGTCTTGGACTGGCGGTCGCGCACCTTGCGCCAGAGCTCCTCGCCGCGCTCCATCAGCTCGTAGATGGGATGCTCGGGCTGCGGCGCCCCCCTTCGCAGCGGCAGGAGCGACGCTATTCCATTCCTCAGGAACACCATCGTGCGCGGTCTGTGTCGCTCGCCGGTCTTGAGCGCGAATCCAAGCGGTGTCGGCGGACCGCGCTCCTCCTTTTCTCGTCCGAGACCATGCCGGATGCCGAACCAATACAGGAGGAAGAAGATGACGAAGAGGTAGAGGATCTTTCTCGGACGTCGAATGCGGCCGGGCACCCCGACGCTAGGGATGGGAAGTCCGCCCTTACGCGATAGGGGGAAGGCATCGACGGGGCCAAGCTTCGGGCTGACGTTCGGCGTGTCTTGAGCTATGTAGAATGCTCTCTTCGGCGGCATCGTGCTGGGGTCATAGAATGAGTGTGTGATGCAGGGATTCCATGCGAAATCTTAATATCTTGAGACACGGGCTGCAAGCCGGCGAGGACGCGAGGACGCGAGCGGTGTCCTGGAAAGCGATCGTCTTCAGGCACGGCACGGTTGGTATGAGCAGCAGAAACACGGGCTCGGCGGGGCAAGGGGTTGTGTGATTATTTCAGGTTCTTGCTAAGGTTACATGAAATCTCACCCAGCGCCCAGTAGTGATTAGGCAATGATTAGGTTTGTGCTAGGGACCCCTCAAACGTTGCAGCCATCAGCCGCAATAGGCTTGCCAAGACGATTTGCTTCCACGTGTGATTTGGTGACACGCCTACCATGCACCCGTCTCGCACGCATTCGTGATGGCGAGGATGCCGGCGGTCGACGGGCCGCGGGCCGGTGGTCGCCGGTGGTGGCGCGACGATAAGGGACCGCAGTCTCGCCCAGACGGGAAAAGTCATTCCTGCTCATGTGTGGCTGATGGCTGATGGCGCCCATACGCTCAAACGGGCACGAGGGGTAGGCGATGGCCGCCTCCGCGTAACGATGGGTGGGGAGCGCTGGACTGCTTTTTAAACGCTTGCATCTACTTTTTTCTCTAGACACTAACTGCTGTTGACCTCGGACCACCAAGACTAACACCCTCGATCTTACGACAAAGCCTTGCCGAAAACGCAGATCAGGTGACCTTGGGATTTTCGTCCGGTTAGCCGAAGCTACCTCATCTCGCACTTCCCGCAAACTACAGCGTCACACGCCTTCACTTTTTGGGCGTTCGGGACACGTGTGGCCTTAGAGCGAACCCGTTCCTTGCACTATCCTGCCTGATCCAGGACTCGTTCATCTCAGACGGTCTTCTCATTTGTTGTCGTGAGACGGTACTACCTGTTGCCTCCAAGGCCCGACTCTTTACCCCGCAAATCGCAGCCGCAGTCGCATCTCCCTGCACTCCTCCGTTCCTGCGTGCACGGCATATCGGCCCAACAAGCTTTCGCGCCTGTCACTGTGCACTGCATCTTTGGTGCTGCGGACGAGACTCCTCCAGAGTAAGCCTCCTCAGTCACGGCCCCCCGCCCCCCGGCTCACGGCTCACGACCCAGTATCAAGTAGCCGTATATCCCTAGCGTTTGCTTCTTTCGTTTTGCAACATCCACATCTCGACCACACAACACCACCATGGCCGACCACTACGACTCGGCGATCCAGGACTCGCCCACCACCTCGCCGCACCCCTCGAGGCGGCCGAGCATGGTGGCACCCCGTCCCTCTTACCCCGCCAGCACGGGCGGCGCCTCATTGTCCCGCCGCTCGTCCCAGCACCGTTCCGGACCTATCCCTATCTCCCGTGCGGACTACTCGGGGCCTACCACGCCCTCGCTCCTGTCTCGTGCCGGTTCGCCCACCCTCCCCCTGACGAACGACAAGGTTCTCAGCCGTAAGAGCAGTTTCGCTGGCGATGCGCACGGAGCGCGAGCTGCACTCGGAGGTGGTCTCGGTGGTCTGGGCGGTTTGTCGGGCTTCTCTGCGCTTTCGCAGCTCGACGGTCAGAGGCAACTGCGCAAGGGCGAGTTTGTGGGAAGTTTGGACTGTGGTACTACGTGAGTATTGTGACCGGTGTGATGTGTTTTCCTCCATCCCGTCTGTCTCACGCCTCGGCGGTCTCGGTGACTAACGTCAACCAGGTCTACCCGTTTCATCGTGTTTGACGAGAATGCGAAGATCATTACCGAGCACCAGACCGAGTTTGAGCAGGTCCTGCCCTACGCGGGATGGCACGAGCAGCGGCCAGAGGACCTGGTCGATGCCATGCGGGAGTGCATCAACCGTGCGTGTTACAAGCTCGAGTGGGCCGGCTGGTCGGCGGACTCTATTCGCGGTATCGGAATCACGAACCAGCGTGAGACGACGGTGTGCTGGTCCAAGTCGACGGGCAAGCCGCTGTGCGACGCGATCGTGTGGGACGACACGCGCACTGTCGCTGTCGTGCGTGAGTTTGAGGAGAAGCTGGAGAACGAGGGTATCGAGCTGGAGGAGGCGAACGGAGACGGCAAGCCGAAGCGTGTCACAGGACGACAGGGCCTCGTCGACATCACCGGTATTCCGCTGTCGACGTACTTCTCGGCGATCAAGCTGCGCTGGATGCTCGACCACTACAAGGAGGTTGCCGAGGCGAACCTTGCCGGCGACCTCGCCTTCGGCACTGTCGACTCGTGGCTTGTCTACAACCTGACCGGAGCGCTCGACGGGGGTCTGCACATCATCGATGTGACGAACGCCTCGCGTACGCTGCTCATGTCGCTGAAGACGCTCAAGTGGTCAAAGCCGCTGCTCAAGTTCTTCGGCATTGACGCATCTGTACTCCCCGAGATTGTCCCCTCCGCCGCGGTCTACGGCAAGATCCACGAGAGCATGGAGACGCCGCTGACCGGCGTGCCGATTGCCGGTATCGTCGGTGACCAGCAGGCGGCGCTCGTCGGCAACAAGTGCCTGCAGCGCGGCGAGGCGAAGAACACGTACGGCACCGGTGCGTTCGTGCTCTTCAACACGGGCGACGAGATTGTCCACTCCAAGAACGGTCTCATCACCACCGTCGCGTACCAGACCGGCACGGATGCGCAGCCCGTCTACGCCCTCGAGGGATCCATCGCCGTCGCCGGAAGTGCGATCAAGTGGCTCCGTGACCAGATGACTTTGATTGAGGAGTCGTCCGAGATGGACATGCTCGCCGGCTCGGTCAAGGACACTGGTGGCGTCTACTTTGTCACTGCGTTCGCTGGTCTCCTCGCCCCGTACTGGGACCGCTCGGCCACGGGCACCATCATCGGCATGACGAGCTACACGACGTCTGCGCACATTGCTCGCGCGACGCTCGAGGCCGTGTGCTTCCAGTCCCGCGCCGTTCTCGATGTCATCGAGCACGAGGCGAACATCAAGCTCGAGGGTCTCAAGGTCGACGGTGGTGTCACCAACTCGGACCTTGCGATGCAGATCCAGGCCAACGTAAGTAACCCTGACTCGCAGCTGATTCTCGAGGAACGCAGCTAACCCCAGATCGGCGGCTTCAACGTCATCCGTCCCGCGATGCGCGAGTCTACCGCGCTCGGCTCGGCCCTGCTTGCGGGCCACGCTCTGGGCCTGTTCGGGTGGGACCTGAACAAGCCCGAGACGCTGTCGCAGGTGAACACGGCAGACACGTTCGTTTTCAAGCCACAGATCAGCGACAAGCAGCGCGCCAAAATGATCCGCGGGTGGGACCGCGCCGTCGCCCGCGCACGCAACTGGCACGAGGGCGAGGACGAGCTCGAGCTCGAGGAGCGCGAGCTCCAGATCGAGAAGAAGGAGGGCATCGTCGACCTCACCATGGATCTGGGCAAGACGACGCTGCAGTCCGCCCCGCCGTCGCCGAAGCGGCTCACCGATCCCGGACCCGTGCCCAAGCCCCAGGCGGCGCAGGCTTAGATGGTTTCCATAGATATGATTATGACAGATTTGTGCTTTAGACGACTGTGCTTTAGACGACTTCTTGGGCGGCGCCTGTGGCGTTGGCCAGCTTTGGGTTTGATATTTCTACACCTCGATGCACTGGTTTTCTCTTGATGCATGTTGGTTGGCTTCTTGCAACGAAAAGAATGCAATAATGAAACAATGAATACATGAAATGTGCTGTCTATATCTATGCGAGCGGCTGCGCATTAGCCCCAGTGGGCTGCCACTTGGGCCTCTGCGGCCTCCTGTCTCCTCCTCCAGGCCCTCCAGACGGCTTGACCTTGACTCGTCGTCCGCCGCGCATCTTGTACCCGTCCCCGATCGGCGCTCCCCAGCCAGCATCTCCGCCGCTCTGTCCGCCCTGTCCAATCTTGGCGCCCTCGTTGCTGAACTCGCCCACAATAGGCGGCTTGTCCTCCTCCTTCTCGCCACGGGCCGCCTTGGCCTTGGCCTCCTTCTCCTTTGCCTCCTTCTCGCGCTTCTCGCGCTGCGTGCTGACGCGCTCGTTGCGCTGCTTCAGCTTCTCCTTCCTGCCCTCCGACTTGCCGCCGCCGCCCGCGGTGAGCTCGACATTGATCCGCTTCCCGTTCAGAATCGAGTGGTGCTGCTTCAGCGCTGACTGGAGCTCGTTGCCGTTCGCAAGCTCCAGGAAGGCGATGCCGCGCGACTTGCCCGTCGCCTTTTCGGTCAGGAGGCGGACGGCGGGGATGCGACCTGGAGAGTCAGCTTTGGGACGACAACAGGCACAGCTAGGTGCGAGATTGTAGTGCGAGGAAACGCTGGTACTCACCGACAGACTCCTTGAAGTGCTCCGCGACCTGCTCCCGCGTCGTCTTGAACCCAATGTTGCCCAGGAAGAGGATGAAGCGCTGCGTGACCTCCTTCTTCGGCTTGGGCTCCGTCACCCGCCGGTGTTTCTGGACCTTGCCGTATCCCTCAATCTCGGCGTCCTCGGCTCCGTCGTCGGTGCGTTTCCGCTTCTTCTTTCCGCCCTTCTCTCCGTCCTCTCCCGCATCGTTCTTCTTCTCGGGCAGAGGGGCGTACGCCTCGTCCTCATCGGCCGCGGCAGGCTTGGGCTTGCTGTCCTTGGATTTGGATTTGGAGGTGGAGGTCGAGGCCAGGTCGGCAGACTCGGAGACCTCGACGTCGTCGTCTTGCTCCGGCAGGTCGGGGACGGCGGCGCGCTTCGCCTTCTGCTTCGCGCGGAAGGACTGCGCCTTCTGCTGTTTCTTCGAAAGCGGCGCAGACATGGTTCGTGGTGGTGTTGCACTCGATCGCAGCCTCGACCGAAATGAGACTCTGACGCAACTGACTTTCTGGGCTGCACAAATATTTTGCCACCGTTTATCTCGGGACCAAAATCGCACGAGACCGTTGCGGTGAGGTGAGCCTCACCAAAGCCAGCCAGGGCGGGGCAACTACGTAGCTAGATGGTTGCCTGATGCAATGCACGCCGATCAACAACACTCGGGAAACGATGTTACAACGTGCTTAGCTTGTGCATGTCCTGTATCTGCTCTATCTACTTGGCGTACTGTCGTTAGCTTTAGCTACAAGAATCTAGCTCACCTTCTGCACATACTCCTGCGCCTTCTTGTCGAACGCGGGGCGATCGGTCCGGTACTGCTCGGCCTGATGTCAGCTTACGGCGGGGTAGCTTTAGCTCACGATAGACGTGACGAGCGGGTCGTCCGGGTTCGGGTTCTGGAGCAGGTCGCGGACGGAGAGGAGAACTGGGGTCAGCTCTTCTATTAGGGGAAGGAGCTCACCGTTGGCCATCTTGGTCGATGGCTTCCACCCGTCCGCCTTGATGACGCCCATGCAGATACTGCCTGTCAGCCAACCGGCAAACCTCGCAGCTCACTTTCCATCACTGTCAATGTTCGGGTGGTACATCTTGGTCGCGAACGTGATCTGCCGTCAGCTCAGCAAGGAGACACTAGCTCACCGTGGGAGCCTTGAAGGGGAAGTCGGTGCCAAAGACAACATCGACGGTGAACTTGCCGCCGACGTAGGAGGATCCCTCCGGGCCGTCAAGCTTGACCTTCCAGTGGAGGAGGTTGTCGCCGTCGACCTGGACGTCGACGCCCTCGAGCGGCTGGTCGGTGAGTTCCTTGAGTTCCTGGCTGTCAGCTGAGTCTCATACAGTCGCAGATTACCTTCTGGACTCGCCGTGTGCTGCCTGCAGCGGACATGGTGGATGCAGGGGAGATTGGGGAAGGTGGGTCTGTGTAGCTAGCTGGCTGAGAAGGAAGGAGCAAGAACTGGATGCGCTGCGAGGTGAGTGGAGGTGATCGATCCCGGACTAGGCGGGCTGTGTTGGATTCGTGTGATGCAAGCTGTGAGTGCTGTGCGTCACAAGCAAGTCGGGCGAGTTGCAGCGAGGTCCAACTCGGTGGGATGTTGGAAATGCCGGGCAGCGGGCAGGGCGGCAGGGGATGCAGGGTGCAGGGTTCGGCGAACCGCGAAGCTGCTAGCTGTGTAGCCGACTGAACGGGCGCAGTGCTTGAGAGACCGGTCTCACACCGTTAACAGCGGTGGTGCGGTGCGGGCTGGCAGTGCACTGGCACACTGGGCGGCCTGACACGGCACACGACCAGAGGATCGGTTCAACGTTCCGTCGTGTCCTCTGCTCGCTCCGACCTGGGATTTCCACTTTGCCTGGGAGGGCTTTGCCCCTCCACGTGGCCTCTCGGGCGGTAAGGCACGGGGCTTGTAACCCTAGTGCTACAAGGGTTCAGCCTCCACCTGTCGTTTCGATTGCGATTGAAAGTGTTAGCACACCAGGCGCTGGAAGAGCTGCGGCGAGAACTGCGGTGGAGGTTGGAGGGAAGGCAGGAATCTCGTTGGAATCTCGAGACGCGTCCTCCGGAATCTCTGATCGGCACAACTCGACCCCGCTCAAAACTTCCACTTCTATCGACCTTCCTCCCCTTGAAGCCAGCAGCATGCTGGCCGCGTTCCTCTTCCTCTTCGCGCTGCTGCGCCCGGTGATGGCGGTGGCAGCGTGTCTCGACTCCGGGGACGAGACGGCCATCAACACGCTGTTCGAGCGAGGTGAGCTCACTGCCGCTCTTGTAGCTGACAACCAGGCGGGCGCGGAACGACAGTCCAGCTGTGTCCCGGGAGCGTGCACCGTCTGCAGGCTCCTGTCGTGTTCACGGCGCAGGGCCAAACGCTGACGACGGCGGGGCAGCCGGAGGGCCATGACCGGGCCCTGCTGCTCGTCTCGGGCGAGACGCAGAGTGTCGCTGTCCGGTAGGCTATGAGATGCTGTGCGAGCTGACAACAGGGCGGACTGCAAGCAGTGCGGCGGGGCGCGTATCTCGCACCTAATCGTGGACGGAAACCGGCCACAAATGCTGCGTGTCATTGGCGGCGAGGCGCTGCTCGAGCTCGGCAACGCGGACGACCAGTCCGTGACGCACTGCCGCCTTCTGGAGCCGCGAGGGTGGAGCGCTCTCCACGTCCGAGAGGGCGACGAGCTGTCCTGCCGCCGCGCGACGCTGACGCACAACGTGATCGGCCCAGCAGGCGAGGAGTGGGACGACGACTACGACGGCATCGACGAAAAGCAGCCAGCGTGGGGCAACCCGCGCGCTGACGGCATCTCCTTGGCGTGCCGTGACTCGCTCGTCGAGAACAACTACGTCTTTGACGCGACGGACGGCGCCATCGTCCTCTTCGGCTCATCGGGATCCACCGTCCGGCACAACCGCGTCGACAGCAAGACGCGCGTCGTGTTGGGCGGCGTCAACCTCGTCGACTACGACCCGTGGGCGGGCGACTATGCCGGCGTGCTCGTGACGGACAACGACTTTTACGCACACGCGCGCTACTTCAAGGTCGGCATTGTCGTGGGCTTGAGTTCCTGGAGCGACGACACGGACAAGATCGTGCGCGGGGGAACGGTGCGCAACAACCGCTTCCACGGCAAGCACTTTGGATACGCGCTCGTCGTCTCGAGTGCCGAGGACTTTACGGTCCTCGACAACGTGGTCGACAAGGACGCCGTGTTCTCCGGTGTGCCCGGAGCGCGATGCCCGACCGCGCCCGAGAATGGCCCGCCCACAGCCTTCCTCATCAACAAGGGAAGTTCGCGGGGGACGTTCCAGCCCGACTTCCGCAACGGAGAGGTGCAGCACAGTGAGTCCTCATGGCGCGCGGCCAAGCTATGTGCTCGTCAGCGACAAAGCTGACCCCAGTCATCTGCGTCGAGCCCGACGACTACGTCCCCTGGCGTATGCGCGACAGTCCCGAGGCGATCGCAGCCGCGGAAGCCGAGGACACCGAGTCCGAAACCCCCTCCTCCGGAACGCTGATCGACGACTCGAAGCTCGCCGACGCCCTAGTCGCGTATCAGGACAAGCTCCTCTCCGCGATCCAGGATGTGGAGCGCCGCTCCCATCTCCAGCTCCCCGGGAAGGATCCAGTCGAGCACGGGGTGCATGCGCGTCCGGCCGATTCGGACGAGGACGGTGCGGGACAAGAGGGGGGACAGGAGGCAGCCGAGCGCGCCCTGCGACACAAGATCGAGCGCCTCGAGCGGGCGCAGCGCAAGATTGAGCGCGAACTCGGCGCGTTCAAGTATGCGTTTGGCCAGTTTGCCGAGTTTTGCGATGTCCAGATTGCGAGCAATAATCGCAACTTGCTCGAGAACGTTTACAAGCAGTTCAAGGACCGGAGACTGCGCACTGTCTCCACCGCGGCTAGCTCGCGCGCCACGGCTATCAAGGCTCGGGTTGCAAGAGCCCGCGGCGTCAGTATCGCCGCATGGGTAATTGGGCTGCTCGCCTTCCTTGCCTTGTTCACGCTCATCCTCCGTCGCTTCTACGCCGGGCAGCGGTACAAGGGCCTCAAGACGCATTAGATCATAGACTTTTCCGGTAGTTAGTCGACAAAGTGGTGATAAGTTGGATGTATTTTCTGAGAACTTTGATCAAACCTGGCCAACGATGCATTTTCTAATAACCTGTTTTTCATGGTAGTACAAGTATCGCACAGCGAGGGAGAGTGCACGAGCAACGAGTAGTTGAGAACCCTGAGCTGTATCGATAACGTCGGGAGATGGGTGAACGAAGTAAGACACAAGGAAAAACAAAAGCGAAGGGTGGCGAGGGCAGGGAAGAACCCTCGGGGAAGACGTCTTTTGAAAACCAGATATCGACTGTCTCGACGACACGGACAGGGGACAAGGTATGGTAGTTTGGGATTTAGTTATACACTTTTGGTTGATGGGGGGATGGGATCAAGGAGACAAAATTGTTCTTGGAGCGAGACAGATGACGGGATATTTGTGTTTTGTTGTGGTGTTGTTGTTGACTCTTCGGACGATATGTTGACAGGGCGATAGATCGGAAGTCGATCACATACCCGCCAACCCCGGCAGCTGCCACACGCAGCTAGCGCTCACTGCCTGTGCGTCGCAGGGTAAATGAGTCCAGTCGGCAGGATGCACTGTCCGTCCTCGCGAACGAGGAACACGGGCTGAGGGTGCGCTGACGGCACGGGCTCCGCCGCTGCCATGACCTCGTGACTGGGGTTGTCAGCGCTTAAACCCTAAACGCGTGCGGTGTTAAGGGGTGTTAACTTACCACCTGACCTCGTTGTGGACCGCCGGCTGATCTCCATAATAGACGATGTGGCACGCATGACCATCAGGTCGTTTCGTGAAGCCCTTTCCGTAACTGGTCCGGTCAGCCAATCACGCACCCGTGGGTCGTCTTATTGGGGTTCGGGTCGACTTACAATGTTACCAAGGGCATCGTCGCCATAGACGTGTACTGGTGGTTGTATTTGGCCATCGTAACCTCGGCACTCATGTTGGGCGGGAGTAGTCGGTGCGCCATCGGGAAAGGCGCCAGAGGCTCAGAGAGCTCAGAGGCGTAAGGAGGCACATAGAAGGTGTACGTAACCTGCTCGGTGCTGACGATCGACCAGATGCACACGTCACCAACGTCCAGAGTCCAGTAGGTACGATCTTGGACGACAGGGACATTTGTGAGCATGCCGTTAGCCGAGAAGTCGAACGACCCGCCGGACGTCGGAATATCAGCAGAGGCACGCTTCTTGTGCATCGGTCGCTGAAGGGGACCGCCTCGGCTGTTCGTGGTTGATCCCGTGCGTTGACGACGAACAGGACCTCCGTCGGTCGAAGGCGGCGGAAGAGGGAGCTCGCCCGACAACGGGGAGAACAGCATCGACGACGACGACTTGCGGCTATGGGCGCCAAAGTAGTCGCTGGAGGACGAGGAAGAGATCGGACTGGGGGGTCCCGACGGCAGCGCGACTGAAGCAGTGTGAGGCGTCATAGGCAGCACACCGAAACGAGTCTGTGGGGTGTTGGGTAAGCTTGCGGGCCGGGCGGCAGCGCTGCCGCGGGCAGAGGCAGGGACAGGGGTCCAGCGGCGCTCAGCATTAACGAACTGCTCGCGAACTGCCTCCTGGTCACAAGAAAGCCACAGTCCACCATACGTCGGGTCGCGCTGATAGTTGCGCATGGACTCCGGCTGGTACACCTCGAATGCAACCTTCTGGAGTTGCGAAACAGCGTTGCCAGGAAGCTCGCCCTCAGGGCAGGCGATCGGGTTGTCCGTAGCGGTGCCGTCCATACCGACAACTTCGGATCCCTCGTCGTTGCGGCGGATGACGAGGACAGGCGAGACCAGACCGGTCTGCAGGGACTGAAGCACGACAGTGGAGTTGTAGCGAATAGGCGGAGCCATATGAGCAGGGATGGCGTTGCTGGGGAGGTTGGGCCACCCAGGGTTCGGCGACTTGACGTTGCTAACGCCAACCGGCTGAGTTGGGTCGACGAGGTAGATAATGAACGACTCCCAAACGCTCGGGTTGACAGTGAAGCCACGGAAGATGCTCTCTGAGGGAGTTACATCCGGAGGAAGGGCACCGGATACAGGCTTGCCGTCCGACCCCTTGAAACGAGTGAGATCGATGGGCACCGAGAGATATCTCGTTGACGACGTCTGCGACTTGACTCGGTTGAACAGTGCAATGGTGGACCCGTGCTGGATGATGAGCTCGGCCGACTTGGAGCTCGACTTCTTTTTGCTCGGTTTCGAAATGACCTTGATCTCCTTGGACTCAAACACGCCAATAACACGGTCAGGTGCAGCCTCGGTCATTGTGCCCTTGGCCGGCCCCCATCCGTGCGGCCCCGCGTGCTGCGGGCTCGGAACGCGAACGGTGACTAATGCCTTGACTTCCCTGCGCTTGCCGTCGCTGTCGGAGATGTGGAGGTTCTTGCCAGCCACATTACCGAGGAAAGGCTTGTCGTCCTCGGTGATGGCTTGCGTGTGGATCTTGTCATCCAATGACTTGTTGTCAAGGGTAGTCCATTGGACATGCACGTCCTTGACCGCAGCCTCACCCGACAAACTGATGTTTACACGAGGGGGGATGAGCGGGGAAACGGGGCAGTCGTCCTTGTTAGAGGTGAACCACGACTTGCCGACCAGAGTCGCCTGAGGGTGCGGGCACAGGAAGCGCTTCTCAGTACCATAGCTCTTCTGTCCGACCTTGGGCGACATGATGATGATTTTGCGCTCTCCAAACGCTAAGCGGTTCGGGGCGGCGTTGTACATGCGGAGAGCCTGGTTCAGCAATTCGGGGCGCTGCTGCGCATTTCCGTTCAGCTGCGACATGTCGAAGGAGGCAGCACGCTGATGCGTATTGGCCAGGTGGGCGTGTCCTCCGAGCGCGGGCGACTGCTGCTCCATGACGAGAGCCCGGGCTAAGGGCATCGACAGATCCTCGACACCACTGTTCCACTCGTGTTCAGTGGAACTGGCCGACAGAGACGACTGGCGGCTCTCGATGAGCAGATCGGAGAAGCTCTTCGTGGGTTTCAACATCTGGTGGGGCAGTTGTGAAGGAGAGATGGTGCCGGGGTCGTAGAAGGTAGGCGGGGGGATGGCTCCGCCCATTCCCATGTCATGCTGGAACGGGGCGTAGAAGTTGGGAGTCAGAATACGGTCAACGCCTGCCATGTCAACGCCAGAAAGGTCCAGGCCAGTGAGAGGCGGGGACATGGCGGAGCCGGGCTGAGTCTGCGGGATGTGGAAGTTGGAGCCCGTGGTGTCTAGGGCCAGAGCAGGGCGCTGCATGTTTGGGGGCAGAGGCGGCACCGCAAAGCCGAACGGCGAGGGAGGGGGCATGCCGTTGGCCATGAGGTTGAAGCCGTAGGCGGACGCAATGGCGTCATGACCGGCACCGGTCCCCGGGTCAAGGCCGAGGCCGTTAGTCTCGTCTTTGTTGTTCTGGCCCATGGGGAAGGGGATATGGGGAGCGAACGAGACGGGCTATACGACGGTCAGCAAATGATCGAAACGGAGGAGAGAAAGCGGAAATGCCGAGCCGGACAGCGATCACGCCGGAGCCGTCGGGCGAGGAAAAGGAAGGGGTCATGATTCGATTACTCACCCCGCCGTCGGTCTGAGAATTGTGGAACATGGGTCCTGCGGGTTGGCTCGGGGTTGCAGGCCACGAGTGGAAGTGGGAGGAAGAACCAGCAGTGGACTGCGGTTGTGAGGGGTCGATGGAGATGGAAGTGTTGCGGCTTCTGAGAGTAGTAGATGTCGAGGGGGACTGGGAGGAGGGAGAGGTGAGATGGGCGAGGTCAAAGTAATCCGAGGGGCCGGGTTCTATCATGATGGTCAGCTGCAGCACGCGTATGCGTAGTGCGGTCTATGATCGCGGGGTCGGTTGGGGGGGGGGGGGGGTTCTTGGGGTGCAGGGTATAGGGAGAGGTCGGTAGCTGGGTAGATGAGAGCTGGGAGGGGGAAGAGGAAGGAAGGACAGGAAGAGGAGGTGAGCGAGGCTGGGTTGGCTGGGCTGGGCTGGGCTGGATTATGCCGGATGCGATGATAGACAGGGGCGGGGTAGGCAGGCTTGGTGAGGAAGGACGCAAGGAGGATGCACGCTGGCTGAGGCAAGGGATGGATGCACGGATGCACGGAGGAGGGCCGAGCGAGCGAGCGAGCGACTGGCAGGTTGAACTGCGACGAGAGGTGGTGCGGTGATACAGGGCCGCGACGTCGAGCGAGGCCAGCGAGCGACCAGGGTAGGGCAGGAGGAAGCAGAACAGCAGAAGCAAGCAGGCAAGCAGGGAAATTAGGCAGGGGAAGCACGAGGTAAGGAAGGAGTCGAAAGGATGCACAGTAGGGCTAGTCTGCTAGCCCAGGGCTGGCGCTGCAAGCCCTAGGCACGGGCAGGACTGCTGACCCAGGGCAGAGGCCGCAGGGTAGCCAGGGACTGCCAGGTCTGCCAGGTCAGACAGGTCAGACAGGGCAGACAGGGAAGACAGGGTGCTAGGGCTGCCAGGGACTTCGAGCACACGGTGTGGGGAGGCAATGTTGTGTATGGGGTAAGGGTGCTCATTGAGCTTGACACTACTTGTCTCCCTCATCAGAGACGGCTCAAGCTCGACGACAGGTGCAAAGCCATTTACACCGGGAAGCGTTACTTAGAGTTTGCCAGAATGCAATAGCCCTTAGCCCATTACAACTGCACATGCCAGCATGCCAGCAAGTACCGTCCGTCAGGAACTCGTCATTATTGTTGACTGCGCCCGTCCATGGACTAGACACAGCCAACAGAAGATCAAAAGTCCCGACAACAACGACCACGATTCCCGCATCGGAAAGACCAGCTAGCGAAACACAGATGGAAACATATGCTCAGCAGTATCATTCTCCTGCCCCTGTCTCTCTGCTGCGGCGCAAAGTTCGGTGAAGGAGGAGGGAGAAGAAGGAACGGTGAACGTTCCAGCCCGACCGTGGGCATGTGGAGGGAGACATCATGCGGATGCAACGGGAGCACAGCCTCGACCGCGCACGGACAGGGGCGAGAGATTACTCACTGTGTATGTGACGGGGTTACGACTAGTGCGGGCGTATGGGCCTGCGATAAGATAGAATGCACGGACGAGTGTTGAGTGCACGAGAATCTGGACAGTGATGTGTGGAGGTGTGGTATGCGTTGGGAGGGGCACGGGCCTTGTTGACTGTTTTCGCTCGATGGCAGGCGGTCGGGCGGTGACGTTGACGATATGCTGAATGCGATGGTAATGAAAGCGCCTCTGCTTTTGACTTGATCGGTCAGAGGGAGATGATTGCTTGGATCAGGTAGAAGAGTTGCGGCTTGGCTGGCTGGGCGTCCGAGTACGAAAAGGATTTGTCGTCGGCCGTCGTAGCGGATAGTGTAAGACGTTGAGGCGCCAGGCGGATGGTAACTGTTTGACTACTACTTTCGGCAACTGAAAGACTAAGGTTGGTCGCTAGTCCCTAATCAGAAGCAAGTCGAGATCGCGGAGGAAAGTTACGATCGATAACGAAGCCCGCTCGTCGGGAAACGCGAGGCGAGTAGAGAAGGGGATGAGTTGAGCTCGAATGTAGAGCAGAGCAAGGATGTGGATGGTGTTTAGGTGCAGGGGATCAAGATAGGATAAACAACCAGACCAGGTGACTGCGGGCTGTTATGGGCGAGCGAGTTGTGGGATGTGAAATGTAATGAATATAGGTATGATCAGATGAGCGGGTTACAATGTGAGATGCCTAGGGTGTAATGTCAATCAGAGTTGTTTCTGGGAGATATGTCGATGCTGGGCGCTGAGGAGAGGCTTGGCTTGCTTTTGGGCCGGAAAAGAGGTCGGATGCTTGCTCTTGTTGAGGTCGAGGCGAACGTCTAAGAAGCCGGGCGACCACAAGCTCAATAGTGAGCCGTTGTTAGGAGGGGCGGAAAAGGGGGTACGTAAGGTGGGCCTTCGTGGGGGTAGACGGGCCCTTACAGAATGCCAGGGGTCTGGACCGGCTTTTGGAACGTCGGATTGAGACCGCAGAGATAGAGCACGAAGCTGCCGGGTTGGGTTGCGGCAGAGACTGATGGAATGGGCAGGTGCAGGCGGGATGAAGAGCGCAGGTTGACGATCCGGGCTCCTCGTCTCCGACAGTTCGAGAAATTCCGAAAGAGCTTTCTGAGCTTTCCGCGGTTGCGCGATGGAGGAAAAGCTCGAATGACGGCAGTGAGGCGGGGAAGGGGAGGTGGAGGCAAGGAGTGTTTGGGAAGCCACTGATGTCTGATGTCTTATCGACTGTGACGGCCGTCAGTCGGACAGCAATGGAAAAGCAGGGAGGGAGGGAGGGAAGGAGAGGGGAAGACGAAGTCGGGGAAGGGTTCTATGCAAGACAAGGGCTGTGGGTGGTGAAAGCGATGAGGGTGACTGCTCGTTATAAATGTCAGTCGTGCTTCCGAACACTGGACATCAGCCACGGCACCATGGCAAGTTGCAGGCGTGAACTCAGGTAAGCCGCCGCAATGTGCACATCATCGGGCTCTTGGTTACCAGTGTCAGGCCATCAGGACATGGCAAACGGTAGGCAGAAGCGTATCAGTACCAGCAACAAGGGAACGATGGTGTCAGCGTATCAGAGGTGCCGGCTGCTGGCGGATAGCCCGCAAGGCGTTAGGGAAGGCCGGCGAGGCGAGAGATCAGCGTGAGCTGGAATGAGGCAGGAGAGCCCAGCCTGGCTTCGGGAGGAGACGACTTGCAGCCTGTGGCGTTGTGGCCGGTGGCCTATGCCGACTGGGATCTGCGACTCGCACGGCCTATGCTCTTCGGCCAGATAAACCTTAGACAGACATTGCTGACACCTGCTCCTTCCGCGCCAGGAGTCAGGGCAGGGACTAACTAAAGCTAGTTCTCCAGATACCACAATCTGTCCTTCCAGCCAGACCAACCCAGCTGCGATGTCCACAGGGTATCGTGTATTCTGTCTGAAAGGAGCTGTGCAGCACAATGAACAGCTCACCGTCGTGAGCATGAGCCCAACGGGGCTGGAAAGCAGATAGCCGTGCTCAATAGGGATGGTGAGGGGAGAGGCTACACAGGGAGAGGAAGGGCTGCTGCGGCTCGCGACTCGGTTCCTCTTGATCCTCTCGGTGCCTCGATTGCAGACCCTCGGGCATTCGGATCCTCGCGGAGCACAAGAAGAGGGTAGAGCAAGCGGCCAGAGTCCTCGTACAGCGCACAGCCAAGTTCGGCCAAGCTGACCAGCGAAGCGGAGGGTAAGGGGCAGGCGGTCGCGCGGCCGAGAGCCAGCAGGACGAGAATCCGAGGAACCTCCTCGGGTGAGGACGACGCAGGTATCAGGTACTCCGCTCCCTCAGCCCCCGGCCCAGGTGGCGATCTGGGCAGGGCGACCGCGCGGGCAATGCAGGCCAAGGCCGTTGCCCAGGCGGAACCAGATTGCCTCAGTCCTGTCTACCTCTGCTGCATGCACAGGCGGAAGGGCGTTGCGGAACCACGGTCCGACGATAATTGCGTGTTGCTTTTCGCTCGCCGCTCTCGCTCTCGCTCCCTCCTGTCCCTCCTGTCCCGTCATCATCCGCCTCCTTTCCTCGATCCATCGCCAGCTCGCCTATAGGACTCATCTACCGCAATGCGTTGCTGCGTCCATGCCACTCAACTCACGCACGTCTCGCTTGGTGTACAGACTTTTTCCACTTATGATGGTGCGATCCGAATGGCAGAGAGCAGCCCGAGTGCATTCCTCGTTCCGACCCGTTATTCAACGATCCAACTTGACAAGCCCCGCAATCCGCATGACTGTCGTGATCCCTCTCCCGGCAAGCGTTTACGACATGACCTCAGCATTCCAGCCAGCCCCTCATTTTGAGCCTTGTCCCATGGACATCGTTGAACCGTGTCCGCAGGAATTAGTGCAGGTATCGGGCATTGGAACCCCTGTGCGAGCCGCACCCCTGTAGCAAGAAGAGCATGCTCCAGAGCCTCCAGGAATCGGCAGGTAGCGACAGGCTATGTCAGTAGTCCCGAGGCTGTTACTCCTCAGCTATCCACTCGCTCGGGTCTCTGTCGCATGGCATCTCTACCGTTAGTCTTTGCGGCAGCTTCACACCGGCGGGCTGTGGCACGCAGCACCACCAGCAGACAATGTATTCCGGTGGCAGTTCCCTACGCAACAGCAGGTGATACCAGCACTCATGATCTCCACCTGGATCAACTCTGGTTAACGATGATCTGCAGACCCAATGCACCTCCGGGTTACATTCGCTTGATCATGGAACAAAGTCTATTTGGATGTCAACAATCAACAACCCACTGATCACCGAGGTTCGGGCAGCCTTGATCATTATGTGATGGGAGAGCCCGGTCATATCCCCGGAGTGATTACTGGAGAGACCAAGGTTTGGATTTGAGTTTGCTGTGATCGCAGCAAGCTCCAACAAGGTACGACCGTAAGCTTGGAGTGCAATCCTCGCGATCAGGTGCCCAGCGAGTTTGACGACAGGCAGAGGACCGGGACGCCAGCTGGAATCGCCATTCATACCCTCGACAGGGTGTCAGCCTGCCCGAGGCAGTCAGGGTCATGGACCGAACCCTTACGTGCCGTTGCATGGCCCTAGGAAACCACTGAGCCTGCAACGTTATTACTCATCGTTTCATGACAGCCTGCCTCAGGGCGCTCCAGAAAGCCTTACGACCATTAGTCACATTGCGGGGTCCGCTGAGACAACTCGGATATGCGGATGTCGTCCTCTTGCGCGCCCACATGGAACGAATCCTCAACGCCTCGACGCCTTCGAAGCCTCGTTGTCGAGGCCCGCGCAGGCGCCCACACACACGCCCGTGGCGCTCAGGCAAGAGGCTGGCCAACAATAGACAATCCGTAGCGCGTAGCGCCGTAGCGGGGATCTGGTGGAGCCAGTTGGCGCCGGTGCATCATGGACTAGCGCGCCTGCTTAGAGTGGTGAGCGATCGCCCTTTTGGCTGCTCCACCATACCATGCGGCATGCGCACATACGAGAAACTCGCAATGTGTCCGTCCCATGCACTTAGGGGCGGAGAAACAGGAGCAGGTGACTCGGGTCGCCTCGAGCACTCCGCATCAAGTGCGCCGCATGCTTCCCAAACCTTCCTAACCGATGGTCCTCTACGCTAGTGGTGCTTACGTGTTTGGACCAGAGGCTGCAAGATGTGCCGTACCTGCACTTCCTGTATTCCGTGTCGACCTGACCCCGCGTCTGGTGAGCACCGGGTGTGCCCCGGTATCTATGGTGGGTCGGAGACCGGAGGACAAGGTGAAACGGAACACAGACGGAGTGATCGAGTTGACCGATGACATCATACATGCGATCGCGATACCGCGAGCAGCGATAGCCTGGTACACACGCTGTTGCCCTATCAACCTGACGATTCGACGTTGGAGAACCACCTGACCCTGCCCCACCCCTCTACGACCTGTTGCTCGCGGTAATTCGCGGCCAGCCGTCACAACCCGCACGATCCCTTGCTGGGACCTCGGTATGCGGATGTCGTCAATGGCATGTGATAACGTTTAGTGCGCTCGATAACGACCCCTTCTCTCGGGGTCTGTGCACTGAACTCATGCAGCCGGCCCAGCCCTGCGCCTCCCTGCATCTCCCTCCCCCCTCCTGCCCTCCTGCAGTGGACAGTGGTACGGGTCGGCCTGGCGGACGTGCATAAGCAAACAAGCGTATGGCGCTGAATTGGTGGCCCTGTGCTAATCCCTAGCGCAGAAGCATGCGACCCTGCCAACCCTTCTCTGCTGAGGTGTCCATCCCTCACATCGGAGCGGGCCGTGCACAACGCCCCTCCTCGCTAGCCAACAGCGCAGCTTGCGGCAAGTATTTGAGCTCCACCGTCGCACTGCATTGAAAGAAATATACATGAGGAGTGCTGGCCGAACCACCGAGCCCCTGCAGCACTTGCTGCAGGAAACAGTTCATGAAGCAAGCTGTTTATCCGCTTCAATACTGCTATCTCCTGAAGCTGTCTCTGCGCTAATCTGGCTTCTGTCTGACCGCCTCCGCATACTACGGACCCCAAACGTCAGCGGCTCTCGCGGTTGCGTGTTCCCAGTCTGAGAACTGAGCAGCTGACACACTCGAAGCAGTTGGATCTAGTTTGACCTAACTGGGTCACGGGTCATGGACCCCGGGTTCCGGCGTGCCGTGTCGAGGCCACCGCGTGCCTGATCGTGGAACAAGCACGAGTCGCACGGCTCGCACGGCTGCGGGGGGCCTTTGGCTTCTGTGACGGCTTCTGGAGACTCGGGTTTGGGTGGATTCGGGCCATTTGGCAGTTGCTTCTTGCGTCAGTCTTAGTGGGCTGTAGCGCGAGGCTACCTTTCATGTTCATTCATGCCTTCCTGTTTCAGTCTAAGCCAGGTGAGGATTGTGTAAGCTCTGTTCGCTAGGCTACTCTATTCGATGCTGCTGTCAAGACCAAATACCTCTGCTTGCAGATCTTCCCTCAAACCAACAATTGAAAGAGTTCGCAGCCATGCAGCAAACTCAAAATGCCTCGACGAATCACGCCAGAACAAGCAGTTGCTACGCCACAAACGACTGAGACAATGATCCAGAGAGCAGTCCAAACAGTTCGAGTTGACACAGAGCTACGGGCCAAACAGGAGGACCCACTTGCCATGATCCGAGACCCATGTACCCGTGACATAACGTACATCGTTCCTCGCAAGCCGAGGTTGGCTGTCAGTGCACTGCCCGCTGCACTGCTCCAGGCGGCCGGGGTACCTGTACGCCCTCGCTTCGGCATCTAAGTCGCCTACTGAGCTTGCTAGCAGGGCGGTTACTCACTCGATCTCGGTGCTATCTCGGTGCTTGCCGCAGTTCATCTTATGCTTCTTTCGGCGCGCGCTATGCGCCACGGCGTGAGCCACGGCGCAACCAGCCTACGCAGTCTACGCAGTCTATAGTCAGCCTAGCTCGTGATCTCTCTCCAACGCCGTGTCACTGGTCTGCAGCTGCTTGCGCCATAAGCGCTTGCACGCTCTCTGGTATTTGTCGACGTCTTTTCACTAGCCCGCCAGAACTGCGCAACTTGTTCGCCTCCGTGTCCGGTCGCAGCATCCCACGATAAGTGGTGCGCGGCGACGCGGCGCCCAATGAATTCACAAGTGCCTTCCCCGCGGCTCTCCAGTCGCTCCGCTGGGCCGCTGACGCCGCCGTCCTCGTCCATTGCTGCCGTTGCCACGGACCCGCGGTATCGTTCGTCCAACGTCATCACCCGAACCCTCAACCAGACCCTGCTGACCAGATCATACCTGACGTGCTCGTTACGAGTCCGTGACGATCCAGTTCCTCGGAGCACGGCGCGCTAAAGGGTATGTATCGGCTTCATCTTTCGCTATCGTCCTATCATCTCAGGCGTCGTCGACATCGTCCCGTAGTTCCCTGGAGGTTGCTCCGAATCAATGCAGACGTCCTACTGATGACAGAGATTCCCATCGCGTGAGGACAACCTTAGGTGCACATCGTCCTACGCACCCATCTCACTCCACAGCTTACGGGCCGGCTGTCCTCTGCGGGCAAGCAAGGCCGCATACCCCAGGCTTGGCCAATTTGTGCCAGTTTCACAGGCGTCGGCATCCTCTCGCAATTGAGAGTCTGTGGCGGACGTCTGCGTTGAAGCATTTCACCACCGTGCGGAATGCTCGCACCCACCCACCCCTTCAGTGGGTTCCGGCCGGTCCACCGGGTGTGCTTTTTCGTTTCATTTCCTCTCGGCGGTCCAAGATCCACAGATGCAGATGCAAAAAGACGTAAGAGCAACCAGACTGCCAGCCCCCCATTTCTCTGCGACCCGTCCCTTCGACTTCTCCTGGGCCAGGCCAGGCACACGAGTGCCGCACTCACCCTGCATCCGCCATTTGCGCATGTCAGGTTGGCTGTCAGGCAGACCTCTGGAATCAGTCCATGACCGAGCTTCCCATACTCATTCATTGAGCTGCCCGCTGCCGACGCCCGGATGCCGTATTCCTGTAAAAGCTTTGCTCTAGCGCTTCTGCAGTCCTGCAGGCGCAGAGGAGCGTGCGCAGCACTTGTGTGGCAGAAATGCCTTGGTGAGCATCCGCAGGGAATCACAGGGACAACCGGAAGGTTAGAACCAAGGAAAGGACAAGCACAGGCGGTGCAATTCACTGCCCGGAGACTGAATTGTCGTCAGGCGGGTTGCTGCAGAGCAGCAAGGACGCACACTAGGGAGCGGAGATCACACAGCTGACCCGAGACGAGAAGCGGGATGCGTGTGAGGTGTGAGTGCGCATGCAAGCGTGCGAGTTGCGCTAACGCGTTGGGCTGGGACACTGTAATTAAGCAAAGGAGCGAACAGAGCGCAGCAAGTGTATCGTAAAGGACAGCGGCAAGGAGATGGGTGTGTGGCACAATTTGTTCGCAGAAACAGCCGAAAGGACAACCAAACGCCAACTAAGATCCCTTGGGTCCTTTGAGACCTTTGGGCACGTTTAGCAACATTGTGCAATACGTTTGGGCCAGCGCCAAACTGCGTACAGCACGTTCGGTGCTCTAGCGTCTTGATGGCTCGGTCGTCTGCCTGGACCGAGGCCGCACGACCGAGGAACCCAAGCCCCGAACTCCGGGCCGCAATGTTGGCTGTCCAGTAGGATCCTTCGTGACGTGTGAGCTGCAGGGGAGTACATATGCTTAAACCGTTGGAACCAGCCGCCGAGTGGGCCGGATGAACCAGGTTCGCCGGATCGGAGAGTGCGAGGTTGCTTCCTGAAGTCGCCGGACGGACGAGCGGGCGACACACGTCATCGCCGGCCGCACAGCCCGCTATACCTGCCGATCTGCACGATCCTGCGCGATCAGATCGGTGCCGCAGGGTAGAAGAAGGCTGGTCACACGCCCGAGGCCGAGTGCTGGAACCGAGTAAGAGAGACATGAAGTACGAGAAAGTGGTGCGAGGGGAAGAAGGAGTACGATTGCTCGTGCGTTTCGAACGTTCGGTCACACTTCGCTCCTCGCTTGTCGCAAGCTCAGGTTGGAGCATGTGGTGTGCTACATGTGGTGCGGGATCATGTGGGGACGAATGATGTACTGGACAACTCACCGCAGAGGAACATGCGTGTGGAATGGTAGAGGGGTGCACGACGTGCGCGATCGCACAAACGAGGGCTGGAGGAACTTGAGGGACTCTGGGCAGTTCCAGTGCACCTGAAGACGACACTCTTACGTTGATTCCCATGCTATGCCCGGCCCACAGACGGGCTTTGCTGGCCACCAGCTGCGGGCTATCGCTACAGTGCTCAGCCGAGGGCGATATGCATATCGCCCTCTCGTCAGAGGCGTTCGATGCCAGGCTGAACTCAGTTTGCGGCGGAGGCGGCGCCGCCGGAAGAATGATCCTGGTATCGTCATCTCGCTCTCATTCACTCCCAGGCTTCTTCCAAGCTCCAAGCGAGTGGATTACGGGACAGTTCCCAGTTCCAGTGAATGAAAATGAATGGAGCCGCAGGGTTGTCCTGCCAGCGGGCACTGGAACCGTCCCGGCGACGACGAGCGCCCGCACCGGGATCTGGGGGATCTCGGCGATGAGTACGAATGTGGACCGAGGGGGCGATCAGCGGTGAATTGCAAGAGAGCTTGATCGACCCGGCTGTCTAAACCATAAGATCACCTTACGACCGTCCAGTCCACGGCCTGGGCCGCTCGAGACTGTCAAGGAGTAAGCATGGAGTAAGCATTAGGCGTGGCTGTGCGGAACTGTGCTAATCCAAGACATCTCGCACCTCGCAGGTACTCAGCAAACACCCGGTCTGTGCCAAACAAAAGCAGGACAACCGCTACTCTATCTCGAGCTCACTCAAGCTCACACCCAAAGCCAATCACGGCATGTCCGGGCCGTATCTCGTGCTGATGTGCCTAACTCTCTCGCACTTTCGGAATCCGGCTGGTATGCTTGACAACTCGCTCCTGAGCGTGTGTGCTAGCCTGGAGCTGACCTGAGTACCGACTGTCGGTGGCGACAGGGCCCAGAAGCCTAGAAGTAGGGACGCAGGCTCAAGGTTGTTCCTCAGATCCTCGTGTTCCCTCCGTGCCCTTCGTCCGTACCTGCATACTTGTGTTTTCTCCATGGCCGCATCTGTGTCCGCATGTGTAAAGGAGGAACATTACGTCCTCGACGCCTTTGGCCCTTCACATCTGTCCGTGACCCATGTGGGTCCGCAGGTCCCTGGTCGTGGGCGCCGGGTGGCTTTGAGCTTCCATGAACTTACTGGAAGTTCCAGGGGTTCTCCATGCATTCGTTCGCTACGATCCGACTCGCCTGGTCCGGAACAGGGGCAGCATGGGCATGCCCATGCCGCCTCTGACGTATGAAGTGCTGACAACAGCGGACGAGAGCCCAGATCCGAAGATGGCGGAGAACGCCGCACCCAGGCCGCAGTGCGGCGTCAACGGGGGCCGCAATGTTCAGTTACGCCACACGCAATGGCGTCGTTCGACAAACATGCACAGCAGGTAATGTCACCATCATCCTGCTGCCGAGGCTGACGAAGCGCCATGTATGGCCGCACTGCTGTTCGGCGTCCAAAGAGCTGGCCGCGTGCCACATATCGGCCGTCTGGGGGGTGATGTTGATGTGTGGCGGATACAGTGGGTTTGAAGTGCTCCACTAACCAAAGCCAGCAGGTCTCGCCCACAGCTTTTTGCGCCGCCGTTTGCAGAAGCTCAGTCTCCGTACTCGAACGGACTAGATGGACTGGGTAAGCGGCATGGTCCGCCTGGTGAGAGGCCGAGTCAGGAGCTTGAATCTCCCTGCACATCCGAGGCGCGCCTCTGGCGCCGCACTAACAGTGTCCCAATGGTGGCGTACACAACTGGCAGTCTTGCTCATGAGGGGACGAGGGTGCTATACAACGGCAACCTTCACTGAATGCGCCACTGACTGGCAATGTCCTGACGCCCTTTGATAAAGCCGGTCGACCGGACGCGGCGAATGCCCACCTTGACCTTATCGCGGATGTACGCGGTGTGGAAGAGCCGAATAAGCTTAGCAGAACGGGGGCTCTCCGCTCACATCGCGCATAAAATGCATCGCGGTGTCGGCTACCATCATGAGAGGAGGGTCCTCACCGCTTGGTATGGCGCGCTCTCTGTTGCTTGAACTCCTCCGCGAGGTGCGTCTTCAGCTGAGGCATGTTTCCGAACTCATTATCGCAATACAGGCAAACGAGCGGCGATTTCAGGAGAGCTTCCTTATCGCGCTTGGATATGACGAGCTTCTGTTCAACATCAGCAACTGAATCTAGATAGCGTTGCGCTAAGTTCAGCATGTATCCCAGTGGACCCCTAAGTCGGTCTTCCGCAGGGAGTGTGGGGTGCGCGCCTCTTCAAGCATGAAATGAAAGAATGGGGGGAATAGTGGGGGATCGGAGCCTTCTGACAATGCAGGTGGCTGAACAGGGAAGGCATTCAATTAACCTGGGCATCCGTAGAGACGGATACCGGTGTAAGTTCAAGACCCTCCCGGGTCCTGCTCGCTTCTCGCACATGTGATACGCGGGGTAGGCTACAGGCAGACGTTCTCACCAAGATGTGCCGCTCGTCACGATGTCCGACAAGCAGCGCACCCGTTCCTCACAGACGGACACTCGTCCCTCAGCGTACTCACGTCATCGGCCTCATCGAGAGGAACAAAGAACCCCAGCTTAGGGTTGAAGCTATTGTAATGCTTCTTTGTCTTCAGGCTCGGGGACACGAGATCGTCCGAAATCACATGCAAGTGCAAGTGCCTGTGGGCTGTGTCAGCATCCGTTGCCGCTCGTAACCGATGGACACTGCCGCCGGACCGAGATCCGCTTGCGGTGTGTCCCGCACTAGACATTGCGGAAGTATGACCGCTGGTGAATGCAGAGGAACAGGACGTCATGAATGGGAACGGAAATCTGGAGTGCCTCGTCTCCGATCAGACGGTCACGATGGCCGTGCGGAGACGATGCGGCCAAGACTTGGTCACGAAAGCTTTCCTGATTCCTCTTTCGGTGCTTGGAAGAAACAGGCGCGCTAGGACACCGATACTCCTACAGTGTCCGTCGCTCTTGCGGTGCAGCGGCCGCTGATGCTGACACGGACGATAATGTATACGCAAGACTTACCTCATAGATGGGATAGAATGGAAACCGGTGTTAATTTGCCACTCGAAGCCATGAGTCTTCACCATCTCATCGCGCACCATGTCCACGACCTCTGTCGCAGCGTCTGTCAGAGCGGCAAGGACATCCTTGTAGTCGGGGTCTTGAAGCAGTGTGCTCAAGTTGTCGAGCTCGGCTTCCTTGAGTTGCTTCGTGTCCGAGACAACGAAAGGGATCTTGGGCAGGACGAGAAAGTGGTACATCGCCTTAGGGTAGGCGTCAAACACAGCGATGCACCTCGGCGTCTCCAGGAGCAGCACATTAGGAGGAAGAGACGCCGTTGCGTTCTTCACCTTCGCGAAGTCTCTCAAAGCGAACAGGTTCATGGTCCGCAGTTCAATGCCCTTGGCGCCGTTGTCCCGTGGCGTTCTCAATGCCTCAGCCTTGGTCGGAGACGAGATCGGCTGCGGCGTTTGAATACTCCTGCGACTCAGCTGAGGCTGAGAAAGAGCTCGGGCAGGGGCAGGTGCTGTTATCAGCAGCCTACGTATTCCCCTATCGACGCGCAGACCGAGCTAGATAAGTCGGTATCCGACGACCGTTCCTGCTCGTGATGGCAGAGAATGCGGGGCCAATATGACAGGCGTCGTACTTTTGTGGAGGCTCCACCACGTTGTCCTCGAAACCAATCTGTCCCTTCAGCTCTGTTCACCACGTCGCAGATGACCTGGCAGCTGTCGACGTACCACGCGGTCAGTCGTCGAGTGAGCCTAAGCTGACGTCCGAATAGGTCCCCGTGGTATGGCGTTAACGTGATGTGAACAGAAGGCACAGTGCTGGAATCTTTCGCAGACTGTGAGGACGTCCGGATGACGAGGCGTTTCTGTTGCTTGGCACGTTTCGATCTGTGAAAGAAGCTCTTGTCGGTGCCTGATTCGAAGGACTTCCAGTTTCAGTAGTTGTTGGTAAAGCGTGAGAGCGGTACAACGGATTCGGTACCCGAAAGCTGGACAGTCAAGGTCAAGATCCTCGGATCCTCGTATTCATGACTGAGCAACCGCCTGCGCAGCCTGAAAAGAGAACTGACCTCCTGTATCCTGACGTTTTGCTCTTGCGAATGTTAAACAGCGTAAGTGATGGGGCTGACCTGTTGCACGGCTCGCACGTTAAATGTGTGGGAATGCTGAATCGTTTGAGGAACGCGCGTCTGGAGAGACGCGAGATGACGCCAAGTCCATCGTACACGGACTACTGCAAACCTCCGCCTCACATGTCTGACACGTGATGTTTATCACGTGACATCGCCTTGTCTACATCCGCGTCGAGAGCAAGATGGTAGCTCCGTTGGTCCCCCGACAGCATCGCCTGATGGGCTAGAAACCTCGGTCCAGAACGTCAATGGACCCTCAACGCGGGACTTGATGTTTAGAGTTGACAAATGAGGAGCACGGGCGTTGCGGCCCCGCCCTAGGCTTAAGCAGATGAGGATGTGCCAGCGAGGCCGGGCCACAATCCGACGTCATGTGCGGGCCAAGAATGACGTCAGGCATCATTCGTACGGTACTAGCCACCCACTCAGAGTCGCAGGTTTCTGGTTTCGCTGGGCGATTGACGTCATGACAAGCGAGCAACCGGCCCGGCTGTTGGCATCAGTGGCATCAACGGGACTCGCTGTGCTCCAGGAGGTCCGAAAAGTGCTCGTCCTGCTGGCCCTTTTTAGACGCAGCGGTTCATTGAGAACAGATACCTCCCACCTCCGTTTCTTGCTACGAACCACGAACACAATGCGTCCCGCCGCCATCCGCCTCTCTGTCTCTCGCGCCCAGGGCGCCATGGTGAGTTACTGCAATGTTGCGGACGCGATCAAGCCAGGTGGCTTGACGTGGCTGCTCGCTGCCACTAGGCGACGCGTCTGGTTTGTCGAAGAGCAGGTGGGCTGATATTCCCTCAGCGCCCCGTCGCCCGCCCTATTGGCATGCAGGCTCGTCCTCGCGTTGCCCAGCAGTCCCAGAAGATCTCGCAGGTCCGCTACAACTCGTCGTCCTCGGGCGGCTCGGGCGATGTTCCCAACACTGTCATTCTCGCGGCTCTTGTCGCGATCGCTGTCGGTGGATACGTCTACCTCAAGCCCATCCGCAATGTCGCTGCCAAGGTCGACCAGGCTACCGACCAGCTCCAGGGCGTCGGCCAGAAGGCCCAGAAGCTGGCTGAGCAGGGCGCCGACATTGCTCAGGCAGGAGCTGAGAAGGTCGCCGACCAGGGCGCTTCCGGACTCATGGACCTCGCGGGCATGATCTGGCCCGCTGGTGCTGCCCTCGCTACCGGCGGTATTGGTGGTCTCCTCACCCAGCTCAAGGGCGGTGACCTCGACAACGTCATTGAGAAGCTCAAGAAGTATGGCGGTGACGATGTCAAGAACATCATCGACGAGGTCCAGAAGGCTCTCCAGAAGGCCGACAACGACCCCACCAAGGTTGACTGGAAGTCGCTCGCTCAGTCGCTCTCCAAGCAGTACGGCGGCAAGTACCAGAGTACCATTGACGTGAGTACCGAGGCATTTCTCAGAAGCGTTGGAGCGCTGTACTGATACGTCTCCCAGACTCTGATCGGCAAGGTCCCCTCGCAGGACGAGATCAACAACTACCTGAAGAAGGCTAAGGAGGCCAGCAAGGACCAGCTCAAGAAGCTCGACGACGCCGCCAACCAGGTTTACAAGTCGATCGAGAAGGCGTCGAAGGACGGCAAGGACACGGGCGAAGCCTTCGTCAAGGGTATCACGGACGCCACTCCCGATGACCTCAACAACATGATCGACCAGGTCAAGGACATGGCCAAGTCTGTCGGTATCCCCGCCGACCAGATCGAGAGCTACCTCAAGGTCAAGGCCAAGGACTCGATCACGAACGCGCAGGAGTGGGCCGACACGATCCAGAACAACGCCGAGACCTTCATCCAGTGGTCGCCCGTTGGCCCGGACACGATCGTTGAGAAGGTCTCCGAGTTCTCCCCCGCCATGGGCAAGGTCGTCCAGGAGCTCCTCAACGACGCCCAGGACAAGCTCAAGGCCGGCAAGGAGGTTCTCGACAAGGAGGGCGACAAGGCCAAGAAGGCCATCGACAAGTCGAGCGACTCCTCGTCCTCCAAGTCGTCCAAGAAGTAAAGCTAGCAGCAGTAGACAAGTAAAACATGTAGCAATTGGGAACCATCATGCATCTTTCTTGAATGTAGGCGAGCGGGTCGTAGCTTTGAGGACGCACAGATAGAGAAGGTGGTCACCGAGGTTGTCGCGCGATGTGCTACTGTGACGGGCCAAGCCTGCAAAGGTGACCTGTGCCCGAACGTCGATGGGGCGTTCGGTCACGTTTACACACATGCGAACCAGCCCACAGGTGTCCGCTATGCACGCCACGGTGCATGGCGCCGTTCCGAGGACTTGTGCATGCATAACGCCTAATTGTCGTAATTGTGGTGACCGCGGAGCAGCCGCCACCGGGTGGGTGGATGCCCCAATCTGGCACAACCCTGACGGTATGTCTTGGTGGGGCCCACTTACAGTCCCATGTGCGTCACACAGCCGCCACCGCCGTCCGGCCATCCCGGTGTGCCAAGGTCAATCGTGATCACTATATCTCGATCTCCTCATTCCTCCACTCTCGATCCACCCACTCGCTGCTATCACCACCATGCGCATCGCCGCCATCGCCCTCCTTCCCCTCCTCGCTGTGCCGGCTGCGGCCGACCTGGCCCAGGACGCGTTCCAGTGGGCCGCCGACATCATCGACGGCAACTCCGCCCCGGCCCCCAAGTCGGACGATGTCCACATCATGGACGGATGGAAGTGGTCTGACTGCGGTACGTTCTGCTATTCTCGATCAGATGGAAAGCTAACAGGATCAGGCCTCCCTTCTGACGCGATGTGAGTGCGGCGCGACAACTGACGCCATCGTCGGAAACGATGATTGGGTGGCAAAAGCGCTGACGATAAGCACGATCGACAAGATTGAGCTCTCGCCCGACCCTCCCAAGCCTGGCAAGAACCTCACCGTCACTGTCCATGGCACCGCGAACGAGAAGATCGAGGTGTGTGCTCAAAGCGGTCTCCGCCGATGTCACTGGGTGGTGGCACCCCACTCGCGCACAAACACTGACAAGACAGGAGGGCGCTTACGCCGATGTCACCGTCAAGCTTGGTCTGATCAAGCTTATCCAGAAGCGCTTCGATGTCTGCGAGGAGGCGTAAGTTTGCTTAACCAGGGCAGATAAACTGACACTCAGTCGTAACGCGAACGCCTCGATCCAGTGCCCCATCGAGAAGGGCCAGTACACCGTCGTCCAGGAGGTTGCCCTCCCCAAGGAGATTCCCCAGGGTGAGTCGATCGCTGCGCAGCAGGTGGGGCTTCTCGAGCTCTGCCAAAGATGCCCGCACCCCGATCAGCCCGTAGCATGGCGATCACCTTCCGGGTGACTCGACGCAGAGGCTGTTTGGGGTGCGCCGTCTTCGGGGCTGAGACTGCGGACCACAACGTCCCGGCCAACGCTGCTATAACGATACCGGAGAGATTGCGTCTGGCGCTGCTCAGCTTGCAGGTTCACTTGCATGGAGCTGACATCACAGCCAAGTTTGTCGTCAACGTTCGCGGCTACACTACCGATGACGATGACATGGTGTGCCTCGATCTCGTGGTCGACTTTGTGAGTTGCGCAGGCACGTGTGTAGGCCGCTAACTGATCGCAGACGAACCCCGACAAGTTCTGGTGAACATCATAGACTCTCGCTCGGCTGTACAGCTCATAACGATCTCGCTCTCCTTATGCATTGAATGATTCAGGCTTCAGTTGCCAAGGGAGCAAGAGGAAGGGCATACGTTTGCATCTCAGATGATAGGGGCAGACAGAAACAGGCAGGCGTGGGGCTATGGAACATGCGGGGTGGTATTGGCGTCCCTCAGTGCGAGACACTCTAGGAGGGATAGTGAGGGGTTGTTTCTGTTGGGCTCTAGATGCGCGTCAGATTGATTGTTCTTATCTCTGGCTCCGGGCTAGGTCTATGTTGGAGAACGGATGGGAGATGCAGGACGTAGTGCTGCGGTTGTTGGGGATGTGGCGGATAACGAGAGTGAGAGCGAGGGCGAGAGCGTGATCAGCTGCGCACCTTCCATCTCGTTAAAGTCGTTAGAAGTCGTAATCAGGCCGTGGATCTTCACATGGCTAGTGGAGCTGCTCATTCGTGAGCACTGGCAACGTTTTGGACGCCTTCGCCTACATTTCCACCATTGAGTGCAGCGAGGGTCTCGTGGTTGACGACGCCGTTAGCAGCGGTCGCGTACGCGGCCGCAACATTGTGCTCCGCGTGCTGCTGCTGCTGCTGTTGCTGGTGCTGGTGTTGGCTCATGGCGAGCCTAAGGCTGTTCAGATTGTTGACGACGGTCTGATGCGAGCTGGGGTCAGCTCAGCTTCTGCAGCCAAAAGCTTACGCAGTCAGCAGCTGGTGCTGCTCCTGAAGAACCTGATGCTGGCGGGTGAGGTTCTCGAACTTCTCCCTCTCCGCCTCGATGTGCGTCACAGCACGCTCGAGCAAGACCGTCTTGGAGCAGCGCTGGAACGTAGCAGGGAGCGCCTTGCGGAGACGCTCAAAACCGTCACGTAACTCATTGCGGCGGCGCTGACTTTAGCTACACTCTCTTTCACGACCATAGTAGCATACTCACCTGTTCGCTCTGGATGCGAGCCGTCCTTGTGTCACGAGGTCCCTCCTTCGGTGAGGTCTGTTCCTTGGGCGGTTGGTTGCTGGGCCGGTGGTCCGAGTCACTATTGTCAGACCTGACGTTCGGGTTCGCGTCTCGAAGATCTCGGGAAACTCGGGGAACGGCGGGGGCTGCTCTCGGGGTCTGGAGGGGCTGCTGGGCTAGGTTCTGGGTGTGGGTCTGGGGCTGGGACTGAGACTGGGAGGGCTGGAAGACTAACTTTCCTGAGCGCGGCTCGATGTCGACGTCCTCCTCGTCGTTACTTGACCCAATGCTGAGCCTTGCACCCTTCATGTGCGCCTGCACGCGGTGTGCGACCGGCTGGCCGAATGGATAGCCCGCGTAGGTGCCGTTCCCTGAGCTGAAGGCCAGTGCGTTCTCGGACGGGCTGTGCGGCGGGGATCCACCATGGATCCCATGCACGGCTTGGTTGTACAGCCAGCTGGGTCCTGGAGACAGGTCGTTAAGCTGCGCGGTGAGCGCACCGACTGGCGAGATCGGGGTGTGCAAGGTCCCCGGCATCATTGATGTCGGGACTCCCTGGCCCGCGATCGAGTGCATGAAGGCCGACGACGGCACGGCCGTTCCGGACGCCATGGCATGGTACTTGACACCGCCGCTGGGGGAGCCAGATATGGTGCCATTGTGGTGAGACTGGTGTGACTGCAGTGCCACGTTT
The DNA here is from genome assembly GCA_039545355.1 of Trichosporon coremiiforme. Lineage (NCBI taxonomy): Eukaryota > Fungi > Basidiomycota > Tremellomycetes > Trichosporonales > Trichosporonaceae > Trichosporon > Trichosporon coremiiforme. Next base: position 103,663 of record BCJJ01000033.1, read on the forward strand.
CCGGTATGGCCAGATCCGTAGTTGACTGGGAATGTTAGTTCTCGTGCCACCAGTAGTCTCGGGGCTTTGGGGGCGGCGCGGCATCCGGGAGACGCCATGATCGCACTGATAACGGAAAGCTCGGGGCGCTCGAACTCACCAAGGCTCTGGTCATAGAGGTACGGTGGTCCACCATACTGGAAGCCCATGCCCAGCGTTTGAGGGTCCTGCGGCTGCAGTTGGGGAGAGAGCTGCGAGACTCCTGTTTCTTGTCCTTGCGTAGAGTGACGGTTTACGTGGGAAACAAGATCGATGGGATCCTGCAATCCAACACGGTCCGGAGGCGTCAGGAGCGGGGTCTGGATCGGGGTCTGCGTCGGGTCCGTCTTGACCATGGGCTGGCTGATGGCCTGGGCCCCGCTGACGTCGGGTTTCTCCTCCTCCTCACAGGGGAGCTGACCGCTGCCAGACATGTTCGAGGGGCTTGATGATCCGGGTGAGTTGTTCAGGTAGTCCTTCATTCCTGTTCTGGTCAGCAATCCTCGCGTCATGGGAGGGAAGATGGGGCAGTTGGCTGGGGATGTGGGGCATGAGCTGCGAAGGTTGGGTCAGATTGCCAGGGGGCTGAGAGTTCCGTCGACACAGGACAAGGGGTAATAAGAAGTCGCCGTCGTCGAAAGCATCCGCGACATGACCATCAGACCGCGCTCAAGCAGAACTGTCGGTGCAGACAACGGTGCGCCATCATGAGTTCGTTTGCGAAGGGGGGCGTTCACCCGTTGAGGCAAGGAGAGGACACTGTGTCGAAGGCACAGACACATCGATGAGTCTGACTCGATCGGTGACTGTCGTGTGTCGTGCGTTGTGCGTCGTGCGGATGGGGCTTGCGCCAGCGCAGAAGGCAGGGAAGACTGTGGAAGCAAAGGAAGTGGACTCACAGAATAGGGTAGGCGCGACTGAAGGGGAAGGGATGAGGGTCGAATTGATGGCGAGGGCGAGAGGTTAAGTATGTGAATGGCAATGATCGGAGAAGCAGAAGGAGATTCTGTCAGTAGCCTGAGAGAAGCGATGTCTGCTGTGGAGAGAGAAAGAGCGCTGTGGGTGTTCTAGGTGCTAGACGCGACTCACGCCAGCTGGGTACCGCAACAATGGGATTTCGGACGGTGCCAGGTGTGAAGGGCGGTGGCAGCGCGTGGATATGATGGGGTCGGGGCGTAACCCAGGGCCCTGGGGCCTGGGGACACACACAAGATTCCAAGGGAAGACGAACGCCCAAGCTACGAACACGATGTGAGGTCGAGCGTCGCGAGGATCTTGAGGACTGAAGGAGCGGCGGGGACAGGCGGGGTACAGGTACGAGAACCCTGGTCGGAGGCGCACCGCGCGTCCACTGCGCAATACGCAGAGGATCAGAGGCGGAAGGACCTGAGGCGCCGAGAGACGTAGCGGTCAGAGGTGTAAGGGTGGTAGGGGAAAGAGGAAGAGAGACGAGGGAAGATGTGAAGATGAGAGGCACGAAAGAGGCCCGAGCACTCGAGCACGATCGTAGCCTCGTCACCCACGGTCGCTGCCCCGCTGCCCCCTTCGCCCTGCGCTCCGAGAGGTACGACGAAGCCACCGATCCCAGCGCAAGTGGCACGACCATGGCAGTCCGTGCAGAGTCACCCCTGGTCACGAAGCCTGAAGCCTAAATGACTCCATGGATCCTCGGGATCTCATGCCATCGCTGGGTCTTGGAATGTCGGACGCGTGAGTGCCGCGTCCCCTCCGGGCCCTCTCGCGTCCGTCGCCTCTGCCGTCCACTTGACCCCCTCATTCCATCTTTTCATCGTGCTCCTGAGACATCTGAGACGTCGGCGATGCAGCTACAGGGAAACATGCGATCAGTAGGGGCCGAGATGGTGCGATTGGCAAGCCCCGTATGCTTCGGATCAGACTGATCAGATTGATTTTCAGCCGACACTGCGCCATCCCCGCCATGTCATGCCCCACCGTGCCCGAGCAGGATGTCCCGAACCAGGCATCCAGGCCTTTCTTCGCAGTATATTCTCCGCGAATCAGTCTCTCAGCGTTCCCATCACCGCGTCCTGGAAATGTCACGGACGATCGAGCGATCACATTAGCCGCAGCTGCTGTTCAGCAGCGCACCGTCAGCGACTTCGTCAGCACGTCAATGCCAGTCGTCAGCACAATGCCGCATATTCCGCGGGCACCGCTCGTCTGCGGAGCAGTGCGATCGCCAGATGCTCTCGCGCTTGTTGACCTCGCCAATCGGGCGTGACTCTGGACAGGCGATTTGTATTGCGTATCAAGGTATTTGGAAACACATGGGTCAGCCCAGAGCAAGCCAGTGTCTTAGATTCACCGCACCCGCAAGACTTTAGGTTTACGCCACAATCCAAGTCTGTCTTCGTCGTGACCGAAGGATGTCTTCTGCGTTTCTTCTGGCATTCTGCAATTCGCGTTGCGCTACTGCGTCTTCCGATCGAAGTCTCGGTCGTGCCGCCTGTAAGCGCTGCGGGCACTTGGTGCGGGGCACGCGGCCGTGTCGTGCTGCGCGATCGGCTCCGCAGACAGATGAGTTATGAGATGCGAGATGCTGCAAAGTGAATCAGTGTTACAGCTCTCAGTGCCCAGCGAGTTGGCCAGGTTGTCCTTGTTGCCCAGCCGCGCCCCGAGCAGCTTGCGGACCAAGGCTCTTACGCGCCAACGGCCCCGTCGTGGCCCTTGCCCATGAGTCAGTCATATGAGACGATAAGCAGGTAGGTCGACTTGGCCGTCCCCCAGACCACGAGAGAGTGCTGGCGTTTGGATGCAACGCAGGGAGGGCCCTGGGTTTTGGGTGATGGTCCGCGGGGCGCGGCTCTTTACGGAGTAATGTCTGCATGTCAGTTGTGAGTTGTGCGCTACCAAAGCGTTGCGGTCGTTCAGGTCGTGTGCGCACAGGCAACGCCGCCATATGCCATAATGACAACACAGGTCAGCCAGCTCGCGGCGCCTTCCTCGCTGGCCAGCTGTGGCGCGCCATCGTCGCCACCAGCCAATCGTGGCACTCGTGGCTTGTGTGCGTCGCGTGGCCGCGTCCGAGCTGCCGGGCAGCCATATCATGTCATGCCAGCCCCCGTTGGCGCAGCGGCACTCTGCCATGCGCCGTCCACACAGCACACAGCGGGGTGCTCGCTCCGCCTTCCGACCTCCGGCCGTGCCGGACTGTCTTCCTCGCCCTCTCTCGCGCCCTTGCCCTCGAACCAGGCCGCGCCGCCGCCGAGCATCTCATCACGCGAGCACACAGCACGCGTACATGCCTGATTGGCGTCCCCGCGCATGTCTGATGCTGCTGAGTGAGCATCGTACGAGCGAGACAGCGCATCGCACAGCGCTCCGCCGTATTGTGCTTCACCTTGAACGCGAGCTGGCGTCACCAACGCGTTCCCTCTCTGCGACGCTGAGGAACCATGTCGGCCATCGTCAGTCACATCAGTGTGTTCGATGTCGTTTGAGGTCGAGAGATAGATAGATGCGATGCGGAGAGGGAGAGTTCGCCGACGCGTCTCGGTAGCTGTATGAGCGACGGGCAGCTGACCAGCATGCAGCGCATGCAAGCGCGCACGCAGTATTGGGGCTGCACGCGCTGCGTACAGGGTCAGACTGTTGGAAAGTCCGTTCTCGCCGTCGCTGATAATGTCGACAGGGCCTGGCAGGGACCATTTATGCGGTGGGGTGATGGACGTGCGCCGCATATGCCGCTATGTGCCGCTCGGTGGTATACCCGGGAAGCAGGGAGGGCGGGTGCTTGGGTGCGGTTTCGCCGACGGACGACGACGACCCAATCGACAATAGGCGGTGAATGTTTGGCTGGGAGGGGTTTGGCTGCGCGTCACGTGAGTGCGGGGTTTCTTTGGGGTGCCGTGGGGGCTTTCTTTTCATTGCTCGAAGCGAGGTCCATACAATCCACACAATCGAGGACGGCACCCTGGGCTCGCTCACCTGCATCAGCTGACCTGTGGGTCGCCAGATTGCTTTGCCGATCTGCGGCTGACAATGGTCTTCTGGCACGCGCTTGTGCACCTGGTGCTTGGTGTACCGCACTGAAGCCCATGGGAAGCAAAGCCGCGAAGGCCGGTAGGCGATAATCGGTGTACAGCGCCGCCGGTACAAGGAGAGGTTATCCATGGTCATCAAGAAGCCGGTCATGACGGTGTCGTGGATCATGCCTGTCATCGGCCGATTTAGGCGCTACGAGGCTTACGAAATGACGATATGGCAGACTAATGCTCCATATTAGTATTGTATTCTGAGCAAAACACTCTCAACAGAAACGTGGCGCTCTTCGATTTCACCCTTAGGACTACCCTATGCATCCCCTTATGTGAACATTTCGCCAGAGCTTGCTATTAGGTATTGGCGGCTGGAGATAGGATAACACCCTCGGTCCAAGGCCTCAGGCCCGCGGCCCCCAAGGCGCCGATGAAACGCGGTCCCGGGCAAGGCCGCGATCGTGTGTGCCCGCTCGCTTGCGCCCTGCGAGGGCACTGCGACGTGCCGGTTCAGTTCCAGCTCAGTGCACCGGCACGTCGGTTGTTTCTCGGTGCATGCTCAGGCCAGAGCCGACGCGTGCATTGAATGCAAGGCAATGGTCAGCTGCAGTGATAAAGAACCTGGATTCAGGTCGCGGCCGACGTGTGCCGATATTCCCGAAAGGGTGTGACGTTGGTTGTCTACGGAGAATCGGGGTTACAGGCCTGCCAGCGCTGGTTGCGCCCTGGGACATAGGCGACTGGCGAATCATCACCCGTGTAATGCATGGAAACCGATTTGGGTGGAGCCTAAGGTTGCCTTTTCGTCTGGGATCGATCTCTCCTTTAAAAGTCAACCAGGTGATCGACTTCACTCTCTCCCACCTATTCCTCCCCACTCTTCAGCATGATTACCCCTCGTGCTACCGCCTCGATCCTTCGTGGTGCTCGCACCTACGCCACCGTTGGTGGTCGTATCGGCGAGACCAAGGTCCCCATGTCCAACCTCGAGAAGGGCAAGTTCGTCAACTACCAGCGCATCGAGGACAACCTCGCCGTCGTCCGTGACCGGTAAGTGTGATACAGGGCATTCCCGATATCTGGTACCGACTGGCCTTGGCTGCCAATAAAGGGTAGAACCTGCTTTGAAAGAGCTGTTGCACGGAAAAGATAGAGCGATGGAGTGCGAGCCAGCCGAGCCGAAGCGAAAACTGGCGGGCGAACAGCGAACCCGCTCGCCCCGGATAAGAGAGACCGGTTGATGGCGCCACGCGTTATGAAAACGGTGGCTGGTGATTTGCTCGCTGTTGTCCGCGACGAAGGCAGCTAGTCCGTCGCCGAGCGCTTCCCAGCCCTCATGCGGCGTTCAAGCCATCGTCATTGATGCGTGGTACATTCCCTGGGTTTTCATCCGCGATCCCGTGACTCGGTGACTTCATACCACTCCCCTTGATATCGCCCGTTAAAACCGAACTTTTTGGACCGCCGATGCTAACAGCCTTAGTCTCCAGCGTCCCCTTACCCTCGCTGAGAAAATCGTCTACGGTCACCTCGACAACCCCCACGATGCCGAGCTCGAGCGTGGTGTCTCGTACCTGAAGCTCCGCCCCGACCGCGTTGCTTGCCAGGACGCTACCGCCCAGATGGCCATCCTCCAGTTCATGTCCGCCGGCCTCCCCGAGACCGCCGTCCCCTCCTCCGTCCACTGTGACCACCTTATCCAGGCCCAGGTCGGTGGTGCCAAGGACCTCGCCCGTGCCGTTGACCTCAACAAGGAGGTCTACGACTTCCTTGCCACTGCTTGTGCCAAGTACGGCATCGGCTTCTGGAAGCCCGGATCTGGTATCATCCACCAGATCATCCTCGAGAACTACGCTCTCCCCGGTCTCATGATGATCGGTACCGACTCGCACACCCCCAACGCCGGTGGTCTCGGTATGGTTGCTTGCGGTGTCGGTGGTGCCGACGCCGTCGACGTCATGTCCGGTCTCCCCTGGGAGCTTAAGGCCCCTAAGGTCATTGGTGTCCACCTCGACGGCCAGATGTCTGGCTGGACCACCCCCAAGGACATTATCCTGAAGGTCGCTGGTATCCTCACCGTCAAGGGTGGAACCGGTGCCATCATCGAGTACACCGGCCCCGGTGTCGAGACCCTCTCCGCCACCGGCATGGCTACCATCTGTAACATGGGAGCTGAGATCGGTGCCACCACCTCGCTCTTCCCTTACAACGACTCGATGGCTCGTTACCTCCAGGCCACCGAGCGCTCTGAGCAGGCCAAGTACGCCCAGGCCTTCAAGAACAACCTCACCCCCGACCAGGGCGCTGAGTACGACCAGCACATCACCATCAACCTCTCCGAGCTTGAGCCCCACATCAACGGTCCCTTCACCCCCGACCTCGCCACCCCCATCTCCAAGTTCGCTGAGGAGGCCAAGAAGAACGGCTGGCCCGAGGAGCTCAAGGTCGGTCTTATCGGCTCGTGCACCAACTCCTCGTACGAGGACATGTCTCGCGCCAACGAGATCGCCAAGCAGGCTCTCGACGCCGGCATCAAGGCCAAGTCTGCCTTCACCATCACCCCCGGTTCCGAGCAGGTCCGCGCCACCATTGCCCGTGACGGCTTCATCGACACCCTTGAGGGTGTCGGCGGTGTCGTCCTCGCCAACGCCTGTGGCCCCTGTATCGGTCAGTGGGACCGTCGCGACGTCGCCAAGGGCGAGAAGAACTGTGAGTATTTGCCTCCGCTCAGGGTCCAAACAAACGATTCGCTTAGCGATCGCCAATCAGGTTTCTCCGGAGCTCCTCCGTTATCAGCACCCGATCGCTGACATCATCTAGCCATCATCTCGTCGTACAACCGTAACTTCACCGGACGCAACGACGCCAACCCCGCTACCCACGCCTTCGTCGCCTCCCCCGACATGGTCACCGCCATGATCTTCGGTGGTTCGCTCTCCTTCAACCCCCTCACCGACTCCATCAAGGGTCCCGACGGCAAGGAGTTCAAGTTCCAGGCTCCCAAGGGCCAGGAGCTCCCCGTTAAGGGCTACGACAAGGGAGAGGAGACTTTCCAGGCCCCTCCTGCCGACGGCTCCAAGGTTGAGGTCAAGATCTCCCCCACCTCGGACCGTCTTCAGGTCCTCAAGCCGTGAGTTTGATTTTTCCGATTTTTTGTCATTTCCTTTGCTGACAGCTACAGCTTCGCCCCCTGGGACGGCAAGGACATTGTTGACGCCCCCGTCCTCATCAAGGCCCAGGGCAAGTGCACCACCGACCACATCTCCGCCGGTGGACCCTGGCTTAAGTACCGGTAAGTTGGACTTGGAGAATGACTCCTCCTCTTGCATCAGTGTGGTTGTCTCCGACCGTATTGCTCCGCAAGCACTCCGTTCAGCTCGCTAACTCGTGCAGTGGCCACCTCGAGAACATCTCGCAGAACTGCCTGATCGGCGCCATCAACGCCGACTCTGGCGAGGCCAACTCCGTCCTCAACCAGGTTACCGGCGAGTTCGGTGCCGTTCCCGCCGTTGGTGCCTATTACCGCGACCACGGCATTCCGTGGATTGTCGTTGGAGACCACAGTATGTATCCCCGGCAAGAAAAATGAGGAAACGAGAAGAAAACGCGTCGGGAAAACGCGTCGGAGCGACCGCGGGATGTGTTGGAAGATGTTTTCGTGGACCTCCGTCGTTTGTGCATTATGACCGCCACAACCACGTGCCCCAAAATTTGCTTCCGCAATCCAGCCAACTTGCTCCTTATCATGCGTCCCTCCAGCCAACCTTCGAAGCTGCGCAGGGGCAGCAGAGTTTCCAGTGTCTTGCAGAGAGCGCGACCAACTTTTCAGAATTGCATTGCTGACTATCAAGACTACGGCGAGGGCTCGAGCCGAGAGCACGCCGCCCTGGAGCCTCGTTTCCTCGGCGGTCGCGCCGTTATCGCCCGCTCGTTCGCTCGTATCCACGAGACCAACCTGAAGAAGCAGGGCATGCTCCCCCTCTGGTGAGTGAGAAGAATGAGACGGTTAACTGACTGTCAACAGGTTCAAGAACGAGGCCGACTACGACCTTATCAAGGGTTCCGACAAGCTGACCATCCCTGTCCCGGAGCTCGCGCCCGGCAAGACGATGAAGGTCGTTGGCAAGCGTGCCGACGGCTCGACTTACGAGTTCGAGGTTACCCACACCTTCAATGCTGGACAGGTGGAGTGGATGCGTGCTGGTTCTGCTCTCAACCTCATGAAGGAGCAGGCCGCCAAGAAGGCCTAAGCTTCTCCTCGAGAAACTTAGAAAACAACAAAAAACGTCGTACAGCAGGAATGATGCAGTTGACATAGGATTATAATACAATTGTTTCGACCAGAGCTCAAGGAGGCATTCACTAACCCAGCTAGACGATTTCCGCTTGTTCGGAGGTTCAGAACTGAACGTACGGCTCTTTCGAAGAACTTTGCAAGGTTCAGGTACGTAGCCGGGCTGATGAGAGAGCGATCTCGTGTGCCACAGGATCGTCGCCACATCGCGCTGAGTGGAGGTCACTGGTGGAGGCAGTGCGGAGTGATCCTCCTGATCAGCGCAGCCTCGGCTGGCGCAGGAGAAGTGACAATAGTCAACACGCGGCCACGCGGGGCAATAGTCGTGACGCGAAGCACACTAACTCTTCTGTGAAGTTTGATCGTCACCTGGCCCCTGCTTCCTTGTCTCCGTCTGCCCAGGTGGCCAGCGACCAGATGGCCAGCACGTAGGTTCCACGACAGCACCTTCCGCCTCTTCACACGTCGCCTGTGCATCCAAGGTGTCAACACCAGCCAGCTTGTGAGTCTTCCTCCGTTGAATGCGGCCTTCAACCTTTCTCGCGAACATGACTAACAACCAGCTCATGAGCGACTTCAGAACGGCTGCGCAAACGCGGCCGACCGAATACGGCTCCCACTCAACCCCCTCTGCTTCGCAGACTCATGACGTCCCTCACTCTCCTTTCTCTCGCTGTACTCCTGCGACTCGTCCACCCCAGCGTTACGACCCTGACAAGCTCACTCGATCCATACTCTTCTTTCGCGACCTCCACGGGGCAACTTCGGACCACGAAGGCTAGGACCACCTCCAAGTGAGTCGTGCCCCGGCTGTCGACTGCTACAGGCCATTCCCTCACATACCCTTGTGCTTTATCCTCCTCACGTCCCCAGCTCTTGTCAGTTCATCACTCTCCTGACGTCGGTATTCCACTGTGTCAAAGGAAACTATATGAAAGACTGCATGCTTACATGTTAGCGATGGCGGCGCATAACATCTCCGACATCCTTCGACAACCGGCCTTCCTCTGCGATCTCAAGGCAGCCGCCCGCCAGGACATGAACGAGGACAACGATGAAGACGGCTCGACTCTGAACATGATGCTCGATCCATGGCAAGCCCGGCGCCCGACGCGGCCTCCGGTAGCCGCGCTCAGCGGTTGGCGGCGGCAACCCGATCTCGTCAGCCAGCGCTCCCCATTCGGGTGCAGTACCATGCCAACGACTGTCGTCGCCATAACCTGGCAGACAACAAGTCAGTCTTGCAGGCTATCTACCGCACGCCGGACCTCAAGACCTGCAAACTTGAGCCGTCCCAGATCGCTCTCGAGTCAACAGCCCACGACCGCGGCGTATGCTTATTGAGAGTCACGGCGCGAGCGATCGCCCGACTTCTTGATGCGGCCGACAAGGACGATGTCCTTAGCTTTTTCGACACGGCTGCAATCCGTCGCGAGTCCTGGGTCCGGGCCAGCAGCTACGACGACGCGACCGTCCGGTGTCATTGGCATAAGCTAGCCACTGAGCGCTTGCAGGCGGCGACGCAGAGCACGCACTGGCTGCTCATCATCAGCATGAGTGTGGCTGGGGCGGTGTTCCCCTCGCTGTTCTACGACGGCAAGCACGTCATACTCGACAACGCCATCACTCGCGCGCGAGCTGGTATCTCCTCCCGCTGGCGGTACCCCAAGCTGCAAGAGTCGAAGCAACGCCGAGACGAGCTGGCTTCATGCTCCCAATCGAGACGGTCGGGGCATTGCGCGTGAATGTCGACATCAAGGCTGGTGTGGCCGTCGGCCGGCCGTCGCGCCCTCCGGACATGCGCAAGGCGGAGATCGAGCTGGAGGCGCGCAGCTGGGACAAGGCCGGAGAGCAGCTGGAGCGGCTGAAGGAGCCATATTCGTGCTGCTCGTCGGCACCGACGGCCCTGTGCCCCTCTCGAAGCGCCACACCATTACGCCATGCGCTTCGTTTACGGCATGCTCGCCCGCGCGCCCGTGGACACCGAAGTGTTTGTGGCTACTCGCGCAGATGTCAGCGACACCGAGGGCATTCCGCAAAGCCATACGAGCTGCAACTGTACTATGCGAAATCGCTCGGGAAGGATGAGGGCCTGGTCGCAGCAGCAGCCCGAGACCGAGGTCCAGGAGGGCTTGCAGTCGTTGGTCAAGGACATCGCTGCCACCGGCTGCCACGTGAGTCTGGAGTAATTGCCTCGGCCATGCTGACAGTGCAGCGAGCAAACTGCTAATTGGGACCACCGCCCCGGGTAAGGCCTCCAGAACCCCTTCGCATGTGGTGTACAACTGTACTGTGTCTCGCATTTCAGAAAGGCACTTCTCCTGAAAGAGGTCATGCAGCTGAGCACGACGCAGTACGAGGCATTCCTCGCCGCGGACAAGAATCTCACCGTCACTGGCGGCGGTGTGTTACAACTGGCGGGGTGCTTCGTGTTCTGTGAAGGGCCGTTCTATGACGGACAGAGCTTCTCCATGCAAGGCGTCGGTAAGGCGCAGATCGCGCTCAAGGAAGTAAAACTGGAGGTCCACCCGGACTGCCACCCGTAAGCCATCCCTGTTCTGTGCCGCGCTCACCGTAAGTCCCTACCTGTCTCTCTGCAGCGGGTGCCAAGACCGCCAGCGATTGTCCTACGTCCACTAGGCTGCCCCCATGAAAAAGGCTGCTGAGGACGCAACCAAGGACATTCGGTCGCTGCCGCCGATGAAGCGCCTCATGAGTTGTCACGGCCACGGCGAGGAGGCCGAACTGACGCAGGGCCCGGGGTGGGGCGTTATTACTGGCTGTTTGCGGCGGGCTGGCACGCTGACCGATGGCTCCGCACGGCCTCGTTTCGACCGCGACGGTAATCCGCTCTGCCGACCATGTTCAAGCAACATCCCCGGCCTCGTTAAGTGGTATGACCTGTCGACATCGGTCCCGACTTCCTGTCCGTTCTGTGATCCAGCCTTCAGACCGTACGTTGCAAGCAAACACTCGGTTATTAACACCCACAGATCCTAGAGCGCAACTTGCCCGGTCCGGAGTTCCTGCAGGAGCTCTACGACATCTCTACCGGGTGAAAGAAGGGTTGGTCGCGCCTATCTTGGTGCAGGTTCGCTATCTGCGTAACTCGATCGCCGAAAAGTCAGTGATTGCCACAACGTCGAATACTGAAGACGTGGGAGTGGAGGGACGCCTTGCGCAGGGCATCACGCCCCCTCGAAGGACCATTCTGCGAGAGTCGCTGCTTCCTCTTACACGTCCTTTCGAGAAGAGCTTCAAACTAGAGCCGAACGTGTTTGATGCATCTCTGACCTTACTCCAGTACAGCTTCTGTCTGCGTTGACTCAGTCTGGCGACCGCAAGTGGCGCCGGCGGCGTAGGGGTAATGCTTTCGGGGAGGTGGACGCTACCCGACGGTTCACTGACAAGGAGGGTCGGAACGTCGGAACGGCCCAGACCTTGGGCATCTGCGATGAGTCTGGGCCGCTGGAGGGCGCACTCGCGACGGTGTAGGTCGTTTGCCCCTCCACGTGTAGGGCGCAGACTGACTCAGCTGTCTTCCTCCGTCGTGCTACAACAGCGCCTGGCGACCGGGACCTGCACCTCTATCGATTGAGGGACGCTCCATGTTTCTTTCACCTCTTCCCCTTCGACCACGGTGACCTTCCTCCTCTTCTCCCTCCTCACCTTGCCACTAAGTCACTATGACGATCGTCCTTCCCGACAACAGTGAGTCCCATCAGGCAGAACTCAGGACTTCTACTCGCTACCTGAAAGTCCGTATCGCTGACAGCAGACTCGCCACCTGCCCAACCCGTGGCGACCACCGGGGCTAACCGCTCCCACCGTCACTCTAACCGAGGTATGTCCTCTATAGTCAGAAATGATTGCTGACTGCCGAGTGGAGTAGCCCTTCGTCATCCTCGAGGACCTCGAGGCCCGCATCGCAAAGTACAAAGCCGGCGGTCAGCTGGCGTGGACACCCTCACCTGGGCAGGCAAAGTTCCTCGAGTTCTACTTTCTCGTCTTTGGCGACTTCATCAGCCTGCCTATGCTCTTCAAACTTCTGGGCCTGCGTCCGGACGAGCGTCACGAGCGCCATGAGGTTGTCGTCTTCCTTAATGCACCCGCCACATATAACCGCAGCCTGCGTCGTACCCGGGAGAACATGGACGCCTTCGTCGCCAAGCACCACCTTGAGGGCATCTGGGCCTACCTTCAAGCTGTTGCAAGCGACGAGATTCGCGAGCTCATGAGCCCCATGGTCGCGTGACGAGACAACCCGCGTCTGAGGTTATGTGGCGGCTCAGGTCTCACGTAGTAGGAGCAGCATCGCACTCATGCTCTGTAGATGCCACCGACATTCAGATTGTACTCGCAACCACGGGGAGTGTGCCTATTGAAACGACCCCGTCGACGAGAGAGAGCTACAGACATGACGCTGAAGGGGGCTGCATCCCTCTCAACCATCAATGTGTGTTGCGGGGAGCTGAAGCTGCGGTCAAAGCAAGCAATGCTCGGCCGGCCCGACGTGTGGCGGCGTTCAACTTAGCGCCCCTCAAGCGGACTATGAGCTCGGGTCACACCGATGTTCCCTTCCACGTTGCCGAAAGGATGCACAACGAGAACTTCCGTCGTTTAGCGTCTTGACTTCTGCAGCAAACAGACGCAGAGGCCCAGACTCGCCGGGCGATAGAGAAAAGAGGCGGCAGGCTCTGACCCCGGAATGAGCGCAGTCTCTACTGCCTCTATCCACGTTGTGGCTGAGCTGGCTTATGCATACGTTGAAACCAGTCACATTTCATAGTTTCTAAGGGTTGAGCTTGCTAATCGCGGTCCATAAGCTTGCGTGATGAAGGCCAGGGTGGGAAGTTCTCTTAATCCAGAATTAGCATCACGGCAGACTTTAGAGTGGCATCGTGGCCGCCTCCTCGAGCGTCGCGTGGAGTTTCTTCTGTGTCTTGGGGATCTGAGGTCAGCTGTGAGACATCTTTCCTTACCTTGACGCCGAGTTGCTCAGCGAGGTGCGCTTGAGAGCTGCGGTCGGTAAAGTCAAGCTTCGATGTGCGCCGATGAGCCTTGACCAGGGCCATCAAGTTCTTGTGCGAGAAGTCGGTGACGACGAGCCCGGCAATCTTAGTTGAGGGTAGAGTTAGCACTATTCTGGCGCCCAACAGGCTGTCTTGACCATTGGGTGCTCACTTGACTTTGGCTGAAGGAGCTGCTCCACTGTCTCGCTGAGCGAGCCGCTTACCGATGCGGGAGGCGGAGCCGAGGAAGTCACCGTGGCGAACGCGCCGAACCCGGGAGCGGTAGCGGAGCTGGCACCAAAGCCGAAGACGGGTCCAGAGCCACTGGCTGAAGCGGAGGCAGAAGTATCTGAGGCGGTGTGGCCGATCGAAAATCCGAAAAACTCGCAAAAATTGTCAGTTTAGTGTGCTGTTTGAGTCGTAGTGTGTTCGAAGACTTTGTCCAGCGTAGCGTTCATGCAAGAAATACATTTCAATGATTCTAGTCGTCGTCGTCGTTGGCCTCGACGCCGACGGGCTTGTAGTGGTGCTCGTGGGGGCGCTTGCGGTGCCTCCTGACCCAGCGCTTGACGTGCCCGATCCCGCGCGCAATGGGGCGCTCGGCGTACCGCTCAAACCCGAAGCAAACGACAATGTTGAAGATCGCAATACCGAGGAGCTGGAGCTTGAAGCTGCTGGGGAGCGCGATAATGTCGAGCAGCTTGGCAATGGCCTTGGACGGCTCGAGCAGGATGTACGTAGAGAAGCTGAGCAGGCCCACGAGACAGATCATGAGCGACGGGTTTGTGTACATGGGCTGGCGGTAGGGCGGGCCGACGCTGAACACGCCCGCGACGAGGATGTACTGGAAGCACGAAATCAGGAACAGCGACGTGTTCTCGTAATTGAACGTCTCGAGCTTGTCGCGGTCCGTCGGCGGCATCGTGTACCACGGCTGCTGACGAACCCAGAGGAACACGGCGCCCTGGATCGAGGCGTTAATGATGGTTTGTCCGATGATCGAGGTGAGGACCTTTTTGCTGACGAGCGAGGCGGTGGGGCGCTTCGGGTAGATCTTGGGGTACGGGAGGGTGCGGCCCATGGCGACGGCGATGGGGATGATGATGAAGAGATCGATGTAGAGGAACTGGAAGTCGCCGAGAGAGGAGGCGAACGAGTACAGGAGCGTGACGGTCGTGAACTGGATCAGCGAGTAGAGCGCCATGTACTTGAAGCACGAGAACGAGGTGACGAGAGCGCAGCGGCCTTCCCGGATGATTTCAACGACGCAGGAAATGTCGGGCGTGCGGGACGTGAAGGGGGCGGCAACAGACGCCTCGGCCTCGGACAGCGACACACCGACGTCGGCAGCCTTGAGCGCACCACAGTCGTTGGCGCCGTCTCCGCAGAACGTGACAGTGTATCCGAGAGCCTGAAGGCGCTCGACGAGCTCCGCTTTCTCGTCGGGGCTCATGCGCGCGAAGATGACACCCTTGACGAGCATGCGGTCCATGGTCTCGAGAGGAGCGTACTCGAGCATCCACTTAAAGACATCTCCGGTGAGGGCGAGCTGGTACTCGGGTCCCTCGTCGTCGTTCGGGTCTTCCGTGATCGGCTTCAGAGTATAGTCGTCGAGCTTTTGGCGCTCGTCGTCGACCGAGGACCAGTCGAGAAGGGCGTTCTCGGTGCAGCCGGTGCCGGGGACAAAGGTGGGGATGTAGACGGACGACGAGTGCGAGATGAGACCGCACTCACGCGCGACCGAGATGGCGGTGCGAACATTGTCGCCAGTGACCATACGGCACGCAATGTGGGCGGCACGCAGAGTGTGGATGTTCGGGGCAGTGCCGGGCTTGAGCTTGTTCTCGAACACGATGAAGCCGAGGAATTGCATGTCGTGCTCGGCGACCTCGCGGCGCATGCGCTGCGCTTTGAGCCACGTCAGGCCCTCGACGCTCTTGCCAGCGATGGCGATGACACGGAATCCGTTGCGGGTGTAGTATGACAGCATGTCCTCGTAGTCGGACGGGAAAGAGTCGGGGTCGCAGATCTCGGGCATGACTTCGGGTGCACCCTTGCAGTAGATCTCCATGCTGCTCGACTTGAGGCGCTTCACGATTACGGTCATGCGGCGGAGGGCAGAGACAAACTCGTATGAGCGAATGACACCGAGCTCGAGGTTGCTCTGCTTGCCCTTGTGCGGCTGGGCGACGTCCTCCATGCGCATGCGCTCGGAGCCGGGCGGGCGGACGACGGACTGGACTAGAGTCTGGACACGCTCGGCACCGCCGCCACCCTTGACGCGGCGCGACTGGCCTTCGTCCAGCGACCAGCCCGAGTACTCGAACATCTTGATGTCCAGCGGGTCGCCGAGCAGCTCGCCGTCGATCAGCTTGAGGGCGTGGCAGGTGGCCAGTGCGTAGAGCAGTGGCGTGCGGCCGTTCGGTCCGCCAGTCGTCGGGACATCGGTGATCTCAGAGTGCAACTCGGAGAAGCGGCGGTCCAGGCGGTCAATCGTGCGGACACCAAGGACATCGAGACCCTCTTCCGTGAGCGTGCCCGTCTTGTCAAAGCACACGACGTTGACCTTGCCTCCGATGTTGACGCGGTTCGGCGAGATACAGAAGATGCCGGACTTGCGCAGACGCTCGATCGCAAAGGTTGTACCGATGGTGAGAGTCGCGGGGAGCGCAGGCGGGACGACAATCGTAATTAAGTCGAGAGCACGGACGAGGATTGTCTCCCAAGCGATACCCATGCGGATGAACTGGACAGCGGAGATGGCGAAACCGAAACCGGCAATCATGGCGAGGACACCGATAAAGTTCATCGAGTCGCGGTAGAACTTGAAGCCGAGCGGCTTCGGGAACAGCATCGAGCGGACGAGGGCACCCTTGGTCGTGTTGAAGCCAGTGCGGGCGACCATGGCGAGCGCGACGGGCTCGTCGGACGCGGGAGCCCAGACAGGCTTGGCGCCAGCACGAACACGGATGATCTTGGTGCCGCTGAAGAGGTAGTGCTTGGCGAGGTCGGGGTCGATGTCAGAGCTGCCAGCCTTGGCCTCGCGCGACATGGCGCGGATGGCATCGTCCTTGACAGGGACCTTGGACACAGGGACCGACTCGCCGGTCAGCATGGACTCGTTGACGATGGCGTCTCCGGACAGCAGCAGCGCGTCACAGGGGAACACGGTCAGTGTCGGGTCCGAGACGTCGAAAATGTCGCCGGGAACCATGTCGGTGCAGTCGACTCGCTGCCACTTGCCGTCGATGAGGACGTTGACGGGGCACTCGAACCGCGACATCTCCCTCATCCTCTCGATCGTGCGCTTCGTTTCGATGAGCGTGGAGAGAATGGAAGTTGCGGAGATCAGAGCGATAGCAAAAGCGTAGTAGTAGTAATCGTCGATGGACCAGAGGGCAATCGAGGCAATCTGGAAGACGTAGAAGGGATGCAGCACCTCGTCGACGAGCAGACCAAACAAACTCTTGCCCTTGATGTCGATCACGTTGTCGCCCATCAGCGTCCTTCGTTGCGTGCGCGTCTCCGAGTCGAGACCCTGCGCGACCTGCCGAGCGGATGTCCACTTTGGGTCGCGCCAGTCGCGGATCATCGCCCAACGGCCGGTGCGAGGGTCGAGCGCGAAGCGCGTGTAGCGGTACTCCATGACGCGGAGCTTTCCGTTCTTCTCCTCCCACGTCATCTTGCCCTGCTCAACGTCGTGATGTCCGTTCGTGCCGTTCAGAATCGAGTTGGCGGCCGAGGCGGCAGCCGAAGCGTTCGCAGAAGCATGCGCCGACGCAACAGCAGACGCAACGGCGGCAGTAGGGAACACGGTGGACAGCGGGTACGGGTAGTCGATGACGTCCATGGGGACGATGTGGATGTCGCCGTACGGCGTCTCAACAACAAGCCAGCTGCCTTCCTTCATGTCCTCGAACGCCGTCTCCTTGCCGCAAAACCGGACCCAAAGCATAGGCGACCAGCGGCCGACGAGACCCAGTATTCCCAGTGTGCAGATGCAGAGAGTCCACCATATCGCGTTGCGAACGGCGTCGGTGCGGTAGCCCGTGAAGCGGATCGAGAGGTCCTCGTCCGGAAGCAAGATCGTCTGGCGGCTCGGGTCGACACCTTCCTCAAACTCCTTGATCTCGTCCTCGTTAAAGTGGGCGGTCGACTCGCCAAAGATGCCATCGCCGGGCAGCGGGACCAGCGGGAGGTTGGGCGACTGCGGTCGGCTCTGTGGCGGGAGCGATGTGTCGTCCGCGAGAGACGAGGTGTAGCTCTCAGCATCGTCATCTCCCTTGCCGTATCCCCACGAGTCCATCGACGACTCGGACGGCTGAGACGACTCGATCGAGTGTCGCGAGTCGATTGTGCTCTGGCGGCGAAGCAGGCTCTCCTCGTCACCTTCCTCCCGCCTTCCGAGGAAGGACGCGATGCGGTTTAGCACCGAGCCGCTCCTGTGCGGCGAGTGGGCGGGCGACTCGTCCTCGCGCCGTCCATAGTCTTCACTTCCCCGGATACGGTAGTCGCGGAACTGATCCTGCGACTCGCGACGCCATGCACGGCTTCCCCGCCGCGACCCTATCCGGAACCGCGACGACGTGCCGTACCCGTCCTCATCCTCCGAGTCGGCGACAAAGACGGCACTGCCCCCCGGGGACTGGGGCTCGCGCACGTCCATGCTCGGCCGCCGCCACATGCCCGACTGCGAACGGAAGGACGCCATCGAGCTGCGCCGGCTTCCCGGACCGTACCACTTTGTGCGCGTCACGGAACTCGGCGCCATCCCTGGGGTCAGTTAAACACATGCTTTCGCAAACTCACCCCCGTCGTTGTTCGTCATGAGACTACCGGACATCGAATCGCCCTGCCCCGGGGGGTTCTCCTTGTCTCGCTGCTCGATCGCGATCGCAATCGCCTGGTCGGTCGCTCCGTCCGTCCAGTCCTCGTCGCGGGATTCATCGCGCGGCTGGCGGTTCTGGTTCGAGGGGCCAGCGCGACCCCCCGGATCGGTGTCGCGGTGGTCGGTAGGCATGTTCAAGGGTCGGAGTGGGATGTCGTCCGCGTCCAGTTTGCGGTTGACCCTCGACGTGGGGTGAACGTTGACTCGAGGTTCCGAAGAGTGGATCTCGCGGCAATGTTCAATGGCCCGCGGTAGTGGAGTTGAGGCGTTCAGGGCACGCGCGTGCCTGACACCATGGTTTGCGCGTGTTGCTTGATTGCTTAAGCCACCTCATAAAGTCAGCCGCTCACGTGACGCATATGACCCTTGACGTCAGAAAAGTCCAGCAGCCTCCACCAATTTCGGCGATGAGCAGGGCAAAGGTTTATTTACGAGCGGACTCAAGTTATCGTCGACAACACACCCAAAACATCACCATGGCCGACCTGAACACGCTACTTCGCTGGGCGATCGAGAACTCGGACAAGGACAAGCTGCACGATGACGCCGTCCACGCCAAGGACGGACAGGACGGCGGCATGCAGCTGAAGTACAAGCCTGCCGCCCCGGGACAGGAGCCGTCCAAGCACAACGCGACGCTGCACAAGGACGATCAGGGCGTGTCGCCCGCTTCTACGCCGGGACCGGCTACTCCAAACGAGGAGAAGTCGGAGCTCACGACGGACATCATCGACCTCATCCTCGGCAAGCCGGACAGCGCGACAATGAAGGAGAAGATGGAGTACGCGACGAACCCGGAAAACGACACCGAGTCACGCGTGGAGGCGCTCGACGACTTTGAGATGCTGATCGAGATGATCGACAACGCCAACAACATGACGGCGCTCAAGCTGTGGGAGCCTCTGTTCTCGTTGCTGCAGTCGGACTCGCCCGAGATTGTCCGCCACGCGCTCTGGATCATCGGCACCGCCGTGCAGAACAACCTCAAGGCGCAGGCCAGCTTCTTCTTCCAGGACGGCTTCAACAAGGTCCTGGACGCGATTGAGAAGAACGCCTCGGCGCCCGCGACGCGGCAGAAGGGCGCTTACGCCCTCTCCAACGCGCTCAAGTACTGGCCCCTTGCCTCCTCGTGGCTCAGCGCGAACAACAACCGGGGCTACGATGCGCTCAAGGCGGGCGTCACCGACTCGGCACCCCCGGTGCGAAGGAAGTACGCCTTCCTCGTCGGCAACCTCGTCATGCAGGCTGGAACCAAGTACGAGGGCGACATGGCCCTGCCCGAGGACGTCAAGACGCAGCTCGTCGAGAAGATCACGGCCCAGGGCGGGAAGGACGGCGATCTGCTCAAGGGGCTCGAGGAGAACGGCGTCTTCAGCGCGCTCATCGAGGGAATGAAGATGCCGGACGACAACGACGTCGAGTTTGAGGAGAACGCTATGCGTGCGCTTGCGAATGCGGCCGAGAAGGGCGGACTGTCCGCGCAGGAAAAGACGGAAGCCAAGTCGATTTGGAACAAGTGGGACCAGGAGGGACAGAAGGAGCGCGGGTTTGAGGGTGCCGACGCGCAGCAGGTCACCAAGGCCCTGTCGTAGTAGATTGATCTGTATTATTATTGCATAGTGGACTGACAGTTATTGTTGCATACAAGGGTATTTGGGTATGGGACTAACAAAGGATACTGACAATGCTCTCGCTAGGTGCCGCGAACGTACAGCCCATCAATCAGTTTCTCGTCGTCGCTCTCGTCGCTCTCCTCGGTCACTGTGGGCTCATACCCGACCTCGGGCCGATAGGCGTCCGGCCAGCGCCCAGTGTCGAGAAACAGCCACCCCCTCTCCTGTCTCTTCTCCTCCAACACCAGCAATTCTCTCTTAATGCGATCCTTGGCCATCTTGACATCCTCAAGAAACGCCTCGAGGATGCTGTATCCCCCCTTCATCATCTCATCGAAGGTGCATCCATAAGAGCACTCCAGCGCCGCAATCGCCTCTTCGACCTCGCACAGGAACTCGGCATCCCGCCGCCGTGCTTGACGCTCCGAGAGGCAGATGAACTCGGGCGAGGGTTCCGGGTCCGAGTCGTATTCATACTGCTTAGCCCTGTTGCCGTTGGCCTCGTCGGCGGGAAGCTCGTCCGAGTTGGGCACAGAGGAGAGCTCAGGGTACGTGCCGAGTCCGACTCCCTCGTCCAGCTTGGAGGGGGAGACGTACCCGTCCACACTGTCGTCAGAGTATTCGGATGGAGGCGGGGGGCGAGGCCTGTGCGGAGCGAAAGGAAGCACCCTCATCCTGTAATAGCTCATGTGTTTGATTTCAGCCAGCACGCCGTCGAGACGCGGCTCGGCACGGCGGAGGTTCTCAAACATGACCCTCGTACGTTTCTCGGGCGCCAGGTTGCTGAACTGGACGAAGGCGTCGATCTCGGCCCGACTGTCAGCTAGCCATCCACAATGACCACGGCTGGAGCGGGGCTCACCTCTGTCGTGTGCGGGGCGAAACGCCATACCATCCCGTAGTCCACTTCCCCGAAAAGGAGGAACGAGAGGATCATCAAGGCTTCCGAGAGCCGGGACTGCTGGTACGTGTACCCCGGCCGACGGCGGGAGAGCCACTCGCCTTCGTCAATGGGAGAGGCGGGAGGCGGGGTGGGTCCGTCGTCCTCTTCGCCGAAGTGCACACCGTTGTAGTGCACCTGCAGGACCGTGGCGTCGTAGGTGGCAAAGTCGCAAAGCTCGCAGTACACTGAGTGTTAGCTCAACAGGTTTCTGGGCAGCTCACACTCTTCTGCGGATACTTGTTCGGCCATTCTCTTGGACTCGAGAGATGTAAAGGTGTTGAGGCGGATGAGGAAGTAGAAGGGGATGAGATAGGGGAAACCCAGATGGGGACATGCTGGCGTGGCTCGCTTGACTGACTGGGAGGCAGTGCTCGTGCGAACAGTGTGTTTGCTGCGCTGTCGAGGGCTGTCGTACGGCCCCACGCTTCGCACTCTTGGGACAATGTGGGTTGCGTTGTGTTCCGGAGTGACCCAGGTGTCGACCGCATCATCGTACTTAGTCAGCGACCACAGTGAGTGAAGTTCGATGCGTCAGGATTGTAGTGCAGTAAAAACTATGTACAGGTGAGAGCGGCGCGTTGTGATCTGCTTTTACCGTGGGTGCAGTTCAGCAGCAATGCGGATGCCACTGCAACGAAGCTCCAGTCGTCGATGGCGGGACTAGGAGCTGGACCTAAGCCGCTCATGGAGATGCAAAGGTCCTAATGGTTTCGGAAAATACATCTGCACACCTGCTGGTGACCGTACCTCTATCCATGCATACCAAACAGGCCCATCCCACAGGGAAGGCAATGCAGACGACAGAGCAGACCGCCACTTCATCGCAACGGAGACGGCTCGATCTCCGCGACATGACCGTGCCTGGCAGTTCGATATTTTGAACTTGGCCATCAACTCTGGCTCGTCAGTCACCACCATCTACACCGGGGCCATGCCGTCCAGACCACAGAAGCGAAACAAGAACGACGCAAAGCCCAAGGCGGCTGACGAGCCGAAACCTGTCGCCGCCCTCCCGCAGAGCCGCCTCTTCGCCCCCTTCCGTGCCCTCGGATACGTGTCCGACCATGTCCCCTTCTCCATGTTCGTCCACACCCCCAAGGGCGCTCTCGCCAAGCCCACGATCCACATCGTCACGAGCGTCGGACGGAGCTGGCTCATGTGGGACGCCGAGCGCATGACGCTGCTTTTTGCAGGTGAGCCAGAGGCTGCTGACCGAAGCTGATGTGCAGGACCTGATGCCGGAACGACGATCACGAGTTTGGCGCAAACGGGGACGGAGGTGTTCGCTGCCGCTGGCCCGAGAGTCATCAAGTACTACCGTGGCAAGGAGGCTGAGATCTACACGACGCCAGATGGCTCTGCGCTCGGCAAGATCATGATTTTTGGCGAGCAGCTGATCGCGCTCAAGTACGACGGCACCGGCATGTTCGTGTGGAACATCGCCAGCGCCGAGCTCGACAACGAGATCACCTTCCACTCCTCCTTCACGGCCACCGAGATTATGCACCCGGCGACGTACCTGAACAAGATCCTTGTCGGTAGCCGGGAAGGCGAGCTGCAGCTGTGGAACATCCGGACCAAGTGAGTTGACTGCCGCATATCCAACTGACATCAGCTCGCTCATCCACACGTTCCCGGCTTACAACCCCCCGTCAGCCGTGACGGTGATGGTGCAGTCTCCTGCCATCGACGTCGTCGGCATTGGATACCTGGACGGCAGTATCCGCATCATCGACATCCGGGAGTGCGAGCTCGTGATGCAGATGCGAATGGACCAGGGGTCGTCGATCACCGGCCTCTCGTTCCGAATGGATGGGCCCCCGATCCTGGCCTCGGCGTCGTCGGCGGGCGCCTTCGCCGTGTGGGACCTGAGCAAGGGCGGACGTATCCTGCACACGCAGCGCATGGCGCACGAGCAGGGCGTCTCCGGGCTGGAGTGGGTGCAGGGCCAGCCGCTGCTGGTCACGTCGAGCGGGGACAACAGCGTGAAGCAGTGGCTGTTTGATGCCCCGACGTCGGCGCCGCGGTTGCTCAAGCTGAGGACGGGACACCACGCCCCGCCGACCAACATCCGGTACTACGGCGCAGACGGCAAGGCGATCCTGACGGCCGGACGCGACCGGTCGCTCCGATACACGAGTGTCGTGCGCGACAGCCGGTCGCACGAGCTCTCCCAGGGAAGCCTGATGAAGAAGGCGATTGGACAGGGCGTCTCGGTCGACACGCTGAAGCACGCCCCGATTATCTCGCTCAGCAGCAGCGCCACGCGCGCGAAGGACTGGGACGACGTGCTCACCGCCCACCAGGACGACACGGTGGCGCGCACCTGGCGCGTGGCGGAGAAGCGAATGGGAGAGCACGAGTTCAGCGTCGAGGACGGCGGGGACGTGCAGGCCGTGTGTGTCACGAGCTGTGGCAACTTTGGTCTCGCCGGCTCCTCGACGGGCGAGATCAGGATGTGGAACATGCAGTCCGGAAAGGAGCGGAAGCGGTACGGTCTCACGGGCCCCGCGCTGGGGGACAGCAAGCCCGCCATCATCGCCGCGTCCAAGCCGAAAAAGAGCAAGACCAAGCCCGAGGCCAAGAAGAGTATCCAGGCCATCACTGGTCTCGCCGTCGATGCGCTGAACAGCACCGTTGTTGCCGGAACGCTCGAGGGCAAGTTGTACTTCTTCGACTTCCACAGCACGCAGCGTGTGGCCGAGCTCGAGCTCGACTCGTCCATCACGCGTCTGGACCTGCAGAGGGACTCTGGATTGCTGGCGGCTGTGTGCGACGATCTCGTCGTTCGCCTTGTCGACATTGAGACGCGGCGCGTCGTGCGTGAGCTCCGCGGCTTCAAGGGCGGAATCCTCGACATGGCCTTCAGCCCCGATTCTCGATGGCTGATCGCGACGTCGCTCGACTCGACGATTCGCACCTTTGACATTCCGACGGGCAGGCTCGTCGACGCCTTCCGCGTGCCCTCTGTCGCGACCAGCATCACCTTCTCCCCGACGGGCGACTTCCTCGCCACGTCCCACGTCGACTCTCTCGGCGTGCATCTGTGGGCGAACCGGGCACAATTCTCCGATGTCGCCCTGCGCCATGTCCCGGAGGAGGAGGACGTGCCTGAACTCTCGCTCCCGAGCGTGCAGGGCGTGGACGACAGCACGCTCTCGGGCCTCGAGGTCGGCGCCCCAGAGTACACGGACATCTACACGACGCCGGACCAGCTGTCCGAGGGTCTGTTGACGCTGTCTCTCCTACCGCGATCGCGATGGCAGACGCTCCTGAACCTCGAGACGATCAAAGCGCGCAACAAGCCCAAGGAGGCTCCCAAGGCCCCCGAGGCCGCTCCATTCTTCCTTCCCACTGTCTCGGGACTCGAGACGCGGTTCGACATCGACGCCGCGCGTCCAAAGGACGAGGACGGGGAGGCGTTCGGTGCCCGTCTCGCACCTTCTTCCTTCATGGAGAGCGAGTTCACCCGCCGCCTCGTTAAGGAGGACGAGGACGGAGACTACGCCGCCTTCTTCGAGTACCTCAAGGCTCTGTCGCCCAGTGCTGTCGACCTCGAGATTCGCTCGCTCGTTTCGCTCGAGCATCTTTCGGCTTTCCTCGCCGCCCTCCTTGGACGCCTGAGGAGTCACCGCGACTTTGAGGCCGTGCAGGCGTTCCTCTCCGTGTTCCTCAATGTGCACGGCGACGTGCTCATTGCCAACGCTGAGCTGAGGGAGCTCCTCGAGCGCCTCGAAAAGGAGCAGAAGCGCGAGGCGAATCGTCTCCAGGAACTCATTTCGTACTCGCTCGGCACGCTCGCCTTCCTTCGCTCGTAGAGAAGATCACATCCATTCGCTCAGTTTAGATATCATATTTTGCATGCAGCCCTCATCTTTGTCTAGTGGTACATCTCTATGCTGTTTGCTGTGGTTATACAATGCTAGTCTTACTCCTTATCCTCGTAGTTGGCCATCGGATCCTCGAACGCGTTCCGCGACATGCGGTACGCCTCCATCTCCTCCTCGGTCACGTCCGTCTTGGCCTTCTTGGTCGCCTCCCACGCCTCGTCCTCGCCCATGCGTTTCCTCCGCCTCTCATCGGCAACAGCACGCTTGAGGCGCTCCTTGTCCAAGTCGAGCTCCTCGGAGGTGCCTTCCCGCGACTTGTCCTCGTCCTTCTTCTTGCCCTTGCCCGCCTCCATGCGCTCGCGATGGATCTCGGCGAGCGTCTTGATGGGCTGCTCCTCCTCGGGCTCCTCTTCCTTCGTGCCGAGCAGAGCGGCAGCAGTGGACGCCTGGTTCGCCTCCTTGCCCGCTTCTCCGGTACAGTACGACCGCGCAATGAGCGAATGACAGCACGCGAATCCCCATTGCCCGCTCTCGCGGTCGAACCACGAGCCCCACACACTCGTATGATTGTTCGGGAACACGTCCTCGGGATACTTGGACTTGGCCTTGGCCTCCTCCTGACCGCGGATGACCTCTCCCGTGCGCGAGTACTCGACGTAGTGTTCCGTCTGTCCGCCGAGGAGTTCCTGCGGCAGACGCTCGAGGTGCTCCTCTCCGCCATACTTCTCCAAAATGCTCGTCTTCGCCTGCGTTTTGACGACGTCGCGCTTCTCCTGGAACTCGCGGTGGAGCAGCTCGCCCGCCGTTGGGTTCGAGTGCACATTGACGTTGTGGCCACGCTGCGCTGACTGCCATGCAAACGCCTGCAGCTTTTGCATGTTCGTCGCGTCGCCGCTGTATCGCGCAAAGTTGTCGCCGGCGAATCGCAGGTCCTCGGCCGACTTGCCCTCCTCGGGCGCGTCGCGCATCGAGCGCGTCTTCGGGTCGTAATACGCCGACTCGGGGTTCAGGTTTAGCAGGTACTTGGCCGTGTCCTCACGGATACGCAAGTTGCGCACTGTCATGCGGTTCTTCGTGTCGAACGTCTGGTCGACCTGGTCGGCCTGCATGCTCGTGTCGCCCGTCTCCTCGTCGCTGTCGTCGTCCGTGCCGAACTCATCGTCCTCGTCCTTGGCCTTTTGCTTTTTCGCCTCGCGCTTGACCTCGGCAGCCTTCTTGGCCTGCTCCTCGAGCTCGGCTTCACGGAACTTCTTCCGCGCCTCCTCAGCCGCCTCGTAATCTTCCACGACCGACTTGTAGCTTGAGGGGTCGTAGCCGTTCCATCGGTCGCGCTTCGCGTCGTACTCGCGCGACACCTCCTGAATGTTCTCGTCCGGCGCAATATTCTTGTTCGTAAACTTGGCGCCGCGCTTTCGCGGGCGCTCGACGCAGTCCCGCTTCTTGTGCGTCATCGCACCGCAGTTCTCGCAGGCGCCCTTGCGGTACTTGGTCGCCGCGGGACCAGTCACGCCGCGGTCGTACCACTCGTCGATCGGCGCCTTCTTCTTTTCCTCCTTGCGGTGGTGGTTCAGCGACGGCTCGCCGTTGATCTCGGCCCACCACGGCGCCTTCGCAATGTAGTCGGGCACATGGGGGTTGATGGCCGGCTTGTCGCCGCCGTTCTTGGCGTCCTCGAGCGCCTTTTGCGCGCGGTACGACGACCCTGCAATCTTCTCCGAATGGTCTTTACGTCAGCCTATGCATTGCGCCGTGTGCTTACCAGCAGGGAGACGGATCATGATGGATTGCTGGCTTAAAGTTGTGGAGGGAACGCGGTTCAGATCATGTCGCCACCCAACGACCGGCTTAGCACCAGAGCGGGAGAAAATGAGTAAAAGCCCCGAAAATAAATCCCAGGGTAGTATACCGCTCTCTCTCCATGATACACCATTCTTCAAGTCGTCGCCGCTCGCGAACGGTCCCACTTTGCTTTCTCATCACTCCCCCTATTCAAAACAAACGCCAACAGCAACAAAATGTGGCGTCCCGCAACCCGAGTAACCGGAACGAACGACGTGAGTGTCTCCGTGCGAAGCCGTGCTGACAACCAGGTTCCTTTGGCCAACAAGCGCCGCTTTGGGCTTCCTGAAGAGGCCCCCGCTTCCTCGGCCCCGTCTGGCGGAAGCGGCTACGGCAAGCCCCCCGGTGACATCCAGTTCTTCAACGGAAGGATCGACCGCGACCGCGACCACCGGGACGACCGCCGCCGGGACGACAGGCGAGACGACCGACGCGGTGGCGATGACCGTCGCGATGACCGGTACGGCCACAGCCGCCACGATGACCGACGCGACCACCGCGGTGGGCGGGACGAACGGGACAGCAGGAGGAGCCGATGGGACGAGGACAGGACCCGTGGACGCGAGCCCGGACCGGATGACAACCAGCCTCGCAAGCGCCGGTCTCGTTGGGGTGACGCCAACGAGCGTGTCGACGTCTCTGGTCTCCCGACTAACATCATGGGCCGAGTAAACCAGAGCGAGCTCGACAACTATGCGATCCACGTCCGTCTCGAGGAGATTGCACGCAAGCTCCGAACGGGCGACGTTGTTCCTCCCGACGGACAGCGGAGCCCGTCGCCCCCGCCCAAGTTTGACGCCTACGGTCGACGATCCAACACGCGCGAGGTTCGATACAGGGAGAAGCTGGAGGACGAGCGCAAGCGCCTGATCGATCGTGCGATGAAGAACGACCCGTCCTTCCGACCCCCTGCCGAGTTTATGCAGCGCCGCAACGGCCGGCCCATGGAGAAGGTGTACATTCCCGTGCACGAGTTCCCCGAGATCAACTTCTTCGGTCTGCTCGTCGGCCCCCGCGGCAACTCGCTGAAGCGCATGGAGCGCGAGAGTGGCGCCAAGATCAGTATCCGCGGCAAGGGAAGTGTGAAGCACGGCAAGGGGCGTCCCGACGCGTTTTCGCACGACGAGGACGACGAGCTGCACTGTGTCGTGACGGCCGACGACGAGGAGAAGGTGCGACACTGCATCAAGCTCATCAACCAGGTCATTGAGACTGCGGCCTCGACGCCAGAGGGCCAGAACAACCACAAGCGCGACCAGCTGCGCGAGCTCGCGTCGCTGAACGGAACGCTGCGTGACGACGAGAACCAGCTCTGCCAGAACTGTGGCGAGAAGGGCCACCGCCGATGGGAGTGCCCGCAGCAGCGGACGTACAGCGCCAACGTCATCTGTCGCCTATGCGGCGGCGCAGGACACATGGCGCGCGACTGCCGTGGCCGCGGCGACCCCAGCCTCGCGCAGAACAAGCAGTCCCAGTTCGACAACGAGTACGCCAACCTCATGGCCGAGCTTGGCGAGTCCTCTGGTGCTGCCGCCCCCGCCCAGGCCGAGGAGCAGCGTATTCCCCCCTGGCGCATCCCGGAGAACTGGCAGGGAGGCGGGCGCGACCGCGAGCGCGGCGGCGACCGACACGACCGCGGCAACGACGGTTACGGAGGAGGCTACGACCAGGGCGGCTACGGAGCGGGCGGCGGTGGTGGCTACGGCTACGACCAGGGCGGTTATGGCGGCGGCGCGAGTGGTTACGACCAGTACCAGCAGGGCGGGTATGGCGACTATGCCGGCGCGTACCAGCAGGCCGCTTAAACCTCGCCCAGAGATATCTCACACCTTGTTCCTCCGTACATCTATGACCGATTCGATTGTGACGTGTAACAGTTTTGACTCGCGTGAGCTAGCTAGCAATGCAGATTATGACAGTGCATTCATCTCTACAAATCGTAACGTGCAGTGCAAGGACTTGACCTTGCTCAGGATCTATGACTAACCCTTACGCCGCCATACATGCGTCAGACGGCCTGCCGGCCGCCGGACTACCACACCTCATCCACGCGCGAGCGGTGGATACAGAATCCCGGCGTAACCCACTCCTTACACCCGCACTGGACGCCAGCCCAGTCAAACGTGCCAATCTTAGCCCCACAGGGACAGAAGAGCTTTCCGCTGACCTGCCCATTGAGGGCCGGCTCCATCCAAGTGAGGGGTTCGACAAAGTATCCGCTGCACTTGTTGTTGGTCAGGATCGGGGGCCCGTTCTGCGCCGCCTGGGCTGCGTGTGCCTGTGTTAAAGCGGAGAGGGCGGCCGGCGTCAGCGGCTGCGGCATAGAGGTCATGCCTAAGTTGGAGGGACGGCGGCGCGCGGGCGGGAGCTCGCTCTCGGGCGACGAGGGCGGGGAGGAAGCGATGGGCGAGGAGAGGTTGGACGCGCTGAAGCCCGCGCGCAGGGCCGCGAGCTGTGGTGGCAGACGGGCCGCGAGCGCGTCCGCGTCCAGCATCGGGCGGCCGGCGTGGCCCTTCTTCTCCTCCTTCTTCTCCTCCTTGGGCTCCTTCTCCTTGTTCTCGGCGCTGGGCAGCGGGGGCGTCGGCGGCCGCCCACCCTCCTTCACGGCCTCCGGGGACGTCATGGGCGCGAGTCCGCTGGGTCCAGTCGCGGATCCAGACGAGTCACGGCGAGACATGGTCAACTGTCCGTCGTTGCCGAGCACGCTCCTCGACCTCGACCGCGTCGTTCCGTCGCTGATGGCGGACATGGCGCCGAGGCTCGGTCGCCTCGAGGACGCATTCGACGCCCTCCTCGAGCGCGCACCTGGGAGGCCGGTGAGGGGGTTGATGACGGAGGAGACCGAGTTGGAGCGCTCGAGCGGGTGGAACGTCGAGTCGTCCGCCGTCGTCAGCGGCTGCGGGAGGGCGAAGGCGCTCGGCGTCGCTGGCCGCGTGGCGGGGCCGCCAGACTGGGCCAGGATGTGGTCCATCATGTGCTCCCTTGTGGCGAGATTGCGGCGGCACATCTTGCAGCGAATCTTGCGCCGGCCCGTCGCGCCCGCCGGCGTCTGCGGCGTCGACGCCGTAGGCGAGAGAGGGTACTTTGCCATGTGGTCCATTGATGGGCGGCCTCCGAGGTCTGAGTGTGGTGAGAGGCGTAGGGGAGGAGTTGTGGAAATATAGAGTGATGCGATCGATGCAGAGTACAGAGTTCGGTGGCAAGTGAGATTTTCGTCAGCACAGGTGCAGGACTCCGGGTGGAGGTCGGGGCCGGTGGAGGTCCCAACACCCCACTACAGGTACTTACTGAGGACCATGCCCGCGTTTCGTTCGAGATAGAACTGTCTTGTAGACCTGTCCTTCATGGTGACCCGTCCCTTGGCCTGGTGGTAGATGCCCAGCTGGTGCCAGAACGTCTCGCTCGGATCCACAACGGGCCGCGCATCACGGACAACCTGGACAGCGTCCTCGGGGTCAAGCTCGAGCTCGTTCATGAGGAACGCCGCTGCAACCGTCGCACTCCGGCTCATGCCAGCTTGACAGTGAACGAGCACGCCCCCCGGGTTGGTTACCGGCGCCCGCGGCTCGATGGCCGGGTCTCGCTCCTCGTCGGGCGTGCCTTGCCGCTTCAGCAGGGCATCGCGGATCCAAGCCGACGTTGAGGGGAGGAACTGCAGAATGTCCGTGTCCTGTGCATCGTCGATTTCTATCGTGTACGCCGCAAACTCGGGGTCGAAGTTGAGCCGCGGTCGGAGCAGGGAGACAACGTTGGACTTGGACGTCAGCAAATCTTGGCACGCGGTATCAGGTGTTGATCAGCTGATCAGCCCCAGGACCCAAACAGCTCCTCGCACCACCCCCGAACTTCGACTGGCGTCCATGCTGCCGCATGCACGCATGCACACCGAGCACCCGGCGCCGCACCGAGCATACGAACGCGGACTGCCCGGCAGCCGGCTGGTTGTCGGCTTGACAGAATATGCTCTCGGGCACACCGACCGAGCTGCAAGCTCATGTACTCACGATTCCGCGCTCCCTCAGCCCCTCCCCGTCCATGGCAGCGACGAGGTCGCCGACCCACAGCCCATCACAGACCTGCTGGAGATGCTCGATCTCCTCCTCCTCCTCTTCCCTTCTTCCCTTCGCCGCAGCCTGCGCCTCCTCCGCCTGCTGCTGTTGCCACTCAGCCTCCTCTGGGTCATCTTCCCATGCCTGCCGCCTCTGGACGACCTTGGGCAGTGTCTCCTCCCTCATCGCGATCTCGGCCAGGCGCCTCGCTGCCGCTTCGAGGGATCCCGTAGCTTTCAGCTGGTCGAACACGTCGTCCACGGCGAGCGAGTCGGACTTCTGCGCATCCGCCGGCGGCAGGTCCGTCATGGTCATCTTGGTGCGTTCGGGGAGCGAGGGGCGGCGCGAGAGTGCGCGTCTCGGCGTCGCTTGGGCCGTTTGCGCCGTCATCGCTGTCGTGGCTTGGCCGGCTGGGAAGAGTGTGCAATGGCGAGAAGGTACCGGTGGGGGAGGGGTGCAATGTAGATCTGGAGGGAGGGGGAGGGGGTGGGTGGGTCGTAATCACGCGCCTGATAACATGGGTAGTGGCTGCCGGACTCGGGAACAAATCGCTTAATCGCGGGCCGTGGTGGGTAATGGGCGGTCTCGCAACGTACTCGTGAATTGAAACGGATCGCCGATCCGCTGTTATGACGCAACAGAGTACGCGCGTTGTCAGTGCACAGCTTGACGCGTTGGTGCATGGCACACTCATGGGTTCCCGTGCTTGACACCAACACAGAGAGAGTGAGTTGTGGCCGTAGTTGGAGCTTTCAACTGCCTCGAGACTGCTCAGCCGCCTACCTGCGTCACCACAGTGGCACCACATCCTACTGAAACTCATGTCATAACTGATCTCGCT
This sequence comes from Trichosporon coremiiforme, assembly GCA_039545355.1. Lineage (NCBI taxonomy): Eukaryota > Fungi > Basidiomycota > Tremellomycetes > Trichosporonales > Trichosporonaceae > Trichosporon > Trichosporon coremiiforme. The sequence continues at coordinate 134,988 of BCJJ01000033.1, forward strand.
GACGCACTAGTCTTTAGTCTTCCTCGTCGGTCACCTTTGAACGCCGCAGTATGCGTCGCCTATCTTTAGCCGCGACCCCCAGCCGCACCATGCGCAGAGCATTGCTTCAGGTCCTCGACTCATGCACCCTTTCACTCCACAATTATCCCGGACGTCAGATCGACCACTATGACGATGGACAAGTGGCTCAGCCACATGATTTCTCACGTCACCACATCTACTCGCAGCAGCAAAGCACTGACGTCCCACGTCTCGATCCTAGCTCACTTTGCTTCGCCTCCTCCTGACATCCTTCCCCTCCCTTATCCTCCTTGGCATCACCGATTCCCACAGACTGACAGTCTTCCATTTGTATGCTATTCATTCACCACTACGCTACACTTGCAGTCGTCTAGATGCCCTCTGCAAACGTCAGCTATATCCCCAACACGTAAACTGTACTCACCAGCAAGAGCCTGGTTGAAGCGGTTGACCCTGGTGGCAGCGGTGGCGTCGATGGTCTTGTCACCGAGGTCGACGAGGAGACCACCCTGGACCGAGGGGTTGACACGGTTGACAAACTTGAGGGTCTTGTCCTGGCCAACCTGCGAGCCCTTGAGGGCCTTCTCGAGGCGGGACATCGACTTGTTGTCGAGGGGCTCGGCCGAGGTGACGGTGACGAGGAGCTCTCCGCGGTGGGCGGACATGAGCTTCTCAAAGTCCTCGAAGACCTTGGCGGCGGAGCCGAGACGGCCGTTCTCGGAAAGGACGTTCAGGAGGTTGAAGAGGATGGGGGACGAGCCGGAGGGGACGACCGACTTGAGGACCTCGGAGCGCTCGCGGGCAGAGAGGGTGGGGTTGTCTGTTGGCGGTTGTGCCCGATGACGAAGATAAAACGCGAATCGATAGCGAATGTCGATCAACAAAAGAAGGAAAGCACGTCAGCAACAGACTCCGGTGCATGTCTCGCGAGCACACAGCAACGTACCGATCTTGGCCTTGAGCTGGGCGTCATCGCGGAGGGTCTTGGAGAACGAGGTGACGTCCTCGGCGAGCTGGTCGAGCTCCTTCTTGCCCTGCTTGGCGGCAGCAACGTAAGCCGACGAGGCGTAGGTGCCGGGGAGCGAGTTAAGCTGGAGAGGGGGCTGTATGTTAGCGACATGTTACGTTTCCATTCGTATCCAGATGTGACGCATTCCCGAGCAATATCCCGATAAGCCAACACGATGTCGAAAGTCGCAACTCGGTTCCATCGATCACTTCCACACCTCCGTCATTCGTCTTCTACGCGCTCGGAACGCTACGCATGGTCGGGCAGCATAACGCCCTAGTGCACTAGTCTCCGAACCTCTTCCGTGCATGCGTCTCAAGACTCCGTCGACGGTGCCGAGGTCGAACAGCAACTTTCTTCGTGCTCCGAGTCTGTCGTTCAAATCGATGGGGGCGGGCGGGCGCTGGGGATATTGCTCTTCGGGTTTGCATAGTCGGTGTACACACCTTAACCGACGAGGCGGTGGCGTAACCGCGGCGGAGGACGTTGCGGGCGAGGGAGGCCATTTTGAGAGGGGGTGGTGATGAGGGGTGGTTGAGTGGTGAGCAAGACTGCTTGTGGTCTGTCCTGGGCCTCGCTCTCTCTGCACTGGCTGGGCTCGCCTCGCTGGGCGGGTAACGGCTCGCATAGGTGGTCGGAGCCTCCAGCCGGAGGAACTCGGTGTTACGTGGACCCGAAGGGTGGCATGAGAGATGGGGTCACGTGACATCCAATCGCATTTTACGTAAGTGAATGTTCGCGTGTGTTTTCAGGTCACGTGATGGTTGCGGAGGTGTCGGGCAGTCTGTCGCAGCCGGGAAATGGTCCCGCTCAATCACCATCGGCATGCCCGGACGATTTGGATCTTACAGGGGGGTTGACGGGGCAGAGGGAACGGATTTAGGCCGAGGGACCCGAAAGCTGGGACTAAGGTCAAGCCCACGGCCCACAGCCCACGGCCGCTCCTAAGGCGAACCCCCGCCCTGACCTGCAGCCCGTACCTCGTCTCTTGCCGCCGCCGCCGCCCTCGTGCTTGCACTCTGCACTCTGTCTACAACCAGCCCTTGCGTCTCCTGCCCGCACCCAGCTTCGGTCCTTTGTCGGCTGATCATCCACTTTTCTCCAACATTTTCCTTTCGATCTCGGACACTCCCCATTCCTCAACATCCCATCTTCATCCAACAACAACACTTCCTCACACCCCCCTCGCACTCCTTCATAAAGGGACAATCCCGCATCCCCGCAGATCCATCAGTGGTCAATCACGAGTGCGCCCGCCCGACCAACGTCAACCGCCTCCTCTTTGGTCCCCCCTCTCCCAGCCGCCGCCGCCCCTTCTCCACCAGCGCACAGTCTCAAAGTGCAACTTCAGCCGCCTCACTCGCGCGCATCTCTGTCATAATTCGCACTACGACATTGCCACCACCACCACTTTCCGACCCAACCACCTTCCCCGGTTGATCACCTCCTCGCCATTATGAACTCGACACTGCCGCTGCTGTCGCTGCTGCCGAACGGAAACTATTCCGGATCGACGTCGCTCGGAGACAACAACAACTTCCGGTCATATGACTACGTCAACTCTGGAGAAGACAACAACGGGTCGAACGGCGGACAGACCATCGACTTTGGCTCGTACGGGTACCCGGACGACCTCAGCTTCTCGGTTTCGCACCCGTCGTACCAGCGCCCGTCAAGCGGCCACGGGCAGCAGAACGGAGGTTACCCGCACCTTGTCCAGCCGGACTTTTCGAACCAGTACCGGGCTGACCACGGACACCACGGGTCACATCACGGGGGCCACTCGCACTCTGAGCACCACCACCCGCAACACTCGCACTCGCAGCACCAGCACCATGTGATGAACGACCACCGCAACGGAAGCATGGCCGTGAACGGAGGAGACGCGTCGCGCTTCCTCGACCTCGACCTGAGCCAGCCGGGGCCCTCGTCGTACGGACACGGCGCGAACGGACTGTACTCTTCGTCAGAAGCGTCGCACGAGGAGGCTAACGGCTACGTCGATGCGAGGCGCGAGGACGAGCTCGTTAAGGTCGAGGCGAGCAAGGAGGGAACGGCGCCCGCCGCCGAGGGCGAGGATGCTGACAACGAGGAGCCGCTCTATGTCAATGCGAAGCAGTACCACCGGATATTGAAGCGGCGGTTGGCTCGCGCGCGCCTCGAGGAGCTCAACCGCCTCGTCCGCTCGCGCAAGCCGTACCTGCACGAGTCGCGTCACCGCCACGCCTGCTCGCGTCCCCGTGGAAAGGGTGGCCGTTTCCTGACTGCCGACGAGATTGAGCAGCTCAAGCGCGAGGAGGCCGCCAAGGCCGAGGCGGGCGAGAGCACCGCGCCCTCGACGAACGGAGACGTCACGGACTCGACTCCCAACACGGCCGCCAACAGTGCCGCGCCGTCCAAGGCCCCGTCCGACGCCGGAGACGCCAACTCGAACGCTGGCTCGAACGCCCCCGCTGACGCGACCTCGTCCTAAGCACCCAGCAAGCCTCCCGCCCCTCGACGCTCAACGCGTGTGACCGGCAGAAAAATCCACACATATAGACAAAAGTAGCACCTCAACAATCATCGCACTGTGTGTACATTACTAGAGCCACCTGTTCTTTACAATACTACACACTCTGTTTCTTCCCCCTTTCTTCTTCTCTTGACTCTCTCCCGTAACTCATTTTGGGCATGATTTATTTTCTTCTCCTCAATGATGATGCATGGTCCCGCTTGCAAGCGGTGTCTCGTGTTTTTTTCTTGCGCAGGCCGGTCAGTTTGGCGAACCGGCCAGATCTCCCAACACCCACCCAGCCGAAATTTCCAGCGGCTCTGGTTCTACAGTGACGATGTCCATAGTAGCGGCAGCGGGCTCCGCCGTGCGCCGCGCAACAAGTGGTGTGCCGGTGTGGCCCCTTTTTCCCTGGATCAAGTATTGCTTGCGTGCTGTCTGGCACATGTGCTTTGGCTTGGGCTCGAGCTGAAGCGAGAACTCAAGGCACAGGAGGGGGGGAGGAAGGGGAACGGACAATCGGCCAAACAAATCACTTCCTGTGATCTCGACCGTGTGTCTGTACCTTTTTGGGTCTTGTCGGGATCTCCAGCGAGTAGTTTTTCTCCATGCGCCCCTCCCTACGCAGACAGTTTACACTTTCCCAGTTCTCCTCTCGCTTTTCCCTGTTGCTCTGCATGCTCTGGCGTCTGGCATGTTTTGATACCGACCCGGCCCAGCGTCCTCGACACCCTGAAAACTCAGGATGGTTCAGGACGACTTTGCCCCAATCACCGTGCTATGTCCGCTTAATGCACCCCCATGGCCCAATCGCCCCATCGCATTCGTCGCCCCGTCTCCATCCCTAGATGACCCTTCGGGTGTGCCGTGGTTTGACATCGAAGTTTGCTGACGTGCATGTCTTTTTGTGTCGTCCCGTTCGGCACCTCTGTGCGGAAGACTGGACTGATCAAGATCAGCGCGTTGTTTGGTGGACGCGATCAAGCAAGCGCGTTCGTGTTTCTGACAATCGTATTGGAGCTCAGAACTCTCCAGCTCTCCAGGTAGGGGAGGCGGGTTGGACATGTGGACGGAGGCTTTGTATCAGATAATTCCACAGTCTGGCGGCTGGCGAGTAGGCGCCGACGTACAGTACCGACGTTCTCGCTAGTGCTGCACTTGGGCAACTCCGGAAATCGGATGTCTGCACCCAAACTGTCCGTTTCGGCCCCTTCCACCCACCCCTGCACAGACTTCCGCGCCGTTACACACCCGTCTCTCCCGCTGCCCGCCGGCCCCGTCGTGCCGAGTCCGTCTCCCTCGTCTGCGGCATGCGGCAACGCGGCAACCTAGTACGGAAGCGATGTGTCCATGGGGGCTCAACCTGGGCCTCGAAGGTGTATGGATTTATCGGTCGAAACGAGTCGTACCCCGCTCTCCAGGCCAGACTCTCGTGGTCACATGCATCCCTCCTGCCAGCGCACACTTCGCTAGAGTTTGAGCCAAGCCGGTTTCTCGGCTTCTCAATGTCGTCGCTTAACTTTACGTTGCATTTCCAACTCCACACCTCTCCCAAGCGGATGCACTCCACAGATCTCTCACTCCACACAGCTCACAGCCGATGCGCACTACGCCTGTCAGCTGACGAGTGATCACTCTTCCGGGCTACTGCGAGACCTGATGAAATGAACGCGCCGACGAATGTGTGGCCGACTAGAATCTGTGGCGCTGTGGCTGGCTCGCTGGCTGGCGACTGTCTTTCCAATGTTCTGCCGGATCGCCAGAACCACTAGACGTTCCGGCGGCTAAGACTGGGTTACAGGTGGCACTTGGGCAACATTTGATGCATTCTACATTCCTATTCGTATCAGTTTTCTTCTCCCCTTCTGCAGTCGTGCGGGGTCTACAAGATTATATCTAACGAAGCAGCTAGACTTAGTTCTTCTCCTTCTTCTTGTCGGCGTCAGCCTTGTGCTCAGCCTTGCGCTTCTCGCTCCACTTGTTGTCGAGGTAGCCGAGGCCGACGATGCCGGCGAAGCCGAGGCCGAGGACCCAGAGCCCCTGCTTCTCGCCCTCGTCGAGGGGGCGGTTGACGGGCTCGTAGATCTGGTCCTTCGTGTTCCACACGGGGAGGGAGACGGGCACGCCGCCGAGCTCCGTCACCTCGGCCGCCGTCAGGAGCGACTCGCGGTCGGCCTTGGACACGGGCTTGCCGCTCTCGTCCCACACCATCTCGGGTTCGAGCTGCGTGTCGCTCGCCTGCTTCTGCGAGTGCAGCGGGCCGCCGCCGGGATGCGTTGCGGTCGACGCCGGCGTGTACACCTGCTCGTGCAACGACTTGTTCGTGTTCTGCGGCGCGTCAGAGCGGGGCTTCTGGAAGTTGTCGGGCGTGTAGGGCTGGTCGTCAGCGGACTGGAATTCCGGAGCGCGGTCCGATGCAGCAAGCAGCCAATGCACGCAAGGCACCTCCGCTCAAGCGAGACCGCGTGGCTTCCACATTATTGCGGTACCAAGATTCAGGCGAATAGTGTTCCGTCACTCATGAGTTACGTCATGACCGAGCGGACCGGCGCAACGGATAATCACCACCGCGCCGAGAGAACCTGCGAGATGCGTCGCGCTGGACAGAGCCGAGCGCACGTCTCTCTCCGAGCGAAAAACGCATGCACGGTCCTTCTGCAGGCAGCGCTCCCGAGGCGCGGCAGGCGGTACGCGGTGGTGCCTTTCCTCGGCGAGGCCAAAGCATCGGCGGTATGCATGGCACAAGCGCGTTCCGCGCACACGAGCGCGAAAGAAGCAGTACTCACAATCACCTGAGGTTCCGCCTTGGGGTCCTGGTGCTTGGGGATCTTGATGTCGATCGGGGCAGACTCGGTCTTCTCCTTGATCGGCAGGCCGGGGTGAGACGCAGCAACCTCCTGGGGAACGGGGTCGAGGCGCTTGCCGCTCGTCGGGGCATGGACGGGGGCATCGCCAGAAGTTTGCGAAACATCTCCCGGCTTGGGCTCCTCGAAGGCGGGACGCGAGGTCGAGACGGAGCGGCGGGACTGCTTGGCCCCGGGCGTCTTGACAGGCGGCACGGGAGGAAGCATGCCAGTCGTGTCCGCCGAGTGCAGGCGAGCGACGAGCGTGGCCCTGCATGTTAGTGGAGCTCGCTCAACAGCTCCGTTTGAGCTCACTTGTTGCCCTGCTGGGAGAGGTTGCGGCGCTTCAACTCAGCCTTGAGGTTGACAACCTTCTCATTCTTCCAGTTGCGCTGGGTGTTGAGGAGGACGGCGGAAGCGAGCGACTTGGACTGCGTCGCGGGCTGGATGTTAGCGCGCGCCGCGGCGGCAGCGGGCGTGACAGAGTTGGAGTTGCGCTTGGGGGCAGCGGCGACCGGAGCAGCGGTGTGCAGCTGGGCGGTCGCGCGGAGAGCGCCAGCCGAGAGGCGGCGGCGGAGCATGTTGCGAGATGCGGAGAGAATAATGGGCGACTGGGCCGTTGTGGCCGTTGTGTTTATCAGGTCGGTGTTTAGAGAGAGTGGTGTCGGTCTGTCGGGGGCAGCTGACCGTGGATGGTGGGGTCGGCGGCTGGTCGTTTCTTGCTGTCTGGCTGATGGCAGCTGGGAGGATGTGAACTTTAGATGGCATCCCGCGCCGGGACTCCAGGGCCGGTTGAGCCCGATTAGACCAGGTCACGTGCTCTATCTCTCATCTACGGACCCCTGCCTCGCGGACCGTGGCGCACGTGGCGCTCCCCGTACGGTCTCTTAAATCTTCTGCGAGCCGATGATGCACCACCGCTGATGCGCCAGCGCCACCGTGCAGGCCGCAGCCCGCAGCCGATCCGCAACCGCGCGAACCCGCGACCCCGGCTACGCACATCCTGAAACTTCAAAATATCGTCCACGACAGCCCCCTTATCTCCAGCACACACTCTCCTCCACCCTTCCTCACATTACACCACACAGCACACCCACCCGACATCACTATGGGCGGCGACACAGCGGTCAAGCGAAGAGAAACCAAGGTGCCGCTGAAGCGGTCCGCCGAGCCGGCACCCCTGACGCGCACCTGGAAGACAGTCCTCTACCCGATCTCGGCGGTGCTGCACCGTCTGCACGCATGGCTGACGACGCTGCTGCTCGCCCTCATCGCACTCGGCCCGATGCCAAAGCACATCGGCTTCGTCATGGACGGTAACCGGCGCTATGCGCGGAGCAGGGGACAGAAGGTCGCGCGCGGGCACAAGATGGGCTCCGACTCGCTGAAGCGGGTGAGTAGTAGTGACGCTGTGTGACAGCACACGCTGCCTGAATAACATGTTGGGCATAGTCCGTTCTGAAGCTAACAGCCAGACCCTCCAGATCTGCCTCAGGTTGCGCATCCCCGTCGTCAGCGTGTACGCCTTCGCGATCGACAACTTCAACCGACCGCAGGAGGAGGTGGACGCTCTCATGTCTCTAGCCCGGAGTTCACTGCAGGAGATCTGCGCGAAGGGGTGAGTTTTTCTTCTTCCCACCAGCATTCCCATGGAGTGCATGCGTTTGGTGACCGGCGACGTGGCGCAAACTTCAGACTAGTACTTGTTGCCTAGTAATGTTGCCAAGCCGAGCTTGATCCCGAGGTAGTAATGAACGCTAACCCAAAGCGGGTTCCTGGACCAGCACGGCGTGCGTCTGCGCTGCATCGGACGCCTCGACCTGCTCAAGCCCGACATGCGCGCGGCACTGCTCGAGATGGAGGCGGCGACGGCGCACAACACGCGCGGCGTGCTCAATGTCTGTGGCCCGTATGCGAGCCGGGACGAGATCACGGACGCCGTGCGCGAGACGGTGCGCGAGGTCGAGGATCGGGGGGAGAACCCGGACAAGGCGTGAGTACCAAGTTGTTGGAGCGGAACATCGCAGTCATGGCCTCGTCGTAGGGCCGCAATGCTCCTTCTCAGCTGCGTGCACGTCAACGTAGAAGCTGACCTCCAGAATCACGCCCTCGCGCCTGTTCTCCCGCCTGCAGTCCGTTTCCTCTGCCGAGTTCATCGACCCCGAAGCCGGACCGCTGGATATCTTCATCCGCACTTCCGACGTGAAGCGCCTGTCCGACTTCATGATGCCGCAGTGCAACGCCGACACGCAGCTGCACTTCATCAAGACGTACTGGCCCGACTTTGGGCTGAGCGACCTGCTCCCGATCTTGCTGGGGTGGCAGCAGAAGGTCTGGCTCGCGCGGGGGTTGCAGGGACGGGGACCGGAGCCGAGTCAGGAAGAGGAGATGCCGACTGATGACGAGGAGTAGAACAGTGCCGATGCTGACGTTTTGACGTGTGTGTAGGAGTGTAGGAGATATAGAGAAACTTAGACAGTGTCCCTTGTGTGATTAGAACTAGCAAACCCATAGCATCGTGACGTGAGCCAGAGAGCCAGACCAGTGAGCAGTGTACCCATGCATTGTGTGCCATTCTATTTTCTATGTCCCTTCCGTCTCTAATCACAGCTCCCATCCTCGGGTCCATCCTTCCACCGCCTCATGATATTCTTCCAATCACACTGAAACTCGGGCTTGCCCAGTTTCTTGTTAACTTCGTTGTGCCGTCTGCAGAGCCACTCGTTGAGCTTGGTCGCACTCTCGACAGCAGGCTGGGGTGGGTTCGCCTTGATGCTCGCGCCAAAGTCGTCCGCGCACCACGTACACGGGTACAGGCTGGGAAGGGACGAGAGAAGGTTGGCCATGTGCGTCTTCTGCACCGGGGTGGGCTGGTCGGGGTAGTACGCCGCCGTGGTGTGCAGGAACGTCCAGGTCGAGCGGCCCAGCTCGACCGTGTCGGCGGGACACTCGCGCCGGTCGTTCGTCTCAGCGCTGGCCGAGGATGTGGTCGAGGTCGCTGGTGTCGAGGATGACGAGGAGCCAGAAGAGGAAGAGCCGGAGCTGGAGCCGGCAGACATAGCCGCCATCATGCCCGCCATGCCGCCCGCCGCTGCGCCGGCCTTTGATCCAGAACCAGAGGATCCACCCTTGGCATTCGGGTCCTTCTTGTACACCTTGATGCCGGCAAAGTCCTGCCACGAGTTGCAGACTTTGCACACCTTGCCGTCCTTGTCGAGGATGAGGCCGGGAGGGAGATGCGGGTGCGTCTCCTTCGTTGTGCGTTTCGGCTCAGACATGATGATTGGATCGGAAGAGGTGTCGGTGGAGGGTCTTGAGTTGATGGTTGGAGCTCAGTCGGGCCGAAATGATCTTGAGGGTATCCACGGTCACCGCAAAGGCAGCGGAATGGAAAGAAGCTGAAAACGGCGAGCAGACGAGTGAGCGAGTGTACGATAACAAGTGCAACACGCAGGCACGATCGTCGATCAACGCCGCCGCGCCGAGATTACTCAGCGTCAGCGTTTCTAAAATTCGGCATCTCCAATACGTCACCGTCTGTGCCTCCACATTAACACAACGGTTAGTCAACAGTCAGTCACCGAGCTTCACCGACGTTCGAAATGCTTATCATGGCTATCTGCATACACTACTGATACATCTACGAGACGCGCTGCATCTTCTCCGGGCCGCCCATCTGGTCCTCTGCCTGCCGGCGCACGCCGCGCATGCCGCCGCGGAACCCGCGTCCCCTGAACCCTCCTCTGAAGCCGCCACGGCCGCCGTGCCCCCCATGACCGCCGTGGTGGCCGCCGTGATGGCCGTGATGGCCCTGGTGGCCCTGGTGCTGGGGCATCTGCTGCTGCACCTCCATCCCGGGCATGCCGGCCATGCCGCCCATGCCGTTCATGGCCGCCATGGGGTTCATCATCATCATGCCCGGCATGTTGCCGGCGGCCATGCCCTGCTGCATCGCGCCGAACATGATGCCCTGCGCCGCGAGCATCTGCATCTGCATCAGATTCGTGTGCGTCATCTTGATGAGCTGGCGCAGCTGGCCCTTCATGTTTGGCGGCACGAGCGGGTTGCGCAGCGTCTGCAGTAGGGCTTGCAGGCGCTCCTGCATCGTGTTCATGTCCGGAAGCTTGAGCGGGTTCTCCTCGGTAGCGCCCTCTTCGTCCTGCAAGTCAGCTGACGCTACACGGCTCGGTAGCTCACCTTCTGGGCGCCTTCTCCCTCGCCTTCCTCACCCTCCTTCTTCACTTCCTCTTCCGCCTCCTTGCCCTCCTTCTGCCCGTCCTGGTACGCCTGCACGCGGTCGCGCAGGTCCTGATCGGGTTGGAGCTTGTCGAGCGAGGTGATCTTGGACTCGCACTGGGGACACTCAAAGTCGTGGTCGACGAGGTACGACTGGATGCACTCCTCGCAGAAAGCAGTGTCGCAGCAGGGAGTGCGGGTCGCTTCCCGCAGCGCCTTCTTGCAGAGGGGACACGCGAGCTCAGCGTCGAGAGCCGACTCGTCGCCCTTGTCATCCTTTGCCGTCTTGACCGCGGCCTGTTTCTGCCATTGCCGCGCATCGGGGACGGCACGCACGAAGCCTCCGTCGGCGGTAAGCATTGCACCCTGGGACGAGCCCTCGCCACCGTCCGGCTTCTCAACCGTCGTAAGCATGCTTCGCGGGATACCCGTGACACGGACGTAGCGCTTGCCGTCGGACGCGCCCGGGTCGCTGTTTTTCGGACAGTTCTGGATCCAGTGTCCCTTCTGTCCACACCGGTAACAGATGTAGCCCACTGGCGGCTCCTTGTCCGTGTTCATGAAGCTCTGGTCGAACTTGGCCGGTCCACCGGGACCACCGCCACCGCCGCCTGGCGGCTTGAACGGCCGTCCTCGTCCCGCTCCACCGGTGTTGAAGCGCGGTAGCCTGATGTCAGTTGACTTCGATGAATCCACAACTTACGTTGACATGTCCTCCTGCATGACCTCCCACGACTCGGCCTGCGACTGGAGCATCTTTGCAATCGCCTCGTCCTCCTTCGCGTCTCCGGTCGAGACCTGCACAGCAGGCTGCGCGGGCTGCTTGTCCTCCTTGCCGTCGAAGCGCTTCGTCATGCTCCCAAACATCCCCCCGCGGCCGCGGTTCATCATGCGGTCCTTCATCGCGTCCCTCGCATGCGCCTCAATACGGTGCTCGCCGGTGAGCGCCGACGCCGCATCTGTGCCGACAATGTAGTTCTGCGCCGTGCCGCGGCCCTTCATCACTGCCGGCCGTCTCCTAACGACCAGCGACGAGGAACGCGCAATCTGGTGGTCGTCATCCTTGAGTTCTGAATGTCAGTTTCACAAGCGACGCGAAGTAACTGACCTTCCCCGTTCTCGGCGACGACGAGATCAAAGTCCTTGCCGTTTCCGAGATTGTTGTCGAGCATCACCTGCCGCTTCAGGTCGAAGACGGAGATGTGCGTCCCATCGAACTTGACACGGGACTCGTCGCGTCCCGCGCCCCAGCGATAGAAGACTGTCGACATGGTGGCGAGCGAGCAATGCAGACGACGGCGGTTACCTGACGAAGATTACGAGACGGCGTTGCTACACACTGCTTCCCTCTTCTGCGAGCGGTACGTTGCTCCTTTCGACGCTCAAACGTTGGTACCAGTCGAGTGAAAGCAACCGAATGCAGATGTGCCCTGTGCGTTACTCTACTCGTTGCCTTCTGTCGTTCGCGTGAGATGTGTTGACAATGGTCTTTCCTCAAGTGGCGAGCAGTTGATCTGTGGTTGAGCTCGAGATCGCCGAGCGGAAGCAGATGACGAGACCCGGCCAGAGGACCTTGTCGACCGTGGGACAGCAGTATTCCGCGGACATCCTCTCATCTCCACGACGAGCTTCGAAAACGATACACCGTGGGAAACAAGTGATGAAAGTTCACGTGCACAATCACGTGCCATGATCGACCACCCAAAGCCGCGGACGAGGCGAAATCCCGCCAAACGCAAAAAGGCACAGGCACCAAGCGTCACTCGCCGTGGCTCTGTGGTCCGCGGCGCGGCGCCGCTCGCGCGGAGCGGCCCAGGGGAGCGGCCCATGGGCCATAGCGGGCACACAGGCACGGGGCCCAAGCATCCGAGAAGTGCGCACGATTCCCGTACGACCCGTGCCGCTCGGAACAGCTTAACGACAGATTCACTCGTAGGCGTGTCATGCGTGCCGGCTCGTGAAAAACTCGTGCAGGGGATGGGAACAGGGGAAGATGAAGGGCAGGTGAAGCTTGTCTGGAACCAGCGCTCTACTGACGCACCACTCGTGCCGCTGCGCCGCTCCATGACTCTCGTTTAGCAGACGTCTGTAGATCCTGCAGAGCTGCAGAGCTGCAGAATTGACAGGCATGAAATACTCCCTGATGGCCTGCGTGGATTCGCGTGTCACCAGACTGGCATGCGGCACTCGTTTCGCGTCATGAAGCCTGTCCTGCGACACGGCGCAGACTTTGTCCTGAGCACTCCCGGCGGAGGCGGAGTTGAGGACTGCGGCTTTCGGCGCACGAAATACAGGGTGACACCAGACATGTGAACACGAATAGCACGGCCAGTGGCCCCGTCTCCGTTAGCGCGCCGATCGTCGTCGTATCCTGACAGATTCCTATCGAAGCTGACATCGGAGACGGCATTGAGTGACATGACGGAGTGCAAGCACCTCGCAGCATGAATTGTGCCATGAGCTGTAGAGTTCGAGTGACTGACCTGGTGAGTACGCTGCCCGAGTGTGTGGACATGTGGCAGCGACTTTGCGCATACTCTTCGTGCGTACTCCACGCCCTGCGCCGAGCACTTACCTTCCTGCAACCCTCAGTGTGTGATCAGCACTCCCACCTGCCTGCTCTCAGGAGCTTAGATGCAAAGGACCCCGCCGAGCGGCAGTGACATGAGCGGGATTTACGCCCCGCGCGCCTGCTTATCGCCCAGTCATGCGTGCGAAGACGATCGAGTGGAAGTCTGGCAAACCCGGCAAACGCTGGCAAACTTCGGGCCAACGACATATCAGACGTGATCGAGGACCCCTGGCGTTCTAAGCCATCTTGAACTCTTTATGAGAGGGTACGTGCGGCATTTTTCAGCGCGTTTTGCGACTTTGAGCGGCACTGAACTTGAGCAAAGGCTTCTGATAGGCTGCCCCACGTGATGCGAAGAAGCGGGCAGATCGCAAGTCTCAGCTGAAACCGCTTGGGCTGGGCCTAGAGGGCCTGCCTTCTCAGCTGGACCACCTGGATCATCTGGAACATCGCAGAGGGCGTCTGTTGCAGCATGGGCACACGACGAGCGCTGGGTCAGCACAGTGCGCTGCATGCCGTACGGGCATCGCCCAGATGCGGCATCCGACGTGCAAAACACATACATGGAAATCATGGAATGCGGCGTTCAAGAATCCAGAACGACGCGCCTCGGCGCCTCGTTTTGCCTCATCGCGCCGCGAGCAGTGCTCATCGCATGGACGCAGCCAGCCTCCTTCCTGGTCTTCCTCACGTTTCCTGTAATGGTGCACGCGCGCGTCTCCCCGTTTAAATGAACGGTAGGAGCTGCGCGACGGGCGAAAGGAGAGGCACAGGGCAGATTCTGCCGCAAAGAACAGGGGTGGAAGCTAATGCGCAGGGTGTACAGGGTGTAGGGCCGGACAGGGTGCTCGGAAACACTGGCGCACTGGCGGGCGCAACTGGCTGACATTGTCGAAATTTGCGCTGGCACGGCTGGGCGCGGTGCTGATGACGATGCAACACTGCTTAACCCACCCTGGCGCAGGGCGCGCAGGGTAGAGGCGCGCGGGCTAGCCTCCCTCCGCATGCTGGCCGCTGACCGGCAGCACGAGCTGTTGCGTCGCCCGCAGGGCGTGAGGAATTCGATATCAGCGATTTGTATACAGGCAGGAAAGAGGTGACATCGCTGACGGTAGCGGTGGAGGCCGTGAAGACATGAGGGAGGTTGAGGAAGCTGAGGAGAGCCCCTCCCCTCCCCCCCCCCCCCCCCCCCCCGCGGATGCCGGATTACGTGCCTGAGCAAATAGATGATTGACTGCCGGAGAGACGAGCTGTAGCAGCTCCGCGAACACCTCCTTTAGGCACATGCAGTTTGCTGGGGATAAGCGGTGCGTTTGGGGCATGCATGGTGCATGGTGTGACAGCTGGCATGCAGAAGCAGCCAGCAGTTCAGCGCAGTAACTCTTGTCTCGCAAATATCGAATGCCATGTTAGAGGATGTGGAATCAAGTGGACCTTGCGGCGTGTGCCCTGCTTCGCTTCCACCCCACCTGGGCCACCTGGCCAGGTCTGGATCGCCTGGCCAGTTCCATCTGCGCTCTGCTGCGACAGGGGCTCCCACACATTCTTTTCATGAGTGGCGCGAGGGCTTGAATACCAGGCGCTGTGCCAGGCGTACCCAGAACATCTGTGCCCGAGGTAGCAAAACGTATGCACGGCCTTGAGCCTTGCGCAGCCTTGCAGCCTCGCGCAGGAGCCTCAGGCCTCGGAGCTAGCTCGAAGGTCTCAGTCTCGCTCATGGCCGCGGACTTGTTGGAATGGTCCCACGAACACTACTGAATTGCTGGAAAAGAAGGACGAGGGCAGGCACGCCGCGCACCAAACCGAAAATTTATCACAGTGCATCTGCCAGGCTATGCTCGGCCACGCTAGGACAAAGGCACGGTATGCTGGGATGACCGCCTGGTGATGAAGTAATCACTGGTCGCTCGTCCGCGTATGCGCGTGCGAGAGTCGAGAGTCGAGAGATGCAGACACGACATGTCGCTCATCTCCGCGCCCTCCAGTCTGCAATGCCAAGACTGCACATCACAGAGCACAAGGTACAGCCAGTCAGACACGTCAAGCTGCGACGCGTTTGACGATGGATGCGACACAGACGAGGACGGGTGCAGCGCTGTGGAAGGGCCAATCTGGCGAAGGCAAGGGGTCAGTGGAGGCGTGCTGTCGTGCGATGATTGGAGCTAGCTGGGGCGGTGGGATGGTGGAGGTGTGTTTCTGGTGTGTGAAAGAGTGGCTTTTGACTGGTCGAAAGAAAAAGAGGCCAAGGAAGAGCGTAAAGCCAGGACTGAGCCAGGATGAACCTGGGACTGAGCCAGGGCAGGGGCGATGGGGGGGTTGAACCTCTACCTCGCAAGCTGCAAGGGGTCCACGCAGCCCTGACCTCACACTGCTAGCTGCAGAGCATCCCTCCATGCCCTCCACCGCAGGCTGTACAAGCTCTGCTAGTTCTGCAGGCTTAGGCTTAGGCTTGAGCCGCGGGCGCGCGGACGACCCTGAGCCCATTTCCTCTTTCATACATGCCATCCACCTCCCTCGACTCATCCAGTCCTGCACTCGCCTTCCCTGGCCGCCGCCGCGCCGCAGTGCAGCCTCTGAAGCAACCCTCTGCTGCCTCTGCTGCCGCAACAACACCAGCAAGCAAAGAGAGAAGAACAGAACACCTGCTTCTTCTTTAACACCACCACACAATTTCTCTCTTCTCATCTCCATAAACACTCTCCCCTCTCGAACACTACATCGCCACCCAGATCGTCGTCTGTCATCGATCCATTCCCTAGCACCCAGCACCACCACACGATCGACGTAACGCGACTCATCACCGCGCCCCCAAGTCGACCACCTCCATCGCACATCTCTGTATCACTACCACTCCTGCACTGCTCTGCGCAACCGCACTCTCAACTCTCTCAAGTGAGCTTCCGCTGAGCCTTCAGCATTGTCATACGTTCTCGCCTCTAACAGCATAGCCCTCCGAAGACTACGCCCCTCGGTCTGCCAAGCCCGAGCTCCATCCCATTAAAACCGCAATCGCAAACTGCGACTTCTACCCCCTCGCCACCACACATCACCATGTACGACTCGGACGTCATCTACCAGCCGAACCCTGTCGCGTTCCAGCGTCCCATGTTCTCGAGCTCGTTCTCCTCCCCCGCTGCGTGCAGCTTCAACAGCACGGCGACGTCTGCGCCCGCCTCCGCGTCTGGCTCGCCGTCACCCCCGCCAACGCTTCTCAAGCCCTCTCACAGCCTGAGCAAGAAGCACCTCCCGCAAATGCCCAAGAAGATGAGCAGCACAACAGGCAAGCACAAGTCGGTCCAGGTCTCGCTCGAGGTCAAGGTCGAGCGGTCAAAGGGCTTCCATGCCTTCTTCGTCCCGCTTGCCCGCTCGATGCCGCCGGCACCGCCCAGCTCCCCCGTCCTCGCGCACAGCGAGGGCAAGGACTTCCCCGAGTGGTCCCTCGACGGCGAGCGAAAGGGCGAGGAGCGCTGGGTCGAGGACATTGAGCAGTCCCCGCAACAGGGAATGGACCTCGACTAGAGTGGCACCTGAGTGAGAGCTCTTAACAGCTCAAATCACAGTACCAGCTCTAGCCTCACGCCTCCTCGACGCAACCTCACGCACTGTTACGCCAACAATCTAGCATCTCGGCCGCTCGGCGGGTATCCGACCTTGTATTCTGATCCTCTCGCTGCGCGAGCTTGACACATCAACAACCAACCAAACAACCATCATCGCCTTTGTCTTATTACCGCATCTTGTCAAATTGGGCCCATCTAGTTACCCAGCACACTCTAGTTTGTATACAGATATGATACTCTTGCATTCCACCAACAATGAGCGCGGTGCAAGCGAAGCGAGCGTCACAGCAAGAGCGTCGCACAGCAGACGGTGGCCCGCACTGCTCCACTAACTGCACTGCCAGACAACTGACGCAGAGTGATCCGAGTGACGTATAAGATGTGACGCGCTGATCAGAAGAGCGTCTGGCACAACGCTGTGAGTGGGCGAGACGTGCCAAACATGGCCGGCATGATACATGGCGAGGCGCAGGATCGCGGGTCGCGAGTCGCGGCGTTCATGACGGGTGCGAGTGCGAGAAGTGAGGGTCCTGGGACCCGGCCAATGGATCGCAGCGAGTGCTGCCAATGTACCGCCCCGCGCACGGATCATGTTCATGTTGCATCAAGAGTGCGAGCGAGGAAGGCATGCAAGCAGCAGCCAGCCACAGAGGACAGCGAAAGCAGGGAGAGGCAGGGTGCCCTCGCTATCAGTTGCTCGTCATTGGGTGCGAGGAACGATGATTCGGAAGACGCGAAGTGCGTCAGAAGCACTGCTCAGGTGGTGCTGCTGTAACGAACACGGCAGATCCTTCTCTCCCCTTCTCGACCTCACTGCCGACTACTATGGCAGTACATGCAGTACACGAGTGTGGAGTTGCCCCACGACCAACAATCCCATCTTTGAGCGATCTGACGATACCTGTAATAAGCGAGCAGCGAGCAGCGAGCAGCGAGCAGCGTGACATCGCCCCACATCAAACCCATAACGGTATCGGCGGCATGCAGTCTAAACTCTGGAACACACTTGGACCCAGAGGGTGGACATGACCGCCTCCTGGTCTTACCTCCTGTATCGGAGAAAACATGCCATCAGCTGACCACATCCGCAACCTTTAGCACAACAGCATATCCCCAAAAGAGGCAAGTCCCACGCCCGGCACACTTGGGTTTTACGACGTTCCTGCGTTCCATGCTCATGTACGTTCCGTACGTTCCACGTTCCGCCCTCACGCGAGACTGTTACGCCAGTCTGGGGGAAGCATGTGCGGCGAGGTCCGTTATGCACATCGAATGCTGGTACAGCTTCGTCGAAACACTCTTGCCATATCCAGTAACCTTGGTGGAGGGGGTCCATGTAGGCAGAATCCAGATGCCACTTTGCTCCGCACCACTGCCCCGTGCGTCAATGCGTCCATACGTGCAAGCGTCAATGCGGGGAGGTGGTGGCACTGTGCTCACGCTTGTGCGCTTGTGCACTCGGGACATCGGGTCAGAGCCCAGCCCATAAAGCCCGACCAACCCGGCCAGCCCGGGCTGTAACCATGCACCATCATTGAGAACATAGGTTCAACGTTGCTCCCGTCCTCTTCCGAGCCTTCCGAACGAGACGGCGCCATGGCCCGTGGTCTCGACCAGTGCACCAAGCGCATCGGTGCCGCGGGAGCCGCGACAGACGTCAGTTTGGACTACATCGCCGCGCCGATTCGGCCAACGTGCTCGGCGACAGCCGCGACGGACTCGAGTTATGCGCCGCGGCTGTCATGACCCCGAAGTGGCTTGGGATGGCTCGCGGCTCGGCGGATAGGATGACTGAGCCGCAGCGTGATGACTATGCAGTCTGAGTAGTCAGTTCAGCATACAGGGACGATCTAAGCATGATCGAGACCACGGGCTGTTATGTTCAGTAGGTTCTTGGTAGTGCTCGCCTCCGACGTCATAAGGCTTGTCATTAAGCTTGTCAGAAGGTTTGCCAGTTTGTCAGTTCGAGATGCCCAGATCAACAGATTCCAGCACACTGTAGGTGCGCGAGACTTCTGCACGAGACTCCAAAGCTTCATGACTTCTTTTGACTTCTCTTACGCTTGCACTTAGGCCTGGGGCAGAGTCACCTTGACGCCGAGAAGGCGGATGAACTCCTTGAGCCAGACACCGATCGCCCTGGATGTCAGCTGAACTCCCAGCGCTTGCCAGCTGTCGTCGCTCGAGCTCTGCTCTCGCTCGACTCTACTCACGGGTACGCAGGCGCCGAGACCAGGTTGTCATCAACATGGACGTTCTTCGAGAACGCCTCGAAGGCGACATACTTGCCTCCGGCGTTCTCGACGTCGAGCTGGCACATAGGGAACGCCGAGCACTCGCGGCCCTTGAGTACGCCAGCAGCCGCGAGGATCTGGAGACCGTGGCAGAGCGCAGCGACGGGCTTGTTGTCGCGGAAGAAGGTGCGGACGACGTCGAGGACGCGCTTGTCGCAGCGCTGGTACTCGGGGAAACGGCCGCCGGGGACGATGAGACCGGCATACTGGTCCAGATTGGAGGCGCAGTCCTCGAACGTCGAGGGAAGGGGGAAGGGGTGGCCCGGCTTCTCCGAGTAGGTCTGGTAGCCTGGCTCGAGGATGTGGAGGACGGCGTGGATCTCGTCGCCTGCCTTCTTGTCGGGACACACGACGTCGCACTGGATGCCCAGCATCTCCATCGCCTGGAGGGGAGCGCTGATGTTAGCTCGTGGCCGGTGTTCGTAGCTTATCAGCGACGCGCAGGTCAGCTACCGCTGAGTTACGCACTAGAGCTCGTAGTCCTCGATGGCGTCGCCGGCAAGCATAAGAACCTTCATGGTGGTTTTGGTGTTTGATGTGGGGGGGGGGCGGGGAGGGGAAGTTCGGTGAGAAGAGTACAGAGAAGAAGGACGTGGGGGATCAATTGTGGGGGCGGCAGAGGAGGCGGCTGCAGCGACACGGGTCGCGATCGGCGAGGGCGACGCCCGTTGTCGGGGACCACCTCCACTCTGGGGCAGCAGATAGCCAGTGCGGGTAAGTGCGGGTGAGTGCGGCAACTTGGCTGGCTAGCTGACTGGCGGGTCACTTGCCGCCGGGAGCAAATCGGTCCGCCAGTCGAGGTGCGATAACGGGCGAGGAAGGTCCTCTTGCTGGTGATACGTTGCGTTGACTCTACCTGTCTGCAAGGAGACTTACGAAGCAAGTGATACGACATGCGACATGCGGACGGGGGCGAGAGGGAGGCGAAGACACCAATCGACGGCCGCACCTCTCGCTCTCTCCGCAAGTTCTACGCACTCAACTTCTGACGTCCCGTTTGGCCGAGACAGGTCAACACCAATCCTGACGTTCACGCCTGAGGCGCAGGAGTCTCGACACCTTCTCGAGAGAGAGACACAACACGACTCCTCTGCCCCTATCAATCCCGCTCCGCAACGTACATCACACAGTCCGCACATACGCACCGACGCCCCGCACACCCACTGCGCCAAGGCCGCGCACTCGGTCTGTGCGCAGCCGTCGTCAACCGTTCACGTGTGAGTATGAGTGGTTCGACGGCTGCAGGAATGTTGGACGTGCTGGACGTGCTGGACGTGCTGGCCAGTTAGACTGACCCTTGAAACTCATGTCGCGTCTTGCATCTTGATTCTTACTCATTCCTGACTCCCATTTCTACCATATCCGCAGCCCTCAACCCCTTTCAGGCCGCCCGAGTTCAACGCCACCGCCATCACCGTCGAGCACGGCGACATCATTGACATTCGTCGAGGCTAGCACCCTCAGCTCTCATTAGGCAACAACAACAAAGGACCGCGTCAGCTTCGCGGCACGGCGACACCAGAGCAAGTAACATGGTCCCGTTCTACCTCCTCGTCCTCCCCATCACGATCGCCGAGTATGTCTATTACGAGGCAAACGACCCCCACCGCGGCGTCAAGACCTTCGGCTTCGTAATGGCCGCCTTGTGCGGTGCTGCTCTGATCGGCTACGCTTGCTGGGTCATCTTCCGCCGCCATCGACGCCGCCAGGCAGTCCTGCCTCCGCCGGTCGCTTTCAATGTGAGCGACACTTACACTGTGTCTACTCGCTCTCTGTGAGCCATAACATGGTGACAGGGCAAGTCATGGCTATTTCGGGCGTCCCTCTGAATCCTCAGTGTGCTACATTCGAGCGCAAGGGCTAGCACTAACACACAGCCTGTCCAGATGGCGTATCAGCCTCCCGCCCCGCCTTTGAGCACGCTCGCCCCCGGCTCGACGCGCGTGTAGCACTGTAACTGTTGACTGTATACTTTTGGGTTTGCTCGTGCATCGAGTGTAGAACATAACATCGAGCTGCATCTCGTTCGACGACTATGAGCGGTGGGTGGGTGCGTTAGAGGCGAAGGCGACAATCGTACTCTGTCGGTCAGCTCATGTGCGGCATATTGGAAGCTGGTTCACCTGTAATGATTACGAGGTTGTCTCTGACTGTTGCGTACGCGTACTACGCGGTCATGTGCGGCGTCGCAAGAATTCGATGTCTGTCGGTCAGTTCGAACTCAGCGCGTCCTGGAGCTCTCGTTCTTGGGATCCGAGACAACGCCGAGACGTCGGCTATCAGTCGCATCCCTGCAGCGCACTCATGGGAACGATCGGGCCAGCTGTAAACATACAGATTCTGGGATCAGCTGGTCGCGATTTTGCTAGCTCCCAGCGCTGTCACTGGCACGTCGACCTGTCCGTCAGCTTTCCGATTGGGCTTGGAGCTCACCGGGGCTGTCGAGTCCGCTGCCTGCTCGTTAGCTCTAGCGCCCTGCATCCGAAGCTCACGTGTGCATATTGAGTAGCCTGGAAAACCGATACTGGCATCAGCTTCCCAAAGGTCGCCATCGAGCTCACCGAAACGGGCGGGTGCTGCCCCACTGTCAGCTGTCGAGAGAGCTGTACCGCACAATCCCCCCCCCCCC